>OW679197.1:27932042-28082619 GCA_940337035.1 Agriotes lineatus | reverse complement strand
AGCAATAAATAAAAATCTGAAATTGCTGTAATCCCATGTTTATTTGTAAGATAATTATATATTCAATTCCAAAAGAACACAAATCATGTACAAGCGAAAATATGCGTAACGGTAAAAGAGAAATGGTAAATGCTACACTCATGTAAATATCAAAATAAAATCGTAGGAGGTATAAACCCATAACAGTGTATATGCATTGTAGTATTGCAATTTAACCTAAGGTTTTATTTTACTGTATTGCAATGAATATGACGTTGTTTTTATTTCAGCTTTACTAGTTGTGACTGTAAAATGGTTTATATATGTGCACAGTGCTATTGGTAAAATTGAATTCAAATAAACTGAAGAAATAGTAAATTATTGTATGATTTTCCTCGCAATTGCATAGACGAGCACACATCTCTCAACCGCAAATGAGAACCTAGCGAAAACGGAGCACGGGGGCTAACATTCGCATATAATGCTCGATTACTTTAGGCGCCGAGATCTGCGTAGGTTTTATGAATTCGAATACTTATACTACACTTCAATTTGTGTAATAGCCGTCAACAAGAAACAGACAAGAGCTTCAGTATTTCCTCGCAATAACATTATCGTGCACAAGGTAGTTGTTGAACGTCTCCTACATTATGTAACTGATTGCGACCAAAATCTTCAAATCTGACGGCCACTGCAAAGCTCTTATCATATCAACTGTACATATACGAGGCATACAATAAGTAGAGCTGCAGCCGATGTATTCCCCAATGATCTGCTTAGAATCGTACTGAAAACCGCAAGTAAAACGATAAGAATTCGGCATATACACGAGAGATAGTTCTCCAGTTCTGCGTCTCCACGTACTAGAAATGGCTCGACACGATCGGAATCGTGAAGGGGGTACCTGGTATGTACAAGCTGTAGGCGGAGTGGAGTTGCCCAAAGACTGCGGGCTTTACCCAGTTAGCGGTGTCAAATTGTAGGAGAAGATGTCAAACACAGAGAAGTATTTTGCAGCGTAGCTGGACGGCACACCCAAACTGCTTATAAATGCTTTCTCGTGATGTTATCATCATACACTAAGCGAGGTGGTAAAAGGCCTGAAATATCCCAACATCGTCAAGCGACTACAAAAGCGAAAGTAAATTAACTTACTAGAGAATGGTCAGAGGAAATATTGCTTAGAGGAGTTTCAGCGACTGTATATATAACACATCAATGTCGATCGAAACTTCCCAAGTGCATCTCTGAAACCTCCACTACGCAGCACCGAAGCAATCTTTCACTCGATTTACGCAAGATTGCTACAAGAAATTGCCCCCCCCCCTATACAGGCAATTTTTTCCGAACATCGTCAAAATTTCCCTAAAATTTTCAAAACTTGCACAAAAATAGACCAGTGGCTAGGCAACCATAATAATTGAAAATAACTATTAAATTCATTGGAACATAATTTACACGTAACAATTGTTCTCTCCAATGACAGTATAGTCACCTTTAACGTTCATTGAAACAAACAAATTAATCTTTGCATATCTCTACTATCCAGAAATGTTCCCAAAGTTGTTGTATTTGGAATGAAGTATATATGTTGGAGGTTCCTAGCTATTAAAAATCAAGAACATTATACACGTATATAGGTACTCCATGAAAATAGTAATTAAAAAGTCATTATTTGTAGAAATGTAAAGTATGATTAAATAGTATATTATACATCAAGGTAGCGAAGCTCAGTATTATAACCTGAGAGCGAAGGTTATAAGAGGATTCGCTACCGCGGTGTATATACTATTTTTTGCACTACCTAAACGGCATAATACCTAAAATTCGCAAAAATTTCGAAAATATTTTAACTGCCAGCCTGACAGTACAGCTTTTTAAAACGTCAAAATTAAAATAGTGACTGGTAACTTAGCAATTTATTAGTCAAAATTGTTTATCTTACTTTGTCTCCCAAGGCGGAAAAGAACAACTTCACGACCTAAAGATAGGCCAATAATGGTGCGTTCTGAGGCTAGTAGTGCAAAAAATTATTTTCATTTAGTATGGCTATGGAATACTTCCTAATGTATGAATGTAACTATGCTTATACTTAAATGTCAAACGTGACATTTGATTTTTAAGTAACATAGTTCCATTAATAAATTAGGAACTATGCCGTAGCCATACTTGATCAAAATAGCTTTTGATCATACTATATTTTACTTAAAACGTCCAGGTACGACTAACTTGTAATTCTTTTGGAAGCAACTTTTACACAGCTTTTAAAGGTTAACCTGTTTTGTGTTGTGCGGCAGATTATAATAATTGTATCTAGACTTTCTTAAAACAATGTAACTATTACCTACTTTTCTTTTATTAATGAGGCAGATTACAATTTCAAAATAGCTATTTATGTATCAAGTACTCAAAATATAGTTTTGCGTACGTGATGCATACAAGATTTTTTTGGCACGAGTTCTCTAAACCACCAAATTGATCTAAAAATTAGTTTTTAAATACCGGGATGGCAAAAATTATCTTGGTCAAAGGTGATCATAATTTTTAAATAACATATTGGAGCCAGTTGGTGACACTGTAAGTTTATGTCAAATTTGAAGTTATCAAGTTAAGTTTTAGGTGAGTCTGTGTCAAAACTGACGCAAAACCTAACGGTTAACCTCGAATTTAACATAGTATATTTTGTGGTTGTATTGTTAATAAAAAGAATCCTCTACAGTGTTGTCATAGCAACTTTAGAGTACCAGGTTGTTACGGTATCAAATGGTTCTTACGACGCCTGCCGATAGGCAGGCACCGATCGCTAGACGAATCCGGGAAATGGGGCACGCTCACCCTGGAAGATCGATAAAACAGGCTAAAGGCCTCGGCTGAAATGCGCGCAGGGAGAAGGGCGGGGTTAACACCGGTACGCCACAGGGCGAGCGTCACTTAATACATGTCGATTGTTATCAAAGAATGGGCGCCACCAGCTCTGCCTCGGATCTCCACGTTCTGCCGGAACTGGACAGCGGAACGGGGCGGGAAACAATCAAGTACTATTTCGAGTAGCACCCGAATAAATATTTCGAGAGAATACGCGAATAACTATTTCGAGAAAATACGCGAATAACTATTTCGAGAAAATACGCGAAGAACTATTTCGAGAAAATACGCGAATAACTATTTCGAGAAAATACGCGAATAACTATTTCGAGAAAATACGCGAATAACTATTTCGAGAAAATACGCGAATAACTATTTCGAGAAAATCGACGTACAATGCCAGTCGCAACCACCTACCTGGAAGGCCTTCCCTCCGCTTCTGGTCCTCGCCTCACAGCTGCAGTGGCCCAGCGACACAATCGCCCCTGTAATATGCATACACCAACACAATAGTGTCAAGAAGAAACAAAATGTCTATTGGATTCCTGGTGGTGATCTAAATACATACACAAATAAACAGGTTACAAAACATCATGGTTCGAAAGGATCTTAATGGTTAAGCACAGCTGGGGAAAAGCGCTTAATGCCTATGGGGTTGACGTACAGTCGAGTCGGGTACCTCATCCAGGCCAGGTGTAATGGGTAACCGTGGGCTTAAGCCCAACGCCGGTCGCTGTGACGCGTGCAAGCAAAACCTGAATTCGGGCCCGAACCTCTGAACACCCTGTACTAGGTTGTAATAAATTGCCTGGCGGCATAAACTAGCGATAGTTAACATTAAATTTAGGCTGACTGCGCTATCGATTAAGTGGGCTAACGGCGCGCGAGCTGACGCACACCACGGAATTTTCCAGCAGAGTGTACTTTCACTGCACTCTTTCACACAAAGTGTTCCACCCAAAACGTGCGATAATGATTCGAGACGGCGTGGGCACGCCATAGTAAGTGGCACAACGGGGGTACCTCGTTCTGGCACCGCACTGCAGCAGTTCGTAAGCGAGCAGCGGCACTCATAAAGTTAGTTGGACAAAACAAGCGTCAGTACGCATAAATGTTATTTTTACAAGGAGTGTACCACGCTCTGGCTTCACACTGCAGCAATTTGTATGCGAGAAGCGGTACTTATAAGATTAGTTACACAAAGCAAGCGTCAGTACGCATAAATGATATTTTTACAAGGAGTGTACCACGCTCTGGCTTCACACTGCAGCAATTTGTATGCGAGAAGCGGTACTTATAAGATTAGTTACACAAAGCAAGCGTCAGTACGCATAAATGTTATTTTTACAAGGATTGTACCGCGCTCTGGCTTTACACTGCAGCAATTCGCATGCGAGAGGCGGCACTCACAAAATTAGTTGAACAAAGCAAGCGTCAGTACGCATAAAGGTTATTTTACAAGCGTTACCTGGCTGGCTCGGCCATCTTGCAGATGGGAAAACCTCCCTGGCAGCAACTGGTATGCGAGACCTGGCATTGCAACGAGGCTCAAGCGATGCGGAAGGCGAAAATGGCTGGCTTACTCACGAGTCCCCTTGTCGGGATAAGTATGCGACGACCCACTTGGGTTATGCAGATCTTGACGACGTAGCCGTTGCATCGATGGACACAGCGATTATAATCCCGCGCGCTTACTCAAAGAACTGCGGTTATTAAGCTAATAAATCGACATATTGCTGTATTCCTGCGAGGACTCGTAGCACCGAGAGCACCAACCGTTCCCCTACGTGTTGACTTTTAGCCAGCCCCAGTGCCCCTGAGCTTCATGGGAAAAACTCTCCAGCCAATCCTAACACAGAATTTCCTAGACACGCGACTTTTGGCGCGAGAATGGGCACTACCCCTCCTTGTCGCACTAACAAGCGTAATTTCTTGAAGGTTCGAAATATTGCAAGCGCTTACACACGGCTATCAAAGCACCAACAAAGGGGTGTCCAAGATGACGAGAAATACTGCGCTTGGAGGGCAGGGTTGTCCAAAATCATTATTGCGGAATTATGCGATGAAGCCAAATAACTAAAAGGGTTTAACATACGAACATGCTGCCCTAAAGCCTAAGTGGCTAATTAAATTACGGTTGGGTGCCAAAATGACCTAACAAGGTCCCTAAAAATCCATTTTGCGGCGTATTTTGAGTTAGCAAAATAGTCATTTTAGAGAACGAATGCAAAAAATAATTTTTTGAAAACTGATAAAAAAATGTTGACATTTGCATGATCTTAATTGGTTGTCAAAGTGACTGTTTTTTGTTCACTGGATGTAAAGGTCTTTTTTGCACTCATGATTTCAAAATTCATATTTCCCGGTCATTCCCGATGCGCCGAAAATGACTTCCCGCACCGGGGTGTTTTTTACTTTCCCACAAAAACTATCGCAATTGTGTGTTCCAAGGGCGCTGTAAACGTCAACAAAAGCTAACAGGTGCTAGGATACGTATAAAAATTTAGTAATTTGTGCTGCCAACTCAGTAAAGTTGTAAAACACTAAATAATATTTTTTTAACTTTTTTAAATATTTTGAGTTATTCGTTACAAAAAACATTGTACCTACCTCTTTCGGGAAGAATTTTCCCGAATTCGCACTACATGCAGCACTCCCTTCGGTCGTGCTGCAAACAAAGTGCTCATTCGGGAAATTAACTTCCCGAACTTGTTAGGTAAATAACTATTACAATCTAGAACAAAAAGACTTTTACGTTCAGCAATTTTTGATTAAAGAAGAGGTCACAATGTAGACAAAATTTTCTTTGAGTTTCTGCTAATGTGGAGCTGTGCAGTTTTCGAAAAAACCTTGTTTGATACTCGATTGCGAAATTCTTTTGCATCCTCAAATGTTTTTTTGCTCGCGATGCTGGCAAAAAAACTCATTCTCGAATGCAAAAGTAGCATTTCGCAACTATTTAGAAACAGATCAAAAATGTGTAGCAGTTGAAATTCACGTCTCACAGTAACAAAAGCCTTGAGATACAGAGATATAAGAAGAAAAAGTCTTCGCCACATGTACAATAAAAATTGAAAGGTCGTTTTCATTACACAAAAAATTCTTACGAAACGGTTAGGTAGGCTATAAAAAACCAGTATAATATTGACACGAAACATGAAAAACAAGAATTAAACATAGGGCATAGACTAGACGTGGTAAATAGAAACTCCGAAGCTTCAAACAGCGTATATCCAGCTATAAAAGTGTTGATAAACAACAATCATTTATTTTAACATGAACTATTTTCCTGTATGTAAATACAACTGACGTTTCTCTACCTACTTTTGTGAAAGAAATAAGAAAGTAGTGAGTAGATGTTTTGGTGGAATGACGAATGGTAAATAAAAATTTTTAAATCGAACTCAAGCCTTAAAAAATATCTTAAACGTTAGTGTCACGTTTAAATTATCCCATCTAGTGTAAGATATTCTAATAATTTTCACAAATTTAATCCACTTTCTACTAAATATGTTAGAAAACCTGAACGATATATTAAGGATGGAGTGCTACCTACTTTTTCCTACATCCAGTGAAAAATAAAAGTGTACTGCATGCAGTAGAAATGAAAAGATAATATACTGCCAGGAATTTTGTGGTAATAATGTATCGGTGTATGGGGAAGGGAGGGGAGGGGGGGACTGAGTACACAATCTTGGACTTTACTAATGAAATGCTATTACTATCATGCGTAGAATCGACATAATCCTTATCTGTTGGTGAATCGTAATACTTAGTTTACCTTAGGAGTTATTGTGGTATTTAAACTTTGATAAACTTCTCAAATGATTTGAAAGAGATACTTTTTTATCCAAATACATATTGGCCTAGCAATCGCAGATATGAAAAAAAATATCTTGATGTTGCAGGAAATCGTTTATAAATAGGAGCTGTTATCAATAAACATGTTTGGTTCCATTCCCTACTTTACTAACTAAATGGCATGCAATGCTGTGTTTATTTATAAATGCAAAATCCATCGGTATAGGTAATATATTGTTATTAATCAATGTGTTATTCAGTTATTCTTAAGAAACGATATAGCTGAGTTATCAGTTTCAATTAGAAATGTATTTCCAGTCAGATAAAATTTCTATTTATAAATAGAAAATATAATAGCAAGGCATTCCTTTTTCTGCTATAGTATATCTGGTTTCATATCCTTTTAGTATTCTTAAAATAAACAAATCGGAACCTCCTCTCCTTTTTGTATTTTTACTAATTCTGCAGCTATTGTTAAATCTGATGCTTCAGTATGAAGTATGGGTTTCTTTAAAATTTGGATATTTTAACAAGAAATCCCTATGAAACTTAAGTTTACTTTTATTCAAAGCATCTTGTGTCCATAAACATTTTTCGGTTTTCCTCAAAACTTGTACTAACGGTACATTATGTTCAGAATAGTTCGATATAAACTTTTTCTACTAATTTAATAAACCTAATAATCCTCTAATGATTTACGATATTTCGGACGAGGTAACTTCTTAGTTCACCAATGCGCATTTATCATTTACATACATAATTATGTTTGCTTATTTATTTAATTTGCCAATTTTACAATTTCCTCACGTTGTCTGGTTGTCATCAACAATTCTTTTGTTTTTAAAATTTGCGCGACTTTAGCATGGATAATTATTTTAATCTGTCAATTTTGCAATTTGTTTCACGTTGACAGCGCCGTTTATTTATTCAATGTTATGCTATTTGTATATATATGGCGGAGAAAAACTTCTGAAGACTTTAAAAATATTATTTAATAAATGTCTTGAGGAAGGCGATACACCTAATGATTGGGACAATGCAGTAATAATCCTACTACATAAAAAAGGGTATAGATCAGATGTTCGAAATTACAGACCCATTAGCTTGATGTCGCATCTATATAAATTATTCATTAAAGTTATTGCGAACCGCCTCACCAGCAAACTTGACGCATATCAACCAGTAGAACAGGCAGAATTTAGAAGCGGGTTTGGAACGACAGATCATTTGCAGAGTCTGAAATTGTTAATTGAAAAATGTAACGAATACAACCTGCCACTAACATTAGCTTATGTATACTTCGAAAAGGCTTTTGACACACTGGAGATGCATGCTATTCTAAAAGCTCTTGACGACTGTCGCATTGATACCCGATACTCAACCATTATTAAAAGAATATATAAAAAGGCAACGAGCACAATAAAGTTAAAAGAAACATCTGGGAAAATACAAATAGAAAGAAGCTATTGACATTGGCATTGGAAAATGTATTTAAGGAATTGGACTGGACAGGAATGGGTATTAACGTTGACGGACAAAGTTTGACACATTTAAGGTACGCGGACGACATTGTGTTAATAGCTAAAGATGAGTCTGAACTAGAAAGAATGATAGGACAACTAACTGATAAAGCGAAAAGGATTATTAACAAACAAAAAACAAAAGTCATGACAAACAGAGAAAATCCCCTCAACATTGAAATAGACGGAGATCATATAGAACAGGTGAATTCGTACATATATCTAAGCCATACAATCAAAATTGGAAAGGAAAACCAAGACGCGGAGTTAAATAGACGCATATCGTTGGGTTGGACAGTCTTCGGTAGATTATCCACAATACTTAAAGATAAAACCTTTCCAAATCACTTAAAGGCAAGAATATTCGATTCCTGTGTGCTCCCCGTACTGACTTATGGAACCGAAAAGATGACCCTAACCAACAAGGCAATGAATAGATTGGTAATAACTCAACGAGCGATGGAAAGGAGAATGTTGAGGGTGTCATTAAGAGATAGGAAGAGGAATGAGTGGGTTAGAGAAAGAACGGGAGTAACGGATATTGTAACAAGAGTTTCTAGACAGAACTGGAGCTGGGCAGGACACGTCGTAAGAGCAGACGATAGATGGACAAATAGACTTCTACACTGGAGACCACGAATAGGCAGAAGAAGTGTTGGTCGACCACCAAAAAGATGGACAGACGATTTCAAATCTATAGTTGGTAAACAATGGATGAGAACCGCAAGAGATAGAAAAGAATGGAAAAATAAAGGGGAGGATTATGTCCAATACTGGATACAAAGGTCTGAATAAGAAGAAGAAGAAGATGCTATTTGTGGATATTTGAAATAAAGAATGATCTGTATATAGGAATTGTTTGTTATCGATTTTTTTTCACCTAAGCTTGCATAAAACTTTATACCTTGATATATCAGACTGACTTAACTCAAGATATGTATGGTTATGTACTATGGCATATTTATTGTGTATACCGTGTATTAAAGACGTATGGTTAATTAAATCTCCAAAACGATTTCAGTTAATATTATTTAAATATTAAGCTCCCTACTCAAGTTTAAACACGCATTCATTATTATTTTGATTTTAAAATTGTTTATGTTCAAACTTGACATTGGTAATATAGATTCCTTTTATCAAAAACGTACCCCGATAGCCTATCCAAAACCGTTCACTCATCTGCTTTTACGAATATTACAACTTATCTCACTTCAGGTAATTATTCATCAGACATTAAATGTTTTACTTTATTTAAAATAAATATTTCCCGTCAGATATTTTCAAATCCTCGAAACACCACGCTGTAGACCCTATATATTCTAGCACTAAATAACATCAATTATGCAGATCTCCGTTATAGCCAATTTATTAACACCAAGCAGCAACGTCCTCCATCTACCTTACATTCCTCGATGTCAACATTATATTCCTTGGTATACGTCAATAACAACACATTCTTCTACTTTAAATTGGTATTTTATTTCTAAATTATTTAATACCTACACTTTCTCTATACATTTATAACGTGTTTGTTTTCCTGCAACGAAAGTAAAATATTAGTTATTTTTCTATCCTCCACATTCTCAAGCATCTAACTTAGTTAGAAAATTTTTTACATTGTTATAAATTTAAATAATTATAATATTAACATCTAAATACTAGTAATAAATATATTGTTGTCATTCTTTATCCATATATCTGCACATTTTTTCTTTATTATTCGACCTTTGCTAATAATAAATAATGTGACTTATTGCCATTTTCCAAATAAAAGTAACTCTAATTTTAATCCCACATTAATTATGATTTATCTTGTAAATTTTATTTATTAATTAAGTAGGTTCAAATAATATTATGTAACTGAACTTGTATCATTATTCATCTAGTTATTCTAAATAAGGTATGTATGTATGTAATAGCGATAACCTCATTTTACCTTGCGGTGTAGAGGCTGGTGTTTTGTACTCTTGTGTCTGGTGGTACAATGCTCAACTTGCCCCGGATTCGAGTTACAAAGTTGAAGCGCGCCTTTCGTGCTTGGGACGCAACCATTGCGTTACGTGTGTTTTGGTGATGTGTTGACCTTCTTACTCTATCTCTTAGGTCTGTGATTCTGAGTAGAGCACAGTTAATTTGGTGCCCGACTGTGAATAGTCTCACCGAGCCCGATTCCAATCGCCAAGGCTGCGGAAAAATTCTGGCCCCCGCGGGATTTGAACCGAGGACTTGCTTAATTCAAGCTTAGCGCCTTCCCAACTGCTCCACCCGGCTTCCTTCTCAATAAGGTATCAATTCTTATTTTTATTCTACCATTATTACTTTAATATCATGTGTAGACGTACAGAACATAATCAAAGAATATTAATCCTTTTTGGAAACCAGAAAAAAGATGGAAAATCTGTAAAATAGTGAAAATGTTCCATTTAGTGTGTTAAAAACAATATCTAGAGGGCTAGAACTTTTATGGTAAACATATTTTAATATTCTTGGTTCCAAACAAGTCATTTAAGCATTAAAAAAAAGTTTGCATAATTTCGACTCTTGGTAATGGAGATATAAGGTAGTTTTTAAAAGTCTGCAAATTCAAAGTTTGGGAAGCACAGGTGGGAAGCACAAGAGTGAGGAGTGGAGAGTTTTAAAAAAATATATATCTTATAGTGTTGTAACAATTGGCCAACGGTCAGCGGCTTTCTTTTACTTATTCTCGACGTCATCTCTTTATCTCTTTCTTAGGCTATTGGAGGTTATGCCCTTGTTTCAAGCAAAACACCATGAAGCCGGCATAGAAGATCTCAGGACTTTTAGTATGTTGTGAAGCACATTAAATAGAACATTTCCACCGATTTACAGATTTACGATATCTTTTCGACGTCAGACCTAAAATTACTGGACTATACAATTCTAGAGAATATTTACTGTTAACGCCATATGATGATTTCTAGAAATGTGCAGTTCAAAAGGAGATACACGCACGAGATGCTCTTACTGCAACAGTGGCGTATTAACCATGCTTGACGCTAGAAGCCCCTTAACATTTTGAGTCCTTATTTTACTATTAGTGTAAGAAAACTCAAGAAACAATTTACCTGACTTTTAATAATAATAATAATAATAATATGGAATACAATGATGATAATTACACTCAATATTAGAAAAATATATATTGAAAGGATTTTCATTTTGCTTTGCCATTAACAAAACTATTCACAATTTCATTAAAGTGAATTTCATGAATTCGAAATCAGTGTGGAACATGCGATGTAATTAAGTTTGTAAAGACACGAAAGAAAGAATGGCTGAATCGTGTCCAACGAGCAGAAGACAACAGAATAATGAAGATCGTTTACCAGTCAAATGCAACTGGCAAACGAAATCCAGGGAGACCCCTCAAATGATGGAGGGATAGCTATAGCTTACTTTATCGTCTGAAGTAGAGGAAAGAAGCGTGAAGAAAAATAAGCGCAAGCCTAATATAAAAGGAGGAGAAGAAGAAGAAGAAGAAGAAGAATTTCATGTAAAAGGTTACTTTCCCTACACATTATTGTTAACGCATTTAGTTTTGTATTGCATATAGTAGATCTACGATAGTCGTTCATCCTCTTGAATGCCGAAAATTACCTTTCGCTCGCACAGTTGGTCACCGGTTTACATGCGAACATACTTAACAAAATTACTAGATTAGGAAAGACTGTGTCTATGTTCTTGTTTTAGTAAGTGTACTATGGTTGTGAATCGTGGACAATTAACAGCAAATATAAAAGAAAATTGCAGGCTGTAGAAATGGATTACCTCAGAAGAAGCGCTCTAGTGGTATCCAGAATTGAACATATCACAAATGATGAAAATCAACGCAGAATGAGTGCTACAAATACTATAACAGATAGAATTGAAAAAAGAGGACCTCTGTAAGTGGTTTGAGACTTTCTCAGGACGGGTAACCAGCGATGGCCAGAGCGAATCTTTAGGTGGACTCTCCTTGGACAACTTAAAAAAGGAAGATCAAGAAAATCATGAAACCATGGAATAAGAGACGCTATGACCAACTATCAAGTACAGGGGGAGAATGTCCAAAACCTGTATAGCTTTTGAGAATCGGAAAGCCGCACAGGGCGGTATATACCCGAATATATGAAAGTAAAGCAGTCCATTTGATGAAATACCTAGATTTGCTACTTGAATTGTCTCGTACTCTTAAGTATGTAATTAGCCAACGACCTTAAACATTTCTCTTTGATTTTCGCCGTGGTCATAACTGATAGATTATTTAATATTTTATGAAACAGGTGAAACAGTATTTTTGTAGATCATTCCATTTTGGTGCCCCCTGAAAGTTTACGCCAGAAACCCGGGCTTCTCACCCTTCTGCTATCATATACCAATGCACTGCATCCAATCAGCACTTCACCTCTTTCATGCAATTGTGATAGAAAATATTAGTAGTTGGACAGATCTTTAAGTTACAGATTTCGGCGCCAGAGATGTTCATATTTTATTTTCTGCATAGGCCGTTTTTAAAATAAAACATTAGGAATTTCCAACTGCACACATTACTCTGGCTATTTTATGAATATATGCAACAAATTCCTCTACTTGTTTTATGAATATTCAACTATACAAATTCTTCTGGCTAGGAACAACTTTTTTATGCAGCTATACAACAAATTAATGTGCTTCCAAAGGCGCACTTAAATAGCTAGACATAAATATTATAAATTATTTATATTATGAATTTTTGTTCTACTAAATTAATACAATGGTTGATTGAAAAACCCTAAAAAGTATTGAATTATAAGTTGTATTGTTCAAATAAGCTTACATTACCAAGTTACCTACATGAAACAGCTGCCATTTATAAACTGGAACGCTGTAAGGTTATCTTTCTAACAGGCCATATCCCTTTCCTCTGAAATATTAAGAATGGAGGCAACTACATTAACGTACACTTGGTATGAACGTGTTATCGCTTTGGTGTTTAAATACAAGCTGTCGCCAGTTGGCCGCCGCTGATTCGTCATGTCCGATTCGCCATCGCCGATTCGTCATCTCCGATTCGCTGTCTACCCGATTCACCGTCTGCCCAATTCCCCCTAGCGAAAAGCTGTATTTTTGAAATGCTTAAATAATAAAGAAATAATCTGTAATTCTATCTTTGGTGAATTTTATAATGACCACAGTGTAATCTATGTGCTACTATCTTGTTCGTACGAAACATATATTATATATGTGTTAAGGTTTAATCCTTTTAAAACTCTTATAATTATTACTATACCAGGAAATTGTTGTTCGAAGAATTTCTGGAACATTGTGTTGGACATATAAAGATTTTTTTTAAACAATGTAATTGCAGTTAGACAATTGTAAAGCGATTGCATCAAGGATAACTTGTCACACGTTTTAATTTTTTTTATATTTTATTTACACTGAATTGGCGAATCGGCGACGGTGAATCGGCGACGACGATTCGGCGACGGGGAATTGTTGTAGACCCAAGCTCCTTAGCTCTGGTATGTTAGAAACTTCATAGAAGGCATAGCCCTATTTTTGGTCAGATTATGAATTTTCCCAACAAACAACCATTACCAAGTTATACTTTACAGTTGCTTTCTAATATGGGCAAACTGTTACTATTACTATTCAGAATGGACTGTACATGAATGTGTTATGGCTTTTATGTTTCGATACACACTCTTTGGCTCTGGCGAATTAAATTTCATAGATCTAAGAAACTTCATTACTGATATAATTCTACCTCTGGCTCTGAAAATAGGTGTTACAGAATTCGTATTTAGCATACTGACCAGAATGTCAGAATTTTTACTTTAGTTTAATATATTGTGAGCGGATATTGAATGCTGAGCTATATGCGTAACGTACTGCCTAACCTTGCTATAAACTATGACACTTTATTTAATATTTACGAAGCCGAATGTCATGTTCATTGTTACATGCGCTAGGAAGGTAAATATAGACCGTCTATCAATCTTTCAACCGACATTCAGAAAAGAATGACGAAGTAAGGGGAACCTATTAGCGGAACTAAATATAGAAATATATCGATTTAATCGCCCTTTCGTTTACGAAAAGGCTGCTGTAATCATTTGAGGTTTTTAAGAGATATTGGGTTGTGAAGGTTAAAAGGGATAACAAAAATAGTAAGTTTAAATTTTAAAAATGATGGTAAATTGCGTGAAGAAGAATCGTTTTCAGCTGAATAATATTCTTCCAGAGCTTTCAAAAACAACTGCTAACTATTTTTCTAATTCTTTCTAAATGATAGAATGGTAAAAACTGCAGGTTCCGTTTCTCGATTATAAAAGACTTTATCTTAACGAGTTCAAAAATACCCAACAAGCATCTGCCCGTCACTAAGTTGCTCATTAATATGCATAAACCATTCAGGAATTTGCACATCTAAACGGCACATTCATTAGCATACTTTTACTTAGTATTGTTAAGAGAGAGTAAGAGAAAGGTACATGGAACCAAAATAACGCTTTATCCAGTAGATGAAACCTAGTAACAAAGAACAGAGTAAATGTGTACAATTACTTTGCCTGTGAACCAGTTCGTCTGCAAATATACATTTGCATGGTACCTACTTGAGGGACATTTTATTCAACGAACAAATTTATAAATAGTTTCTCCTTCACGCAGCTTTTAAACTTCAACCCATGTTGCTATGTGGCAATTTACTGTAATAAGTAATATGGATTTATTTGCAGTGCTGACGTGAATTAAATTACTATTTGAATTAAATGGACGCAAACAACACTTGTTAAGCATTAGGTTTCATTTAAATGTACGTCAGCCTTTTCAATTTAAACTTCGCACATGCGAAATCTTTCCTACGTTTGTTTCGGTCTCATGCTAGTTACAACAAGAATATTTTGGTAGAAAAGAGAAAGTAAAAATTATATGCCACCACCATTTGAGTTAACTTTAATTGTTTGGTTTTACCGTCCATTAAAATCAAAACAGGTGTAATTGGTGTAATTTAACCTTTTTTTTAAATGTATAAGCAAAGAGTATAATAATATATACTCTTTGATATATGGTTATTAAAAAAAATATATTTCCGTTCGGTAATACTTATGTGTGTTAGGCGCGAACGTTGAGTACAGCTTTGTAAGGATATGTATTTACATTTATAAAATTCCATATAATTTTATTACATAAATTCGACAATATGATCTACGTTTTATATGAAAAACTTAATTAGCTTTCAAACAAAAAATCTCAGGTCGTTTATGAACTAAATGGCTTCGAGTACTCCATTGTTCATGTCATTAACTTCATTGCGTAAAGATAAATTAAATGCATCCTGTTGTAGTCGATGCAACTGCTAAGAGGGCAACTTAATTATTTGTAACAATGGACTAACGTTTGGCTCCAAGTTAATATCCCCGCGGAGTGGAGAACCAGATGTGTTACGGTTTCGAAAGAAGAACCTTCTGTTATTAAGGGTGTTCTAACAAAGCATACAATGGATACACTTTGTTATTGAATATTATATGGGCCTCAGCTTGAATCTTACTTGTTCATTCACAGCCTTTAACTCCTAAAGGGCGCGTCCCCTGGTGGCGGATCGGGTGACGCCTGGTAGATACACAGAGTAGGAAGGAAATAGGAAATAAAATCTTCTCGCGGACCAACAGGCACCAACAGTGTCTGCAAACAGCATCGGTACTCTATGTTAGCAGCGGCTGCTTGGAAACCCATTAATACGTTTGGCCAACGTGGTGTTTTATGGCTAAAGCTCATAACTTAAATGGATATAAGCAAAAAAAAACCACGGTAACTCAACATGTAAACCACGTCAGAGGCGAAACTCTTTTGCAAGGAAAGGGATAGAAGAGCAAGGTAACTCAACTTGTAAACCACACCAGAGGCCAAACTCTTCTAACAATCGGAAGGAGAAAGGCAAGAATTTATAGGCAAGTGTAGTCGCGGTTGAGTGATGGTGGGCGGGACTTAGAAATTAGCACTTTTCATATAGTAGGATAGGGAAAGCCTTCTGCCTGATTGAGATTATGGAATTATGGAACGCAATCAAGGAAGTGTGGCAGGAGATAAGCCTGAACAAAAATTTTATAAAAACTTTCATTTCTTCAATGTCCTAAAGACTTCAGCAAGACATTGAAAATAACGGTACTCCTGTAAAGTACTAAAAAGACGTTTATTTCTAATTTACATGCAAATATATACAGGGTGAGCACCTCAAAAAAATAAAATGTATTTTTGTGTTAATTTTGAAATAAAAGGAAGACTTTTCCCGAAGAGACTCGGTAGCGCAGATGGAATTTCGCCGTACTTATATCCCTGCGGAGATTCGGTTATGATCGAGCATTCTGCAGAGCTGCAGATGCGGCGGCTTCAAACCCCAGCGGGATACATTTTTTTTTATTTGAAAATGTATTTAATTTATTAGAAACGTGAAGATATTTGTCCTCCTAACTTAATTTGATTTTTAAAATTATTTAGTGCCACAATGTTGACGAGGGAAGTTCTGGGTAAAGCCTTTTACAGATTTTTTTAGGTAGAATATTGTGTACCGACGACGCACATACGGGTATTTAGCCTCTCTAGCTGGCCAAAATTATTTATTTCGTTTAGTAGGTATAATACGTGTTTTATAACTATGGAATAGTGTTATGAGTTATTAAAAATCCATTTTCTGAAGAAAAAGACTGTCGACGCCAGTGGTTAATTTTGCAAATAAAAGTGGACTGTATTTTTAACACTCTTTAATTATATAAAAAATACAACTAGATTTGGCCAGTAACTTACGTGGTTACTGCCTGACAAATTCTGTCTAACTGCTGGTCAACTCAACATTCTTGCCATCTGCACCCTCGCCCCTCTTTACGAGGAAGGACGGACCTTTCTTAAAACTAGTACCTGCGGTACGTAACATTCTCCCCGCCTTGGAAGTACCAAGTATGTACTTTCAAAAAAAAACATGCAGAGTGCACATTTGCACATTAACAAGAAAATAAACTATACAATATATACAATATACAACTAACTATACAATCCATACACTATTTTTTCTGTTCACAATGTTCGTTAATTGTCTATTGGCAATACACAGACACGATTCACTGCGCGTGTTATCTCACTTCCACGCACCTTTATAGTCACTACTCGGGTTACTCCGTCCTTTCCGGGATGAAGGGACGTTATTCTTCCCAAACGCCAGTCTAGCGGTGGTACGTTGTCTTCCCTTATCAACACCAATGACCCAACTTGTAGGAGCTCTTGAGACCGTTGTTTCCACTTGGTCCTGGTCTGCAGCTCTGCCAAATATTCCTTATTCCAACGTGCCCAAAAATGTTGGATTGCTGCTTGGAGTCGTTGAAATTTATTCAGCCGATTCTCAGGTAAACTTCGAACATCAGCTCCTGGTAGCGCCGTCAGTGTTTTCCCAGTTAGAAAATGGGCAGGTGTCAATGCACTCGGATCATTAGGATCAGGAGTTAAAGGACATAAGGGTCTAGAATTTAGGACGCCTTCAATCTGCGTTAGTATCGTAGCAAATTCCTCAAATGTTAAGGGGTTATTCCCTACAACTCTTTTGATATGATATTTGGCCCCTTTAATTCCCGCCTCCCATATGCCACCAAAATGGGGGGAGCGTGCCGGAATAAAATGCCACTTAATTTCACTCTGAGCCAGCTGATTAGATATATCAGGAGAGCAATTTTAAGAAACTCATAAAGTTTTACTAATTCGTTTTTTGCGCCAACAAAATTAAGACCGTTGTCGGAATAAATGTTTTTTGGCTTACCACGCCTACCGATAAATCTTTGTAAGGTGGCTAAAAACATATCTGTAGTCAGTTCCGATACCAATTCTATATGTACAGCCTTTGTGCACATACAAATAAATAAGCACATATAGGCCTTGCTTAATTTTGCACCTCGCGTTTTACGATCTTTTATATAGAAAGGGCCACCGTAATCAACCCCCACATTAAAAAAGGGAGAATAACTATTTACTCTCACTTCAGGCAAGTCCCCCATAATATAGTTTGGGCTAGTCAGATTTGCTCTGAAGCAGGTTGTGCATTTCTTAATTATTCCCTTGCATAAATTTCGCCCTGAAATTGGCCAATACCTTTCCCTTATCGAATACAATAATTGCTGAGCCCCACAATGCAAAAGCCTTTTGTGTTCATTCTTTAAAATTAGTTCAGTTAGAATGTGACTCCTTGGTAGAATTATCGGATGCCGTTTATCATATGGTTGCTTTGCTTGCGTTAATCTACCTCCAACACGAATAATTCCATCTTGCATAAATGGATTTAATGACAAGATTGAACTTTTTTTATTGACAGTTTTCTTATTTAATAAATCATAATAATCTATCGGAAAACAGTGAATTTGTGTTGTTTTAACCAAAATGTGCAATGCATTATTTAATTCTGCAAGTGTTAATACACCGTACAACCTCAGGTCTCTATTTTTTAATCTTGTGTTGGCAATGAAGCGTGTAACGTAAGCTATTATTCTTTGAATTCTATGTAGAGATGAAAATTTGTTTATTAAATTTAGAACTACATTTTCGTTTGGCATTGTTACACATGAAACAGATCGTTGTTCTGGAATATTGAAATCAGACGCAATTTCGTCCGATTGCCATTCCAATTTATTAGTTAAAAGCCACTTAGGCCCATGCCACCAAAGGTTAGAACTGTTTAAAAATGTCGTTGTTGTGCCGCGTGATATTAAATCAGCAGGATTTTCAGCTGACTTGACGTGATGCCAGTAAGTGACATTCGTTAGTGACTGAATTTCACCAACCCTATTGGCAACAAATGTTTTCCACCTATTTGCTGGACCCTGAATCCAAGCTAATACTATTGTGGAGTCAGTCCAATAATATAATGCATTGAAATTAATTCCTAACGATTTGATAACTTTATCTGCTAGTTTTGCAAGTAACAATGCTCCACACAATTCTAGTCGAGGTAAACTAATTTGTCTTAACGGGGCGACCCGGGACTTGGCACATAATAAGTTTGAAATAATTTTTCCTCCGGAAGTTATACATCTAAGATAGATATTTGCCCCGTACGCTCGTTCAGAAGAATCACAAAAACCATGGATCTCTATGTCGATATATTCAGAAATCGTAGCTTGTCTAGGTATTTTGTACTTAGTGATAGTAGCTAAATTACTTTGAAAATAAAGCCATTTATCGCGTAAATGTTGTGGTACTTCACTGTCCCACTCCAATTTTAACTTCCACAGTTCTTGGATAATTAGCTTAGCGTTAATAATTATTGGAGTTAATAGGCCTATCGGATCGAAAATTTGGCTAATTATTGACAGAATGCTTCGTTTTGTTATTTTATTTAACCTTGTAGTTTCAGTGCTTACCTTGTAGTTAATAAAATCATGGTTAGAGTCCCAATAAATGCCTAGAGTTTTATTTTGTTCATTTTGACCTATGGGCAACACACTAACATCTAAATTATTGTTTACATGAAAATGATCTATAACATCGCGACTGTTAGACAACCACTTACGAAGATCAAACCCTGCGCTTCCCAGAATCTCAGTAATTTCCCTTTGTAGTTGAAGCATTTCTATTTTTGTTTCGGTACCAGTTAAGAGGTCGTCCATATAAAAGTCATTTTTTATTACGTTACTCGCTACCGGAAATTTTGATTCGTTGTCAATGCCTAGCTGCAATAAACATCTAACAGCCAAATATGGTGCAGACGCACGCGTTATAGTATTTAATTGGTAATGTTTTAATTGTTGGCTAGGATCAGATCTCCAAATAATTTTTTGATATTTTCTCTGGTCCTCTTGAACGAGCACCTGCCGATACATTTTTGATATGTCAGCGGTCATAACAAAATTATATTTTCTAAAACGTAACAGAATTGAAAGAAGATCCTGTTGCAATGTCGGACCTACTAATTGAACGTCATTAAGAGAAACCCCTGAACTTGATTTCGTGGACGCATCAAAGACTACACGACATTTAGTGGTAATACTGCTCCCTTTCATTACTGCATGGTGAGGTAAATAATATCCCTCATCTAAATTTTGATCGTACTTCAATTCTGACATGTGACTTAATGTTTCATATTCTGTCATAAACGTGACGTACTGCGATTTGAATTCAGGAAATTTATTAAGTTTTCTTTCAAGCGCTTGAAATCTACTCAAAGCTATAGGTCGGGAACCTCCTAACGTTTCTAACGAGTCTTTGAAAGGAATATTGACAATAAATCGGCCACTAGAATTTCGCCTAATCGTTTTTTCGAAATGCGTTTCACAATATTTCTCAGACTCTGACAACACTTTGTTGTCGCTTAATTCCTCTAAATGCCAAAACTTTAAAAGCGTATTATTCAGTAAATTTTCAGAACTAATGCTTAAGCAGCTGATGGCCGTGTTACCTGTCGGATCGAAACCTAAATCGCCTGCAATGACCCATCCTAACTGCGTGTTCTGTAAAGTGGGTAAGTTGTTGCCCAACTGTTTTTGACCTGCACATATTATTGACCAAAATACGTTGGATCCTAACAAAAGATCAATATCTTCAGAAACGTTAAAGTTTGGATCGGCAAGATTTAAATTTTCTCCGAGATTTAAAATATTTTTTGGAAATGACTTAACAGGCAACTTATCGGTAATTCGTGGAATCACGAGGCAATTAATATTCATGCTAAATTGGGTATAGCAGGACATGATGGTTAAATTGACTTGATTGCTTATATTTGTAAGGGCTTCCCCTACTCCTTTTATAACATGATTGATCTTTATAGCACGCAAGTTTAACCGTTTTTTTCAAATTATCAGAAATGAAATGGCTTTGTGAACCACTGTCCAATAATGCCCGACAACTTATTACTTGATCGTTCCCCTTAATCCGTACTATAGCCGTTGATAACAAAACTTGCGATCCACTGGACAATGCTGAACCGGCACATTTTATTGAAGTATGACTTGTGAGCATTGTATTTGAGGTTGACGCAGAATCGGTCGGGTCGTTTGCCCCGGTGATGTTCGCGTTACCTGCCCCATTAATAGTCAACTCATCTGGCTTATTTATTACATCACTAAAATGTAGCAAGGAATTATGAGGTTTATTACATTTTGTGCATTTTTGTAATTTACATTTCCAGAACGGATGATTTGCACGGAGACAATTTAAACATAGCTTAAGCCTTTTAACAGATTTTGTTCTCTCATCAATATTTAACTTGAGAAAGGCCTCACAGTTATAAATAGCATGATTTTGATTGCAGTAATAGCACTGTAATTTATTATTACTACTTGTGCTAGCAAAACTGTTACTTATATGCTGTTTTTTGTAATAATTTTGAAGTTGGGGTTTCTGTTTTTCTAATTTTGTAATCTCTAGTTTCTCTAACATTTCACAACGTGTCTTTAAAAAATTATTTAAATCGCTCATGCACGGTAAATCATTCTCATATTTATAGCACTCCCAATCTCTGCGTGATATTGAATCGAATTTATTCGTTACAATGTATATAATTAAACGATCCCACGAATCGGTGTTTTCCCCTAAACTTTTTAATGAGCGTAAATGCTTTGTAATATTATCAAATAAGTTTCGCAGTTCAGTATGCGATTCTTTCAACACCTTGGGATACTCAAAAATAGCCCGAATATGGTTATAAATTATTAATTTTTTATTCTCAAAACGATCTACAAGAAACTGCCAAGCTACCTTATAATTAGTAGCACTTACTTCGATTGATTTAATGACCGCAAAGGCATCTTTCTCCAGTGAACTTTTCAAATAATAAAATTTTTGAATATCGGACAATGAATTATTGCTATCTACTAATGCCACAAAGGAATCTTTATATTCTAACCAATTTTGATACTGGCCGTTATACATAGGAATTTTAATTGGTGGTAACTGAACGATCGAACTAGCTTGATTATTATTTGCTATAAAATTAGTATTGGAACCGACAACAGAAGCAGCATTTGAATGTGATTGATTTTGATTTAATTTTTCAAAATTCTTAAGTATTGTCTTAATTCCGCCTACTAATGCAAAATACGAATCTTCAAATTGCTCTCGTTCTAGTGAATCATTCTCAGATGGCTCATTTAATTCAATTTGCCCCTGAATAGTGTCAAATTCATCCCATATGAGTTCAATTTTCTCTAAACGAACATTTAATTGTGAAACGAGATCATCGTTTACATTTGCTTTATCTAGGGTTTCAAAATAATGTTTAAAACGAGTTAGTTTACCCTTGATTGCGCCCCTCTTTGTGGTTAGGGATGCACTCATAATTTCTTCAGGCATATTAACACAATTGAAGGACAACAGAGTAATGGAAATTTGGCAACATTACAAACTTATACGGACAAAGGAAATAAAGGATGGTGCATTGAGCAATCTACCTGCTATGGTGGTTGAAGTTGCCTCACCGCGTCCCTCGACCCGCTGATCCCTGAGCCGCTTCTGTTTTTCCTGGAACTGCAACCCTTGGTGTCGCACGAAGTGGCTGGATTTTTGTATATTTGCACAATTAATACCGTCTTAATGCCCACTGGAATATCCTGCTCGATTGGACCAATGTCGACGCCAGTGGTTAATTTTGCAAATAAAAGTGGACTGTATTTTTAACACTCTTTAATTATATAAAAAATACAACTAGATTTGGCCAGTAACTTACGTGGTTACTGCCTGACAAATTCTGTCTAACTGCTGGTCAACTCAACATTCTTGCCATCTGCACCCTCGCCCCTCTTTACGAGGAAGGACGGACCTTTCTTAAAACTAGTACCTGCGGTACGTAACAAAGACAAAAAATATGCTGTCAGACCATTTATTTATCAAATACACTAAAACTTTAAACTATGTTTACAAAATAGTTTGTTTTGGATAAAGAACGAACCAAAAAATATTCCTAAAGCCACCTTTCTGCATAGTTTTGTTAAGCGATCTAGCGGTAAGCAAAAGTGATAAAATTCAAATTTTTATCTCAGGTGGCTGTGATTTTGTATTTGGCCATATATTTTCATTCCAAAGAACTATCTCAGATAATTTTGTTCTTTATTCTGAGAAATAAGGATACTTTATTCTTGAGCAAAATTCAGAGTTTTGGACCTCCCCTGTATATTTTGATTTATTTACTGCTACTGTAGTTTCAGCACATGCAGAAATTTTCTGCAGCAAAAGTTTTTCCTTAACCTCTTATTACAAAATTTCCCATATGGTGCGGTCACATATGAAAACATCACGCGGAAGATGATGAATGCCACGGTTCTTCATCAGATGACACTTCAGTTTCATCCGAAGACTCTTCCGCTTCATCCGAAGGCTGAGGTTCAGCTAATGGGTTCAGGTATATGGGTTCAGCTGGAAGTAGCATTTCCAAGGTTTCCTTTAAAAATGGCTTCGTCTTCTTTTTTGGTGTTGGCCTCATACCAGATAGAAGAGGATCAGAGCTGAGGAGTAGTCTATTGAATACGTCTAAATTGCAAGCTTCTCTTGAGAACTTTTTCGCAAAGTTTTGACGATATTGACGAAAATGTTTATTTCGTGCCTCAGCAGCCTCTTCTGAAAGCTGGCCAATAGGCAGCAGGGCATTTTCAATAACAGTGGCTCCATGAATCAAAATTTTATGCACTGTAGGCGTCATCGGACACCACGGATATAATTGAACATAGAGTTTCGCATGTGAACTTTATGTCCGGAAGATATCGTTTCTAATATCACCTTGAAACGATATATGAGGTGGGAATCAATACCTGTTATTTCCGCTGCGATATCTGGATCTATGAAAAATCTTCGGCTAGTATTACCATCATTAGTATTACTAAAGCCAGGCTTTGGTACGTCAACAATTAGACCCATGTTCTTTCTAAAAAGCTTCTTGAATTCTCAATTTCCTTTGCTTGACAATTTCTTTTTCACTGTCTGACTGCAGGCGCCATTTTTTAACTGGAAGTTTATAGGACAGGTGTAATACACTTTCGAATATACGAATCCTGGCATGTAAAACCGATAATCCGAATTTCAGCGTGTCTGCTTTAATATCTCTACTGATTGAAAGATTATTAAACTCTTTAGATGTTGCGCCACAAATGTAACATCTCATTGTGGATGTTATTTGCGTTGCAGCGTTACACACTTTTCCGTCAATCATGGTAAGCATCATGGTATGTTTAACATAAAAAATTTTATCTGCCAATGTCACCTTTGTGCCTTGTAAAACAGTTGCAGAGTTTTCTATATAGGATATTTCTTCCTTAGTAATGTCGACAGTTTCTTTAACAAATCTAATTCTAATAGGGCGACAGTACCGTGGTGAAGAAGGTGTTGGGTTCTGCCATATTATTTTTTTATTGCTGCTACAAATTAATTGTAGTGGTACAAACGAACTTTGAAATATGTTTGCGTCGGAATCACAATCATTTTGAAATTTTTGCTTGAATTGTGATTGTTGTGAGCCGTCACAACTCCACTTGCAGATTAAAACCAGTGTGTTACTGTCTTCTTCGGTTAAAGATTGAACAACTTCTCTTAAATATAACATCAATCGTAAGACGGTATGGTGTATTTTGTAATTTAATTTCAGCACCAGTAGCAGTCACTTGATAAGATTCCCTATTCGGGTAGCAATCCATTTTTGACTTTTGTAGCAAACTGTAGCATGGATAGAACTTCTTATTAGTGCTCCTGATGATTTCATACTGCCTTCTAGAAAGATCAGCTTCCACAAACATTGCCAGTGCTCGCAAAGGTGAGAGTTGTTCTTTATTTTCTTGTACACTACTCGAGTAGGCACTCTTGTATTTTCTAGCTCGCTTTGGAGTACTCATAATATCTTTGAGTACTTTGGAAGCATCTCTCTTTCCTGCGGTTTGCAACTTGATCTGGGTAGCACAAGTAAACTTTTGCACATCTGTATTTCTTCGTAGATCTTCTGTTTTTCTTCTCTTACTTCTGTCACTCGATGTTTCAAATCTCTTCGGTGGTCGTCCCGACCTCTTTATTATTTTTGGGATCTCGAATGTCCCTTGTAACCAATCAAGATTTTTTTTAAGGAACATGTCTTCTTTTTTTTTTGTGCTGCTGTCCACCTTCCTTTGAATTCTGACTTGACGTATGAAAATTTATGCTTCAATTCTTTTATCTGTTCCTTCGAGTAATCGTCATAGTTCAGCAGGAAGTTTTCGATAAACTCCAATTTTTTGTTAATGTTAGGTAAATTTTGTTGCTGCATTTTGTTAAATAATTCTCCTCGACTCATTATTTTGACCCCTGATGACCCTAGAATAAAATTTAAAAAATAAAATAAAAAATTAACATGTAGCTAAACATTTCTTTCTTTTTACTATGCTATTTATTAATAGACCTAAATTTGGAAAAGTCGCGGCATTCCGCGGTTGTTTCTTGCAAAATTGATTAGTAGAAACCGTTACCTTTATATCTCAGTAAAAATAATTGCCGGGACGCACCCTGAAGTGCAACAAATACTTTCGAGTTTGTTAAAATTGGCTTCAAAACTTGAAAAAAATGCTTTCTTCTAATAATCTTTAACTAAGTTAAAAAGATAACAAAAACAAAAGAATGCTTTAAATACATGCACACTTACCCGCTTCATCACAATCCATAACTATTCACTTTCAAAACGAAACTGCAAAAAAGATACCACCGTCGAAATTATGCTCACGCAAAAATGCTAGACAATATACGTGCACTTAAAGAAACGCTCTACTTCCGACTGGTCGGTCGCACCGCCTTGGGCGGGGGAATGCAAAGGAAGGGTAGCTTATGGTCCTCTGACTATTCAACTTTGCCAGGTAGCAATTAATTTCCAGCTGGAGCGAGTTTTACCAAATCGACTTATGGCCTGCTAGATCCGCTAAATACCCGTATGTGCGACGCTCAATTTACGAAGGATGGTATTAATACCACCCACAACTATAATCTATCGTCTTTCTAAAATCCCCATGCCATCATACGGACATTCCTAGATGGAAGACTTCACTTCACATTCTGCAATAACTGTGGAACCAGCATGATGATGCTCCAGCCCTCTATGGAAGACGAGTAACCGAATGGATGAGCATGCATTCAATAGCCCAACAGATGAATTGGTCGTGGAGTTCCATCGCTTGGCTTCCGAAGTCCCCTGAACTAAATCCTAGATTTTTACCTTTGGGGTCACCTAAAATAGCTAGTCTACGATGTTGAACTAATACTTGTTAACAATTACTCCGAAGGATAATTGATGCGGCTAATGAAATTCGAAATGACCATGTCATAGTTTGTGTTAATGATTCGATGATTCGCAAGTGTCGTGCAAGTATTCAGGCTCAAGGGTCAAATTTTAAGCACTCATAAATCGTACACTCCCCTTTGTTTTTACAATAAAAGTTTGCTACTATACTAATAAAACTTTGATCTGTTGTAATTCTATAACTAATTAGAATACGACCTATGTTCATCTAACATTTTTTGCTCAAAGTGACTTCCACAATAAGCTGTCAAACTTTGTTACACTTATTATGGATCACCCTGTATAAGTATATTAATTTTAATAAGTTTATTGCGTTTTATTTTCTTTGCTTATGAGCCAGTTACTCTATAATCTACCCCTCACTCCCCAGGCAGTAATTTTGGTATGGCACATACAATTTTACTTCGGTACCCCTTTTTTGCGTTGGTGGGGCATTTTACACCATAAATTATACTTTGCTGATTAGGACAAGCTCTAGCTTATCATTGCAAAACTGTATGCTGCTGCGACGCACTTTCAAGCCCTGCAAATCTAACATTGACCTAAATTGCGTTTATACGACTGCCTTTGTTTTACACACGATAAGCAGTAGTACAAATAATAATAAACTGGCAGCCGCCGCGCAGCGATTTGACCTCGACCCCTTTTCCTATCGACCCCCGGGGGCTCAGTATTCCACGATAGGGGTAGGTCGTGCGCCAAATGACAACAGAGCCTGAAACGCAGTTTGCAGTATTTGTGTTTTTCACAAAGCGTCGGCATCGGATGCCGATGTTGCGGCAAACATAAATAGACGCTTTTTGCCATAATTTATAGCTGCTGCTGAGTAGCTATTCAGAATTGACCCAGTTCACACCGCGTTCATCTGTAACCCAGACTCTTTCATCCCTCGGGGGGTAAGCTCCAATGACCACGCATCGCAGACGCGACCATCCCAAAAAAATTTCCCTGCTGGAGATAAATTTGTTCGAATTTCATTATGTCTACAAGATATGGCGAGGGTTCCACACAGCTTATGCTGTTGTAATGAAAATTGCGTTGGGTTTCAAAAAGCCTTTTCTCAGTTGCAATTTTGCAAATTATAATTATTTAAGTTCGTCAGACTCAATTTAATAATTTACATAAACCACGGCGAAATTTCTTACGCTCACAGAGAGCAAGGGTGGATTTATATATAATTAAGCCGTAAGCCCACTCTACGTAGAGTTATATTATGTCGCCCTATCATGTTAGTATTACTCAAATTAATCTTATCAATATTTTGCTGCAATACCTGAACTTCTGGGTTCGGCGCCGTGCTTTCACACATTTACGTAATTGTTTAGAATTAAAAATTTCTATTTTTTTGTAATTTATCCTCTTTCATGTGTCTACATCAGCATTAACTATGACCATATTGCAATGGTTTAATGCTTAAAGTAATTCTGGTTGCATAGGTAACATGAACTGAATATTCAAAACGAGCACAGAATTAATTAAAGGTTGGCATTAAATTGACAGAATTCGAAAGGATTACGTTCATGGTTTTAATCATAATAAATGATTGGAATGCCAAAGCAGACTGAATTATGTAGCTGAAAGGTTTTAGTTGTGTGAAGTCAATACGATAATATGAATTTTAATATCATACAGAAATGGTGTGCGATGTACAGAAATTATGAGCGTGTTGTGGTAATTAAAGGTTATTGTACCAATGAACGGTAAGATAACTGAAGGGCAAATAAGGTAGGCACAACAGTACGAGGAAGTAAGGACGTTATAAAAGCAATTACGCAATTTAGCAAAGAACACAGAGTCGTGCAGTGCATTTAAAAAATTCAAGTGTCGGTGCATTTAAAAACTCATGTGTAAAAAGCAGAGCATAAAAGATTGTGGTCCGTTGAACGTTTACAAGAAAAGACAACTTTTAGCATTTAAGAAAAGGCAATTTAGAATTTAAGAAACAAACAGTGCATCCAAACTTTAGTCTATAAGTAAAAATTGTACATCAAAACTTAATTCCATAAAACAAATGTTATTCATAGTTGCTAGGTAATGATATTGTCAATTGTTAAAAAAAGAATCAACAAGCCTTAATTTAGTTAGCTGGGGTTAATTGGGCTCCCAGAAATTAACAGTTTTTATTCATAAAAAGTTACTATTTGTTCCAAAAATAGTGTTTTAATTGTTCTCCAAGTCGTTGTGCATATGTGGTGTATAATTTGTCCAGGTAGTGAATCTCGGTGAAAAGGGAAATCCATCCGCAAAAATTGCCAGAGTGCGTTCCACTTCGGAGGTCTTTTACGAGGAGGTATCACATAGCCCAGCCAGAAACCCAGGTGCAGCCTTTAGAGCAGTTCTTCAGGATAGTCAGGGTGCTGAAATTAGCAGCAGGAAGTCATCAGCAAGCCGACAATTGAGGTGGCGTCACCTGAAATCTTTGCCCGACGAGGAAGCCTCCAGTTTCCAGGTATTAACCACAGCATCCAATTGCCGTAGGCCTTTGAAATCAACGGCTTCATCAAGAGCAGGCTTTTTACAAACCGTACATGGAGATTCCAGCCTCCAGGCCTTTTCCAGAATTTCGTGATTTGCTTGGCGTCCTTTGAAAATGCAGTTTGGAGCGTTAAAGCGAAAATCAAACAAATGAAAACCACCGCGTCCTTGGGCGTTCTAAAACAAAACAAATTTGCCAGAAATGACAGCGATTTGAAAGATTTACCTAATGTAGTTTTGCCGTTTTGGTCTGCTTTGAATTCAATTTGCGCTGTTTTTTGTGCGAGAAAACCATTTTGAGGTTGTATTAAATTGTAGGTTATAAACCTGTTTGTCATACAGTCATGCATCTGTCATACATGTTAATAATTATAGAGAGTGGCAATTGTGCTACAGATTTGGTAAACCTAACCTGATATTAAAAGTCATTGCATGCTACACCGGAGCTTAGCCACATTTAATTTGCAAATAAATAGAATACAAAGGGGCAATTCTTTTGGCAAGTCAAAATAATTACAATATTTTTAATTAGACCCGGCTTGACATAATTAATTCATTATTGAAACCACTTAATATTTTTATGTTAGGTAATTTATTTATTAAATCTGTCCTGAATATAAGGGATTTACTTGTACCCGTAGATTCTTCTATTATATCAATAAATACATCATTCCAGTTATTGCCTTTTTCCACTCTTAACATACTCGTCATATGCGTGTTAACTATGCTTTATAAAATAAAATTTGGTGTCGCCTAATTATAGATCGTTTTACTTATTTTTTCAAATTTAATCCTTCCCTTTTATTGCTGCTTGTGCCAACTATTGTAACCTACCTTAGTAGGCTCACACATCTCCGACTAGCTCAATACTCGGCTGCGATAAGGGTATGATAAGTGTGGGATTTTAGTTTACTTCACTTTCGCATAAAGGTCTTAATTCATTAAACAAGAAGTGGGCGCTATCAATTTTATTTGTAATTGTTAATTTTTTTGGTAATATACAAATTTACATTCAATCCTATACTTCACAGATCATATTCCGTCAAATAGGAGCTTAACATGATAAACAGTTAATCCGTATGGCAATTTTTACGGTGTACTTGACATAGAAATTATGAATTAAAGTTACTATTGGTTATGTTTCATTGATTAAGTAAGTTCTAATTTTAATGAAGATTTGTTATAGTTCATAACATTCAACCACTTTCAGGTAAGATAAATCTAAAGAGTTCTTTAAACCCTCTTAACCTATTTATAGTTTTAATTGATATTGTTTATGGGTTTCACGTTTAACTCAATTCACATTTCCAAAGTATAAGAAATGCCCATTATCTGTTAAATGCCGGCTTTATGACATTAGACCCCTATAATTTGACGTTTGTGAAATTGTAACCTGACTTCTCAGCCTGGCCCCAAAAAGATAATTAACTGTCTTATTATATTATTATGAAGTCATTAGCTGTTAATACTGTGGCATATGCCTTTATCTGGTAATAACATGACATATTTTACGTTATGAATTAATCGCACAACATTTAAATATTCCCAAAGTTTTTAGGACTAACCTAAGGTCGAAATAAACAATCCAGTGTACAGGTTATCGCTACCTTTCCCATCGAGTTGAATTTCTATGTAACTGGAACGACCTCCATCGCCAAACCAATGAAGTGGCTCTCTTCTGTGAGGTTTATTTAATAACAACTAACAAGATTCTAATATGGTCCTTCTTTACCGGTTATTCCTTTCCATAAGGCTTCGCTACAACCCCGGAGGATAACGTTCCACCTTATCATGATGCTCGTTGCCTCTTTAAGAGCAAAGACCAGAGAGGGAGGCCAAAAAGCTAAACCAAAGATGCTTCCAATTAAGATTTGTATGAATTACTTTACTTCCTACCTACCAGCTAACTAGTAACTGCTTTTCTAGCGAGAAATTTTTATCACAGTTAGTTAGGAATTTTTCGTAAATCAATGTTGGAAATGTATCTATCAAAATACACTTTTTCTACATGAACAGAGGATTTTTTTGATATAGGAAATAAACGTTTGATAATGATCTTCGACAGTGAATTACAAATTAAAATGTTTCTTCCAGAAAATATAGAATACATATATGTTTTCCACGACCCGTAGTAGACGACAAAAATTGTCACAAAAATAAAACGTTTATCACCTTGGGGTGCAAATTAACAATGTGATAGTTATTTATAAATAAATTTATAAATTTAGGGAGGAAAGGTACTCGTTTCCTCCCGTGTGTGTAGTCCGACGCTCGATGCGTAGCAGACGCTCGATTTTTATAAAATTTATAGTTATTGAAGAATGAAAGACGGCCCTGGGCAAGACTTGTAAACATGCGCCTTTTAGTAGATGTAGCACGGGCGACATGAATTTTTTAGTAGCTCTCGGGCTGTTTTCTTTACATAAATGGTTTTCAAAATGAAGGACAATTCTCATGGGCTCATCCCTGGCGAAAGTGTATCCTTGTCAATAGTAAGGTAGTGACAGCCTGATTTTTGCAGTTACATCTACACGTATGATATTGCAACGTCCACTTTATTTTGTTAAAAGGTTACTGCATACACTAAAATGCATACTTTATGTTTTAGAACCATTAATTAATGTATCGTGAAAGAAAGTTCAACTGTTGCGGAATTTCTCACAGCCGATTTTATAAACTCATAACTTTCTAATCCAGCAACAAATTGCGGTGCCAGAGATTATTTACTTATTTGCTCGTATTTTACAATTATGTAGCAGCGACCCCTGCAACCTCATAATCCTTTGGAGAAATTTCGATTGATCGATTGTCCGGAAAATGGGAAGATAAAAGTCTGCGAAATTCCGAATTAATCAAACAATAGGCAGCACCATATAAAAAGGTTTTTAACGGTTTAACCGACCTCACTTCATCGACAGTCGCGTGCTATATGCATGCTAAAATCGCATCGTAAGCACCGTAATAAGAATTTGTTTAAGTACTACCAAATATAAGTCATCGAGAAACCTAAAAACAGGCAATTGTAAAACAAATAAAAATGCCATGAAGAAAAAAGAGACAAAACAAGGCCATACTTTTAAGGGTTCTTTTTCAAATAACACCATGGAGGAGGACAGTTGATTGAATATTCATGTTGCAATCTTGGAAGATATTTTTGCAATGGCGAATATATGTATGTAGGGCGATACAGGTAAAGAGGTTAGGTTGAGGTTGGTTGAGGTGGAGGTTGCTTACCCTGGATAATACCAAATACGTAGTACTCAGTATGAATAACAATAGAACCTATTTTTATGTGAGAACAGAAATAAATCAGCATACGCGAACATACACGAATATGTAGCAGTTTAGTATAATTATTTATATAGAGTACGCATATACAACACTACTAATTACGCGAAAATACAAGTCAGCGTACTAGTTATAGGCGCTCAAGGCAGATCTGGAAAGCACAAGTGAAAAGGGCCAACATTAACCGAAATGCGTAAAGGGATGATCGAAGAGTAATCTCACCAAGTTCTTTAATACCCAATATCTGAATACACCATATCTTGACCATAGGCCGTCTCCACGTTAGCGCCTGTCTAGACAAGTAAAATCGGTTTATGATTTAACGGCTGCCTGAAGGAATCCGAAGCATTCTTCTGATACAATACACTATTGTCCTGCATCTAGAAAGCTAGGATTTCAGAATTCGGTTTTTATTGCGAACTTCCCGGCCAGTTACGTCAATGGTCGTTGCTCGCCTTGGGTTCGCGGGTGGCCGTAATTCTGACTCGCCTTTGTTATCTAAAAAGCTTTATGTGCAGCTGCGTGCCATCAAATTGGATCTGTTGCATCTCGCAGATAGCGTAATTATACGGCTTTTTGCGTGTGTCCTTCGTATTCATAAGGGTTTGACAAACAGGAGCATCCTGATGCGACGCCTCGGAATGTCCGCAGTTTCATTAGAATGTGTATTTTGAATGGCCTGACACTTGGTAAAATAGAGGAAGTAATTTGTCAACCCGTGCTAAACGCGCGAGACACACAACTCAGTTTTTAACTTTAGAAATTCTGCTTTATATCGCGCCACGTTTTAAATCGAACACCCACTGATTTGACTAGCACCGATACAGCTCCGAGTTTATTGGAACTTTTGTGTGCCTTTGGCAAGGCGATTTAATTTGCGCGCGATTTGGTACCTCCGCTATGAAGGTTATACGTTTCTGGGAGAAACAATTGAAAAATACATAATTATTTAATACAAGTCACTTCTATAAGTCTACATAATTCTAAAAATACAGTAAAACCTCACGATTAGAGACATTTTTGAAACTGACTTTTGGTGTACCATGTAATGGTTCAATAATCTTAATAATTTTGTGACGTAAATAAAAGAAATTTGAAAGATAAAAAGGTATAATTATAACATACATATGTACCTACATATTGCATACAGTTTATACTGCTACATACATTATGATATACTTAATTAGGTACTATTTATACATAATGTTGTCAATTATCAATAACTTTTTAAAAACCAACCCTTTTAGTTTTCTTCGAAAAAAATGAGCTGGAAATATAGTATTACATGTAACGTTATCTCATTAATTAAATTTAAATATCTGCCGCCACCTTCGCTTAAAAAGAGTCTCGCACATTTAATTTGCTTGGGAACTTCTTTGTCAGTTTTGAAGGGTTCTGGTTTCGTTTGTGAACCTCATCAACGTCACTGTTTTTTTTTAATCAGAACCATTGTTCTCATTACATTCTATGATGTCCCTTAAATGTCCAGAACTATGTCTTCAATATCTACTTCACCTTCGAAAAAGATGCAATCCGCTGCCTTCACATCGTTTCCAGAAGATGCAGTTCTCGCCAGTTTATGTTTTCGTCTGCTTCTTCAGCTTCTGATCTGAATCCAACTTTGAAAAAACAGTTGGAAATTGTAGTGCAAGACACATTTCTCCACGCTTGACTTACTTAATTTGGATATATCACTGAAAGTTTGCTCTTGTTCTGTATTTGCCAAAATGCTTTTTCACAACAATTTGTGGAATCTCACTTTAAAGTTTACAATTATCCCCTAGTCCAGAGGTTAACTAACATTTGGAAGTGCAATTTGGTGGAAGGACAAACATATTGATGTTTTCTAAATTTAGATCCCGATGAGGTGTGGTATTGTCCAAGAACAGTATGATCCGTTCTTCTTTCCCATTTGACAATTTAATTGCACTGTTACAGAAAAAATCAAATTAAATAAACAACATCTTAAAACACAATTTTCAAGGTAAATGGCCTAATGCTCTTGAAGCATCTATCTGCTCTTCCGGTCGTTTGTCCTCCTGAAGATTTCTGGTGCTTGAAATATAGTTTTGTTTGGCATCGTTTGGTAATAAAGGGCGGTTTCGCCAGGATTGAAAATATTGATCGAGGAAAAAATAGCTTAATGCAATTTCTGTAATTTTCTTTATCTATCCACTTTTTCTTCACCGCGAATGGATATGAAAGATATTCATGGTGCTGCTATATATCTCCAGCCATTGGTTATTTCCAATGCAGATGCAGAGGCCCGGTTAAGTTGTCTTCCTTTGATTGTAAGATGTTTGACACAACATTTTGTTATTTTAATTTCTCACCGATTTTTCTTCCACCCCAAATTGGATTCTCTTCTTTAAACATTAATACGTTTCACTTCCACTTTCTGGGAAACCGTCAATTGATTTCAGTGTGGTGCCAGCGTAACTTAACGATTTGTGACTTGATGACTTACAAGGTTACCCCCGTTTATATGAATATCAGAATCACCTAATTCACCGTATTTAGGAAATTCCCATTTAGATAGATCATTAAGGGAATTAAGCGGCGAGACCAAACTACAAAGTGCAAGCAATATTAAATACTGAATAAAATAAAAAATGATTGCCTGTGCTGGAAATGCGATGCTAATTCTATAGGTAGTCATAAACAATTTATACCAATTAGCTCCCCGTTTGTATGTTCATGTCCTCATGCAATGTCAACCAGAAGTGAGCGAAGTATCATGCAGCGAAGGCCGCTTTAGATAATGTATTTCCGCTGTTTGTAACTAATAACCACGGAAACAGGAACTCGTGTATGGATCGCTAATTGTTTCTGCTCGATGTCACGTATTGGTACAGGTTTCGAAAAATCAAATAAAATGACCCTTGGTTTATCTTGAATCGAAACTGTAAGGCTCGGTTTTCCTACGCTGTGCGAGTTGTGTAAGTACATTGGGAAATGTGCTAGCATAATATTGTCATTAACCGATTTTATTGATGAAAACTTGTCGACCTACACCTTCAACTTGTAGCTGCTGTCACTGCCAAGGCTGGAATCTCGTCTTTTATTGAATGGCGTTGCGTACTCGTTTATTGATTGACAACTTGAATACGGGGACAAAATGTGTTTTTTTCTGATTGAAACAATATTGGATAATACTGCCTTGGTTACGATATGTCATAACACACTAATATTTCTCAAGGGAAATATGAAACGCTCATATTGTCCCAAGGGAAATATGAAACGTCATATTTCACTATAAAAATGTTTTATTTTTAAATTAAACCAACAAAAATAATTAGAAATGTTTTATTTTTTAATTAAAGCAACCAATGAACTAACAGTCTTTGCATTTGTAACGCTACTTTTCAGAACCAAAATAAAAATTGCAATTCTCAAACCTTCCGCTAAAGCGATTACAACCAGATACAAACGATGAAGAATCTTGTTCGCAATTCGTCGATGAGACTGCCGTTTCCTTACTAAAAGCATTCAGTTCAGTTGCAGTCTTGAACGATTTTCCAAAAACCGTCACCAAAGATTGTGATGACTGTGCTACATGCGATGCCATCGTCGACACACCAGGAACCGTAACAGATGCTGCAGATGGCTCTCCCTCCACACCAGCTATCATCTTTGCTACCTTATTTTTCTGCAACATACTGTCAGCCAGATAGCCTTCCGCAACAGACGAACTTTTCCAACCACCGTGTCTCTTTAGTGTAGTCATTGAGGCTCCCGCATCGGCCACCAAAGTCGCGGATGTCCGTCTTCCACAATGGCCTGTATACGCCTTCGGATTATCCAAACCTAACCATTCTGCAACCTTACTCGGAATCTTTCCGAAGGTATTTTTGCCGACCTGCTGAAGAGTACACTTCTTATTTCGATAAGCCACGAAGAACCTAAGAACACCTTGCGGACGCAACGCCGAATATTCTCTCACCAAACGAGCAGCACCCAGATCTTCTTCCTCAATAATTGTAAATTTCCTATTTACGTCGTTCTTCGTCTTTGAAACGTTGATCACGATCACCGACCCACGATCTTCGATATCGGAAGAGAGCATATTCACCAATTCGTTCGTTCTGCAGGCGCCAAAGATTTCCATAATTAAAGCGACCTTCAAAATTACGGATGTAACAATCTATTCAACAGAGGAGAATCACAATGAAATTTTTACCTTATACATCAAAAATTTTTCATTAGGAGCTTCTCGCAAGAATTTTTTGAGCTGTTCTCGAGACAACACCTCTGATTTTTTAGGAACGTATCCTTTATTTTTATTCTTCACAAATGCTTCTACTTCATCGAACATTTTAACATAAGTTTTTTTCTTTAAATGTAACATTGACCTTAGCATCGATAATTTTGGCCACAACGTGTTTGGTGAATATTTCTGCGACTACGAATAGAATAAATTAGTCATACATATAAAATTACAGAAATCATAGCAAAATACCAAATCTTCAAAAAACGCTAGCAAAATATTTTCGTCGACACCGTTCAACAAATTTTCTCTTCTCCATTCTTGAAAATCTTCATACACTTTAGTGTAAGCAGCTTTAGATTTCGCCGGAACCAAACATTCACGGGCTTTCGCCGCTTCTGTTAGCACGTAGTTTGACATTTCATCAATTTTATTTATGACAGAACGCGAAAATCAAACAAGTCAACCATGATATTTACAAACACGGCCCTTAGCAACGTTACCAATCCGATAAATTAAAAAATTTACAATCCAATATTTATCCATTTTCATAAAAATATTGTTTCAATCATAAAAAAACTATTGATTACAACACGGGGAATATGAATACATTTCCCTTGGTTGTCTATACATCCCTCGGGTTTCACCCTCGGGATGTAACTAGCCTACCTCGGGAAATATACTATTCATATTCCCCTAGTTGCAATAATAGCTATAATCTTTAATGTCATATATTTTAAGAAATAATGAACGAGCTCTGGTGGAAATGTTTAAAAATCAAATAGGTATCATTGCTATTAACATCAAATATTTCATTTCTCAATTAACATTCTGTCAAAATTACACATGTAGTAGTAGTTTAATAATCATGTGCATTAATTATTGTCTAGATCTTTACGTTTTGGTTAATATTGCGATACAATTTAGAACTTACGCCTGTATGGCAGTCTTCCTTTCTAAGCTTGTTAAATTGGTTAAAATTTGTTGATTTTTGACTTATCCACAATACAAGATAAATTAAAAGTTGTTATCTCTCAAATCTTTGATTTATGTAGTATTTTCAGCCTTTACTATTTCCAATAGTAATTCATTTACTTGTTTTTTTTAAAATATAATTGAAACAATTAACACAATAGGTACATAACTTTATTGCTCGGCTTCTTGGGGTTGGTGTGTTAGTTAATCAGAATACTGAAGCGGTGATTGATTATGATTGTATTTCGTTGATATAAATATATAGATGTATAATAATTACAAATTAAGTGGATATGGTGCGTGATTACGCACCGGTGACGATGCTGGTGCTTCTTGTCCCAAGCTGGGAGTTGATAAGGACTCGATGAGGCGCTTCGCTCTGGACGTGGCGGTAGCATGAGTAACCAACGGTTCGGCCTCCTGGGAGATGCGTAATGCCGGGCGTTGAGAGGTTTAACCTGAACGGGGCTGTGGAATTAGTGAACAACGGGACCGCATCTCAGAGAAGAAGGATAGCTTCGAGGCGACCAAGGATGCTCGTCCGCTGAAGATGCTCTATGTGAAGTAAGAGTCCGACTGCTAAGCTTGGATGCCAAAGCTTTGGCGAACAAGGGTAGGTACTTCGGCCTTAAGCTTGATGGCCATAGCTCTTAGGGAAACAAGTTCGATCTGCAGAGCATGTCTGCCTTTTACTGCTGATTTGAATTTAGCTATTATTTTTTCCATGGGTCAGCCAGAATTATTTGATCTGAATTATGTTGTAGCTGATCTAATCCGCGCATTTTGATACCAAACTTGACTCTCCTGGTGTACCAGGTAGTTGATAAGTTTACTTACGCGAATTTATATTTTGAATTAATTAGGGTGTCGCGTCGGGCGTAATTCTGACTAGATAGTTAACAGGGCGTTTTTATGTGGATACCTTAATGTCTATTCACTTGCAGGGAACGTTTCTTAGTTATTAATGTGTTACCTTAGCAAATTTAGCTGTTGATCAATTATGGACAGCGTTGCGTTAGTTGATGGTTAAGTTTGCTTCGAGAAGCGGGAAGATTAACAGCTCGTTCCATGTAAACAGAGCGATAGGTATTTGTTTCGGGTAGCTTCAAATGTAGACATCGTGATGCCGTATCCCTGCGGCTGCCGGTGACCATTGCGCTGTAGGGGGCGTGTTAATAAATCACATCAATTCATTTATTTCTAATAATATACAGTCGTGTTCATTAAAGTATGGTACAGCATTTGTGCTTTGTGAATTTAAATTAACTACACAAAGTTTTAAAGGTGCTGCATATTCATATATTTTGAGAGTATACATCTAGGTCTACCTAGTTTATGATACAGTGGGGGCATTTGTTGAGTAATAACACAACCACCAATAAACTTACAACTACCTCTGTACAATAAATTTTTGAACACAACTGTACAAGCCATATTTTTTAAGAATCGGATAGTAATAGAAGGGTCAATACTAACAATCAAGAGATCAACAATTATGGAAACTAAAGCCTATTGTTTCTTCATGCAGGGTGACTGAGGACGACACCATAATATTTGGAAAATGTATCCAGGAGATTAAAATAGACACAAAGTCCTTGAAATATTGATCGATTGTCAATCGTTAAGGAGATATTAGTTGTTATTAATAAACGTTATCACTATTGCAGAGTAGCATTTTCTGTATTTCTTCTCAATTCGGCCGTTGAAAGCATTCTTCACCTTGAATTGATCTAGGGAATTTACAAAAATGGTCATCAAGATCACCCCAATCACCTGAATCCTCTCGATCGTTATCTTTGAAAGCGGCTAAAATCTTTAGCTTATGCAACAAAATACAAACGAGAAACACATTACTTGATCAAATTAGCAATTCTCTCATAAGAGATACAGTCTAGTTGATTGTAATGTACTCACGCTTATAATGGACCGGTTACCAAAGCTCCGACTAAAGAACGTATATAAATAGAATCGGATATTGTGGAGTGTGGACTCGCTTAAAGTTGGTAAAAGTTCATATCCGAATCAAATTCCGTTAGGCGAGCAAATTGACTTTACTACAATACTTTTAGCAAACGGATGATGCAAGTTAAATTCTTCTTGAATTAAAGAGAAACAGAAATTGCTTTAAATTACTTATTTTTAAAGAAAAAAGTCATTGAAATTTAATTTTGTTTGCAACTTAAAAATCTAATTCGGGTAAGATGAACACTCTCTTATAATGGCCTAATATTAACTGTCTCCTGAAGTCCATTATAAGCGTATTCATTGTACACTCCAATGAGCTCCAATGAGCACTTATGGTAACAAATGGATTAACGTAGACGGCGATATGTTTGAAAATTTTATAATTTTTTTTCCAATTTTCGTGAATTATATTGGGAAATGAACAGTTTATCTTCATTACTGATACGTTGCATTTAGTTTCCTTTATTAACTGTTGCAACTAATAGTTATTGTTCGTTCCAGGAATATTTTGCCTGACGTCACGTATGTATCAATCAATTATGAAAATGATATAGAATTGTGTTTGTATCTATTTCCCGTTGTTACTAGAAGAGAACATTCTAGATCATTTGCGCCTTTGCTTCATACGCACGTGATGTCAGCGAAGAGAATTGTGGGACAAAGAATAACGCGATTAAGAGTTACATCTAATTATATGTATTTGCATGTAGGTACATTTTTATGTGCTTAAGTATTGACAGATTTGGCTAATTTGAAAAAAAATAAAGAACTAAATGTATATATTTTTAATCACTCTGTATATCTCAATCGTAGTGTAAAAGTAAAGTTCGGGCACTGCATTCCATGTAGGATAATGGAATATCGTAGTGTAGGAATACATATTGTAAATATGCATTTTTTTTCTCCTACTATTGCAAATCTTTCTTCTAAGCTGGATGGTGAACCTACATTTCGGGTTCTTTTCCAGTCTCTGGTCTGCACCACCCATCATAAATAGATTGTTTGGATCAGTTTTTGTATGAATAAGCGATCGTTCTGCAATTGTATAGAATCCTGTAACATTGAAGGTTGCGTCATTGCCGTTAGCGGACGCTGAAAAGTGACACAGCATCCTGTAATAGTAAAGTTTGTGCCCTTGTCGCTAGATCGCACTGAAGAAAGCAAGTCCAATCGGTGGTGATGAGGCGTGACGGACGCAGCTTCAATGGCTTTTATATAATGTATATGGTTACACCCTTTTAGTTTTAATAACCGATGTTTGCAATGGAACTGATAGCATTCTATGTCATATTTAATCTAACAAACGACTTCCGGGATTGGACCGTGTCATGATTGAGAGTTCTTCGATCTCAATCATGACACGGTACAATCCCGGAAGTCGTTTGTTACTTAATGACAATGCCCGTGAAAGCCTCAAAAATCATATTTAATCTATTTTTTTTGTAAAACTTAAATTATATTCTAACTTTCAGCTAGTGTCTCTTTGCGTTATCCAAAAATTAATAAAACGTATATGTGTATAGCCTATCACCGTAGCTATATTTTGGTCAATTAATTTAATTGGTACCTAATCAAACTTTAAAGAATATTGTGTACATATCTATTTATCAATGTTTGCTATTCTTTAGTCTTTATGGAGATTTTTTACTTCCTTTTACGATAAAGGAAGTATTGCATTCGACCCAAAAATTCGAAATTGAGTTTTCAACAGATCTTCACGTTTTCGAGTACCCTGAACCCAAAAAACATGTTTTTGTTCATTGGTCTGCCTGTCTGTCTGTCTGTGAACAGAATATCTCAAAAACGAAAAGAGGTATGGCGTTGAAACTTCATATATAAGTTTTGTGTACTATGCAGATGCGACAGCAAGCTTTTGAAGAAAATCGCATAACCGGAAGTAGATGTTTAATCTTGCGATTTTTCAGTTTTTTTCGATTTTTTTAAAAACGGCTCTAACGATTTTTTTCAAACTTTACACTTTTATTAAATTTTTAATGTGTATTGATGTGAGATAGGTGATTTACCAGTTGAATACTTCTAAAATGGGTTTATTTTGTTTTTTTCTATTTTTTTTATTAACTCCTATTTTAAATAGAACACCCGGTATATTATTACATTTTTGAATTCAGCTTAAAATTTTAGAGAAAAGTTGTCTCTTCGGCTAATGCCCAATTTGTACCGTTTTTGTAAAAGGAAGTTGTGTGAGTGTATCACACCAGATTTCTATCATTGGAAGCACAAACACACCAGCACATCTTTGACTTTCAGGTGCAATTACAACAACTAAATTGATGCGAAACAAAATGACTTACAACAGTTTTTAAATACAGATACTGATCAATGGATATGATACTGGATACAGATGAAGCTTCGATTTTGTTGATGCTCTATTACCCATTAAGTAGCTTCGTTATTTAATGTTCTCCTCACTGCAGCAATGTGTTCTTTACTGCTCCTTTCTGATACTGAACGAACATTTTCTGCATTAAAATTATTTATGTCGGCTTCAAATTGCAGCCAAGGTCGGTGCTTGACCAGCACAGGCTGAATTTAAGCTTTATTTGCTTTCATATTCCATAAAATAACGTCCTCTAGTTAATTGCATTTTCTTGCTTGGACTGTTGCTTTAAACAATTAATAACTTGAATTTTCTAAAGCGCAACTTTGACGTATCTGATGCTTCTAACTGTTAAATGTTATTATTAGGTACCTAACTATATTAAAACATTTTCATCTTTCTTATTTACAGCAATTACTTCAACACACCTTATATTTCTGTAGACAGAAAAAGTTACACGTTTAATATTGGCGTGGCCTCATGACCAATTATGGTTTTAATTAAAAAAACATGAGCACAATTAAGAAAGATCACCCTGTATATGTTTATTGAAAAAATTTTCTTGCATAATGTTAGAAATCTGTTTATAAAGAAATTATATTATATATAGACGGTTGTTCATCTTTCGTTTACAAAACAACGCTTTAGTTTAGAAGTAAAAAAGGCGACGCATTGATACATACGTTGTACCTTCCTTCCACTTGCGCAAGTGGATATTACCGTATTCGATTTTTATTGGGGAGCTGCCAAATTATTTATTGATTAGTAAATGAGTGTATATTGTACGAAGACAAGGTATATGTTGGCACAAAATATATTTGACGAACATCAACACAGATAATATCAAAGACTGATATCGTCACAAACGCGATAAGGGACCACTGCGTAGGCGTTTTCACTGAAACATCCTTTGGGCCCTTGGACCACCGCTCTGCACTAATTATGTCATTCATAAATTACATTATTATTTCTACTAGGCTGGACAGCAAATCAATTCTAATTTGTGACGTCATAAGAATTGCTACGTCAACCTGAGGACCGACTTAAAATACTACGTACAGTGACATCTATGCTAATGCTTATAACTAAGCAGCAATACCGTTCTGTAACATTTCACTGTTAAAAAGAAATCTATAATTCGGGCTTAGTTTATCTTTCCAGATGAATTATCTATTATTTGTTTAGAACAGTTCATGCATTTAGGAATACGTTTTATCCGCTATCTGCAACTTTACTGAAATTAAGACTACTGTCAAAATACTATATAAAAACGATGACGATTAAGTAATTAAGTTCCATGTCGAGATCAACATGGAATTAGAAGAAAATCATATAGAAAAATCCGTTTGATTTTTTTTCTGTTGTGTTCTCATATTAAAATACACACCACTCCGGTTCTCACTCAATAAACTGTTTACATATGTAATCTTGCAGTCTAGGGGACATAGTACCCAGAAATCTCAGAATTTCATTATTTCCAACTGCTTCAATGCTTGATCTGGAAGAAAAACTATTTGAATACATAATGAAATGTGTCTCGGTGGTTGAGTAGGTTAGTAGCCTGCTTAGCAATCAGATGGACATGCGTGCAAATCCGGCAGTAGCCGATAATTTTCTCGGAGCCGGAATGGATTTAAATTTAACCCATTAGTTAAATTAGCTGTAAGTTAGGTTTGGGGTTGTTGCGTATGTGTATGTCTGTATGTGGGGAAGCGTAATGTAAGTCCCGTGCAGTCTATTACCTCTGTTGCATTTCCCGCGTGGTATGAATGGTCTTTGTTATCGAAAGGTAAAACAGACTAATGATAATGAATGAAAAATTTTCAATTGCTGCAAAATGGCCATAATAATTAACAGTTTTCAACGAAGACGCTGACATATTATCTTATCTACTCATACGTAAAATTCTCACAACCAACTAATTTTTCGAATAGGAGTGACACAGGAAAACAATCGGGTACTATTCGTTTTGTTCTCGTTGCCTAGGACAAACACGTTATTTTGTTTATCATTGTAGTTTCAACAAATCTTAGGTCATTTTAGATTCGTTGGAAGACACCAGCTTTCAAATATTTTCAAATTTGAAATGGTTACTGTGTCACTTTGAGGCATACTTTACATTAAATTATCAATTTATTTCTGCTTGAGGCAAATTTTCCCATAGTTGTGGTAAAATATTCCTTAATTCTTCTTTCGATTTTGGTTGGGGGTTGCTGATTACAAGAAATCCGCTACTGCAAATCCCATGCATATTCCACAGAGTTTAGGTCAGGTGAACTGAATAACTACACATGTTAAACACCATTAACTGCGAGGGTGTTTCTCACGATGGGAATTCTATGCGGAGGAGCGTTGTCTTCAAAACTTCAAAGGTTCTGACAAAGGAATCACAATATTTTCTAAAATATCATTAGCATATAACGCACCAGTAATGGCATTTTCACAAACATACAGTGGCGTTAGTAGACCCAAAGCGATACCACCCCACACCATTACTGTATGTACGCACTGTACGGGGTGAGTCATAATTAAGTGTAAAACATTTAACGAAAGCTTCTTTCTGCCAAAATAAAGCAATTAACCTAATACATCTTAGCACCAAAATGCTCCCTCGCGAGAGGCCTTTAAGACCTATGATTTTCTTTGCGATTTCGTTCCATCTGTTTCCTGCAATAGTCTAGTTTTTCCAACTGGTAACACCCAGGTTTTTCAACTCTTCTTCTACACACTGTAGCCACCCTCTTCTCAGCCTTTCTCTGCGGTCACTTCCTTTTGGTTCAGTTAGCAATATTTTCTTTGTACCTCTTTCACTGTCCATCCTGGCAATATGCCCTAACCACTTTACCCTGCTTTGTTTCACTACACTTATTATTCCCTGTTCACTATATAACTGTGTTACTTCTCTGTTCGTTCTTCTCCACGTCTCTTCGTATTTCACTTACCCATATCTTCTCTTAGCACTTTTCTTTCCCGCGTTTCTATAATGTGAGCCACAATTTTTTTTCAGAGTCGTCTGTGATTTGTTTAATACGTCTGGCAGTACTGAAATGTATTGTTGATGGCACTGTCAGCCTATGTTAAATTTGAGGTAAGCAGGTTATGTTTTGTTTGTTATTGATACATATAAGCCCATATAAGTGAATGGATTACATTAGGACGTCACACCACACCCCTTTGCGTTTTAAAAAATATTTAATGTTAAAAAATATTCATCAAAATTATCTGATACTATAGGTTCATATTACACTGAATAAGACCTTTCAAATGAGGTTTTACATGATCCCTTTTTCATAGTCAAGCAGCTATCTAGAAAATTTGATTGATTTCAAAACATATAAAATTAGTGCAGTTTATCACCCTAAATTTTGACTAACATACGTGTTTCTGGTCAAAATTCTTGTTGGCAAACCTGATATTCGTGTACAGCGACCCAAAAAACATATAGGAACCAAATATCAAAATTCCACCAAACCTTTCCCCTATTTTCTACCATTTTACTGGACTATTAGATGGTATTTAAGTTTACATGTATTATTTAATTTTAATAGTTTTTAACATTTTAAATTTGAAATCGGTTTTTCTGCCGACAGTACAGCTGGGTGGTGTTGCATATCACACGGCACTTGTAAAAGTTAAGCTCCAGTCTGCTTGGTCAGTACTTAGATGGGTGAACATCTGGAGAGCAGGCGTAGTGTTCTAGCTTAGACAGGCTCCACTGCCTCAAGTACCTCCGCCGAATTTTAAAAAATGCACATACCCTCAGCGGCTCAGTGCGCCCGGCACCCCGTGTACTGTGTGAACGGTATAAGGAGTTACAGATTATGTATGTATGTAACCAAAAATGCCTTTTGTACATACATACATAATCTGAAACCCCTGTTACGCTCATTTTGTCATTTTCCATATAATAGTTGAAATAATTAATCAGATTTGGCAATTTACATTTATTTCGTAAAAATACAATTATTCTATCTACGTGGATAGGCAATCCTAATAACATCAGTCTTAATTCTGAACAAGGAACAGTTCTATTTATCAGCTTGGCACATACACCTGCACTCTTATAGTTTTTCTTCCTTTTTCGAATTTTGGAACATTTGATATCCTGAGGTTGTGGACTGCTTTGGCCAATTTTCATTCTTTTCCATCCCCGATTCGGTCGTGTGAAGTTGGTGCCCTGGGTACCTTTTGTTTTGTTAAGCTTTGGATATAGCTGTCTTCAAAAAAAAGGTCAAAGGTAAGGGTTATTTCAATTCCCCCAACTGGGGGGGGGGGGCGGGCTGCTATAGGGACCTTCCGTCCCTCTTCAGCCAAGAACGGGAAACTCGGGATGGGTGAGAGAAAGGAGGGGTGGAGACTGGAAGAAGGGTCAGGAAAGGTGGAGAAATACTGCTCCGGCATTCACCTCAGAGAAGGTACTCTGTTGACTCAGGAAAACCACCTAAAAACCTGAATCAAGGCAGACGGCCGCAGGAATCGAACCCACGACCTCCCGAATTAGCTGTCTTTATTATTCTGGAAAGATATATGAGGCAAGGTGACCCTCTGGAACGCCATGGGAGCTTTTGTGTATTGCTGCCAGGCGTTCGCTACGCTCTTTAGCGGATTTATTGGGCCTCCTTTCCGATCGGACCTTGTGGAAAGCTGTACCTAGAAATTTGTATTTTTAGTTTTTTATTTTCCGCCCTGGAAATGAGTTTTTATTACCCGGATTGGTTCTGTTCGTGTTCGTGCATTTGGTTATGCCTGGACCATGCAGTGCTCCACGTGCCGGCTGGCCGCCTGTCCCTGCAGTCTAGATTTGCTGCCCCTGCGAGAGCTGCCTATTGGCACATGCCGAAGTTCATCTGCGGCCTGGGGTGAGGCCGTCCCCTTTCGCCAGCGTACCTGGTTGTCACATCTTCTCCAGCAGTTCGGCCCCACGTGCCGTGTGAATCTGAGGTGTAGTAGCGTTTTAGTTTGTATTGTACGTTTTTTTGGGCTTAATTTGTATGACCTTTGAATTGTTATATTGGTATTTTGTGCATATCAATTTTTGGTGCCTATTTGAGCTTTTAGATAATGAATTAATTAGTTTACTTACCTGTGTGTATAGCAGCCCCGTGTAGTTTGCTCTGATTTGCTTGGCGACTGCTCACGTAATCACTTTTATTCTTACCTAACGTCGCGTATTGCATTAACCTCGCTGTCTATTCAAGCTTTCTATTCTAAAGTGTCAAAATTTATTTAAACTGTTGTGGCTTTGATGCCGCCTACGGGACTTTTGTTGAGATTAACTACCTTCCGGTGTTTTAGAAATTTGATAGTCAAGTTTAGGGTTTAGAATGCCCGCAAGCGGTACTTAAGAGCTTCAGAGAACACATTATGACTTTTCTTTAGGACCTAGTAACCCCGGTGAGACCTCATAACCTGCTGGTACCGCCCCGTCTAAATTATGTGAGCCGTAAAGTTAATTTATGAAGCCAACCATCGAGGTTAAATGTCGGCCTTACACTTTTTGCTTGCGCTATTCGCACCCTTGGTTTTGCACTCCGCTTAACGGAGATTAGTTGCTTATTTAAAGCTTGTTTTGGTTATGTTTGTAGGTTAATGTAGTCATGCCTCGTGTTCGTGTCGATCCCCGCTTCATGGTGACCGTCACTGGATATATGTTTAGACATGCTACTGCGTATATTTGATTGGTATAAGTTTTGAGCACTATTGAGGTGATTACGATGTACCTAGCGCCCTTCAGGCTGGTTTAGTTGTTATGGCACCATTGGTTGGTTTTTTAGGTCGACTGTGATATTTACTTGAGATTTTTGGTGTTATTTTTGTACTTACTGTTATAGATTTTTATTGATTGTTGATTTGTTTTACTATGTATATTGGTGGTATGTGTTTTGTGTGAATTTGTTGCTTTTGATTGTTGCACTATAGACCCATTTTCCCTAATAAAGAATGTTACTAGCTATTGGTTCTGTTGTTTTTTTTATTTGTTTGGTATATCTCTGACCTTGGGGAGGTCCGACCCAAGGATTTGTCTACGTCGAGGACCTGGCGCCCTCTCCTATAGTTTTGTTGCAGCTTTGCTGGAACCCCGACCCTCTCGACTAGTTAGCCAACAGGCCGACATTTACCAGCTGGCAAAATACCTAATACAACATTCGCCAACAGGTAAGGGCCGCCCTTCGCAATCCTTCGTTACACCCCTTATACCGTTTACACAGTGTGTGGAACTAAAACCACAACATTCAAGTTCTTAAAGTATTGGAAACCCAGTATAAATAAAATCCATCTGTATAGATAAATATCTTTGTGGAAAAATACGCATGTTCAGGTAGAATACGTTACCATAACAACTACTGTTAGTAACAACGCCAAAAAAATACCACAATAATCAATAAAACTGGCAATGGTTAAGTAAAATACCATTTGTTAAACTAAAAATGTAACAGTCCGGTTAAAATTATGTTTTCAACAATGAACTGGGACGAAGACATTGACCTTTTAGCAGGAAAAAAGGTGAAACCCAACCTCACTTGTCACTTTGCAATCAGCCCAGTAATTTCTACCTTGCATTTCAGTCTGCACCAAAACAGGGTCGCAGAGCAGGTCACCCGCTCAGCCCCGAGACCACTGAACAATTACTAGATAGTGCCTTGGAGAGTATTGGGAATGTCAGTCCTCGTGACGGTGCTGCTCAGCCTCGTAAATCAGGTGGCTGGGCCGATGATGGAGTGAAATCGGCCAAGTAAGTGCTTGCTGTTTTTAGATATAAGCTGAACTAACATACAACTCTTTGCAGAAGCAGGGGCCAAGCAAATTTAATCGAGGAGTAAGCTTTATCCTTAAAATCTTCCTTCTTAATAAATTAGTTTTGTTCAAGGGAACGTTTTCAAGATAAAGGTCATATGGATTCTGATGACGATGATGACATTCCTATCATTCCGGATATCGATGATATACAAGAGGATTTATTGAGTCCACGGGAAATTAAAGCTCCGGCGTAAGCTTTTTATTATTGTAGATCGTTTTTTTAGTATCTTAAATCTGATTACATATTTTTTAGAATTCTTATCAATACTTCCACATATAAGGAACTTGATAAGGAATTGTCTGCAATACAAACATCTAATTTGGAACTACAGTCGCTCACAAAAGCAAATGACATTAATTTGTCACTGCTAACTAAGAAATTGTGTCCTGAAAAAGACGTCAAAGAGTCAGATGAAGAGTGGACCATGGATTCCTTGTTTAATGATTTTATAGCTGTTAACACTGCAACATAATTTATAAATAATTTTTACACCTTAGTTGTATAATTTTAATTTATTGAAATACAGCAATACATTCAATTTTGAGTATATCATCCATACCGCTTTTTGCTAAAAAATATTTACGAGATTACCGAAGCTATATTTAGATGTAACACCTGCAGAAGCTGGAGATTCTTGTATATTTAGTTTTTTTTTGTATATATTTCTGAATTTGAGATTTGGAATTGATAAATACTATTAAAAAAAATCAGATCAGAAGTAATTAATGGAAACTTAATAGCTGATCAGATCAAAAATTTCAAACACAAAATATACAGGGTGCCCACTGTAGAGAACACATGTTTATTGTAATAGATTTAGTCTATATTATTTATTAAAATATACTGAAATAAATGATTTACGTTTTAATTCTGCAACCGTTTTTTGCTACAACTAAATTGTTTGGATTAGCCCTGATAGATCTTTTTTGTGCACCTAAAATGTAATGCTGTTCATGACACACTTGCGTTTAGAGATAAACACAAACTCATTTTTTAAAGGGTAGTACTAGTGTCCTATGAGCTCATCTTATTTTTTTAGTCTTCTTGTATATGGTTCATGCACTGACCTGGTCTTTTGGTTTACCTCTTCTGTTCTCTTTGGTTTTCTCACAAGAATTTCATTTGTTGTTCTTCCACTCTCTCTCCAACATAAGCGTATCCTTTAATTAGTGCCCCTACCTTCAATAAATTATTTTTTCTTTTATCATAAACTTGAAGGCAGTCAATGAATATTATATGTTCTATTTTGCCCATTTACCTACCATCCCATTTTGTAAACTGCATCTAATAATTCTGTAAACAGTTTTGTTATCCCTATATTTTCCAATAAAAGAACAGTTAATATTGATCTATAAGCGAGGTGGATAACTACAGTGCTATATCACCAAATCGAACAGTTAAACTGTGAAGTTAGTAGTTAACTCTTAACATGGAACAGTATATCTACCATCCGGTGCCGAGTCTTGTTTTGAAGGTACCAAGATGCTTAAAAGCGATAGATTTACATCTTAAAATTTGCACTGAGTAAACGGGACATTTCCATTTTGTTAAATTTATGTGATCGAACATTTTTTGATATAATCATATGAACGAGATTCCATATAAAACGAATGAAGGTCAATTACGGACTAAAAGTTGGCAATATGATATTTAAAGTAATTTTAACAAGGTAAGAATTATATTTGGGAAATTGTATTATTTAAACTAAATTAAATGACAGTCTAACTATAGACACCAGTGATTTGGGCAAACTTCAATCATGTAGATTAAATGTTATCGTTTTAACAAAATACATGTTTTTTCGGTAAATATCCGACAATAACAATATGTAACTTGTTCTGTAACGAAATTGGGAGTCTACTAGAGGCAACCTTAATATGCATACTGGCCATGCTGTGTCGCTGTAGAGCTACTTGGTTGACTAAGGTACTGTACCTATGTCTTTTGCATTTCAGAGTTCTTCACAATGACGAAGCACATTGACCAGCAAATTTGCATCAAATTTTTCCATAGTCTATGGCTATGACTCTGACAAAAACCCTGTTTTCTTAGTAGAAAACACCAGAAGAAGAAAGGTCAAAGAAACCACTTCAATGTCGGAGCAATGGTAAGATAATGCTCACTGTTTTCTTTGACCATGAAAGTGTTTTTCACTATGAGTGCGCTCCATAAGGACAAATGGTAAACAAAGACCATCACCCAGAAGTTTTGAGGAGATTGAGAGATACAATTTAGGAGAAAGCGTTTTCATGTCAGAAACCGGTGACTGGCAGTTTCACCAAGGCAGTGCACCTGCATACTTATCTCATACAAAAAAATTTGTCCAAATACTTTATTCAAGTCTGTGAACCTCCATAGCTTTGACATGGCTCCCTTTGATTTCTGGCTGTTCCCAAAATTGAAATAGCTTTTAAAGGGAAAGAAATTTGAGGATGTGCAGCCAATCTAGAAGAATGCGACCAAGCAGCTAAAGACGTCCAAAAACTGAGTATAAATATTACTTCCAGAAGTCGAAAGAACGGTGGAAAAAAGCAGTACTTTGAATACAACTGAGGCATCATTGTTCTGGCATAGCTACTTAATTTTCTGTATCATGAGGCCAGATAATAACAAGACAACCCTCGTATAGCTTGTTTTGCGAGGTTTAAAATAGATGTCGACCTCACTTTAAAGATTTACAGATTTTGACCCTTCCTTGTCTTTACATTTATGATTCTCTGATAACCATTTATAAAAATTTGAAATCTTTTCGAACTCATTCGGAGAATCATAACTACGAGACGAGATCTGGTAATCTTATTATTTTTAAATAATTCAAAAAGACGAAACCCTTTCGTAATAGTCGGGGAGGCAGTGAACTTTTTTCGGTACTTATTTTCCCAGTCAGTATTTTGGGTTATTTTGGTTTAGTTAATGGTGCTTTTTGAAGATTTACAAGTCTGGCTATTGATTTCCGATGGAATCGGTTAGGTTAGTGACCTAGGGGTACTTATTTTCCCAGTCATGAAAATTTATAAGGTGAAAATATGTATTTCAAAGTAATTTTTAAAAATAGTCTGGCTGATCTGCGGCTATGGAAAGTAAGTCTGGCATGGCTTTAAAAAAGAAAAAATAAGTACCCTAATTGGACATTACGACGTAATAAATAAAAATAGTCTGGCTATCATTGTTGATCACGAAAGTCCTGCCAGACTCATATAAAGGAGCGTAACTTGGTAATGTATAATTGACCACACCGGTGCATTTGGCATCTGGGCTTGGACAGGGAAGACAGTTTCCATTTTGTAGTACTAACGATTTGGCGGAGTATACGATCACAATATTAAATATAAAAAAAAGTCTGGCAACCATTCCGAATCACCGAAGCTCCACCAGGCTAGTGAAAGTTGTTAATTTTGTAAATTACTTACTTCATTACAATATATACCTTAATTATACCAGCGAAGAGACACAACGACATGAATGTTTCACGACAGTGCAAAAATGTAACAAAAACAGTGTAAATAGTACTTACATTTAATTAAAAAACGTTTTTATTATTTTTGATATATACACGAAGGAAATTAAAATTATTGCATCTGTCCTTGTGTGTCATATTCCTCATGGAGGTCATCACAATAATTTTCGTCGTCAGTTGATACTGCTGCATTTTCATCATTGTCATCATGAAACTGCTTTTCGTCAAACGAAGAGCTGTCATAATCATAATCATCACCTACATGAAAATATAGATTTGTTAGTCAAACAATATCAAACATTTTTGTAGGACGATGATTTTCACCATTCCAAACCCTATAAAATCAAACCCGTAATAATAATTTATTCATTTCTGATCTGTTTTCATTGAATATTTATTTACAAATAACATTTCATTGCAATAATAAACTTTTCCCAGCAATTTTTTTTGCCTTAACGTTGCGAGGGTACTCAACCCTCATCATCAGAAGGAAGAGTTATTGTAAACTTAATTTTCATACTTCTCATCGTATTTTTTTTTATAATAATTGTAATGTTTACAATTTTAATGTCAAAAAATTGTAATAATAATTTTCAACATAATCATAATTATAATTTCAATACGACTTGTAAAGAGGAGGATCGAGGACTCTGGAAACGTTAACACAAAATTGATATAATAATTTCAGTCAGAAAAGTAAATAATTTGAATGAAATGGAATAAATATTGATAATTGAATAATGAAATGGAGAAAATAAATATTCTCACGTAATCCTGAAGGTACCTGCGGGTAAGGAGGCCGGCCGATAAATGCGGAAAAACGCATCGCTCACGTGAATTAGGCGCAGACAAGTTTATTCTCGCGCGGGACGTTCGGTGTCTCGCTGGCCGCTGTCGGCCGTTATCAACATTGACACGCTCTTTTTTTGAAATAGTAGGACCCGCCTCTCGAATAATTAAAATCCTTCACAAATTATCGAAAATAATTGTAATAATAGTACACTTAACTTTAACAATTTCTACTGTGCATATGCCGTACTTACCTCTATTTTATGATTGTACTTCTTTCAACTACTTGTTGAAGTGATAAAATCGTATCCAATTTTTTTACACTTCAGGGCCAGCGGTTATTAAGACCTGTCAAAATGAGGTATAGGCCTTATTAGGCTACACTGTTTATTTTATTTCGTTTTATATTCTTGTCATTAATGTTGCTATATATGAAGACCACGAGCAAAAACTCGGCTTTCTCACATTTTTAAAAAATTGACATTTGAATGCGATTACGACAATTGAGATATTTACGTTGTACACAGAGGTAATAGAAGACAAGACAAAATTTTTTTTACTAACAAAGGCGAGTTTTTCCACGTGGTCTTCATACACCGGTCGCTTCTGCATCGCCCAGTCGCGCTTCTTTACATGAGTCTGGCAAGAGTTTGATGATGCACAATGGCAGCCACTGTTATTATTTATTATGTTATAATGAAATAAGTACCCTGAAATCACTTATTTTTTCTCATTTATGCCCTGCCAGACTCATTTTCCATATCCAGAGATCAGCCAGACTTATTTTTTACTGACTTTCATGGTAATGTTTATTTGTACACAAAGTTTCATTACTGAAAAATAAGTCCAACTAATGTACTTATTTTATAATTATTTAAACCTTTACCGTGACTCGACCCATCGGAAATCAGTAGCCAGACTTGCCAATCTTCAAAAAGCATCATTAACTAAACCAAAATAACCCCAAAATACTGACTGGGAAAACAAGTACCGAAAAAGTTCACTGCCTCCCTGACTATAATTCGTTAGATGTTTGACTTTTTAATAAACTTCCGTCTTCATTTAAAAATCTTAACGAAAGAAAATTTAAATAAAAAATAAAACAGCTACTACTTGATAATTGTTTCTACTCTGTAGATGAATTTCTAGATTCTATAATCGTGGATGCACCATCATAAATTTTATGCCATTTATGGATTGTGATATTTTGTCTTATTTATTGCAACCTAGGATTAAGTTGTTGAATGCAGGCTTTCACGGCCGTTGTCCATAATGATAGGTTCTTCCAGGTTATGCCGTGTTCGTCGATTTGAACTTCTAAAGACTTAGGAAAACTTCTGAAGAAGCTGACAGCATGAGTAGCGAAACGTCAAGTTCAAATCGACGACCACGGCATAACCCGGAAGAACCTATCATTAGGATTAAGTTTACTTAAATGGAATATGTGTTTTGTGTATTCTTGTTATTGTACTGTTATGACTTGCTGCAAATATTATATTATGTAACGTAGTCAAATAAATGTATTATTATTATTATTATAAACCCCTTGTTGAGAAAACTGCTGAATATAATAAACCGCTCAAGTTGATATTTATCGGTTTCCAAAAGGTTTTCAACACCATGGAACTACCGGCAGTATTATCCGCATTGGAACAGAGCAGAATAGACTATAGATATACCAAATTAACACATATACAACAACGCAATACGAGGGAAGCTCCACAATTTCCCGACCTGACTATGAAAGAAACGAGGTACTCACAATTAAATTTTTTTCAATATATTCCCCCCTGACATCAATGCACTTATTACATCGTTTCAGCAACAATTCAATACCCTTAAAAAATATTCCTTCGGCTTGTCTTCAAAATGTGCCCAAACTGCAGCCTTCACCTCTTCATCGTCACTAAAATGGCGCCCGCGAAGGTTCTTTTTCAAATCTCCAAACAGGTAATAGTCACTGCGGCCATATCTGGACTATACGGAGGGTGATCGATTTGTTCGAAACCGCAGTCACGAATTGCGGCTTGCGCAATTCCAGCAGTGTGCACGGATGCATTATCGTCAGCAAACGCACGCTTCTGGTTAGTTTCCTATGTCTTTTCTCCCGAATGTTTTGTCGTAATTTGTGCCCCATTGACTGTGGTATTGTGTTCTTTAAAGTCTATGAGAAGAAGGCCTCCCAATCCCAAAGAATCGTAGCCATCACCTTTTTTGTCTCCTGATGGACCCTGTACTTTCTTGGCGGTGCTTCTCCTTTTTACCTCCATTCCATCGACTCCCTTTTGGACAAAGGATCATAGTAAAGAACCATAGTTTCATCCCCTGTGACAATTGTCTTCAACACGTCCACAGGGTTTTCTCCACAGAACTCCAAAAAGGATCCACTTTGCACTAACTTTATTCATGCCTAAATGAGGATTCGGCGAACGCTTGTATCTGAAAGCCCCGAAATTTTTGATATTTCTTTCACCTTCAAGCGTCGATCGCTTAATACAAGATCCTCAACAAGGGCAATCTTGTCGTCCGTCACCACTTCCACTAAGACGGTGAATTTTCCCCGTACACCCCATCCAGCCGATCTTTGATGCTTTGAGGAGAAATACCTTCTCGAGTAAGGAATTTGATAACAGCTCGATAGTCAATTTTCGTGACTTCTGACATCGTGATGAACGAGTGTCAGTTATAAGAAAACTAATTGACATAAAATCGATTTTTGTTTTTTCCAAGGCTAATAAGACTTAAACCAATGTGTTACCAAAATTTTCACAGGCTGCGCTACCTGGATCTATATCAGGCCGGGAAATTTTGGCGCTTCCCTCGTAGCACATGTTAAACTACAAGAACCTACAAACGAATATATCGAACAAAATAATAAGACAGAGAACGAAAGTAATTGATATTATACAAAGTATCACGCAAGCTAAATGGAGATGGACAGGCCACATATCTGGAATCACCAAGAATAGGTGGACCAAGAGACTTATAGAATGGAGACCTTCTTCTTTCAGCTTCTAAATTTATATTATAGCCCCTTCTGACGAAGGGTACAGGATCCTGGTTCGAGAATGATCACTCCTTTATTTCCTTATTTTCACAGCTTGTTACTGGACTTGGCGTTTTCTGTGATTTTATTCCATGCTTTCCTACCTTCACATGCATCCCTCCAGTTTCTGATCCCCATTGCCAACTATGTCTGCCATTACCGCATCCCACCATCTAACTCGAGGTATTCTTCTGTTTCCTATGGGTTTCCATTCCGTAATTTATTTTATAGAGTTGTCAGGGCTGCTCCTAATGATGTGACCTAGGCATTTTCTTCTCCTTTAATTTCTTTATCTATTTTGTGGTTCATCATTTGTCTTGATTCATTATCTTGCATTTCAACTGGGCCTAGTATTATTCTCAGGATTTTCCTTTCAAAACATGCCAATTCTTCTTTCTTTCTTTGTCAGTGCAATTGTTTCAGCTGTATAGGTTACAATAATTGGTCTTATCAGTGTCTTGTAAATTTTAATTGTAGTGGTCTTACTGAAGTGTTTACTTTTAAGAAGTGGTTTATTGATGAAGTAAGCTTTTTTCCCTTTTTTCTTTCTCCACGTATGCTGATCATTGTGCCTAGATAGTTAAATGTGTCTGTCGCTTCAAAACTGTAACTTCCTACTTGTAGTGCATTTTCTGTTTTCATTTCTTTTGAGCTGCATGTACTTTGTTTTGTTTTCGTGAATGTTTAGGCCAACCTTTTTTGCATCCTTATCTATACTGTCGATTTTTTCTCTTAGTTCATTTCTGGACCAGGCAATTATCGTCTGCATATGCTACTGCCTGTGCTCTGCGACTAATTATTGTACCTTGTAAGTTTGCTCTTCTGATTATACTTTCAAGCATTAGGTTAAATAATATGGCTGATGCTATATCTCCTTGCTTTACCCCCATATTTATCTAGAATTTATCTGTATATGCTCCTTCTACTTGTACAACTGCTTCTGTGTCTTTCAGTGTTATTCTGACCAAATTTACTAGTTTCCAGGGGATACCAGTCTTCCAGCACTTCTTCCATTCCTTGTCTATCTGCTTTCTTCAAAATTTGCTTCATTATGTGGATAGCATTGATAGTTGATCAATCAGGTCTGAATCCTTGTTGGTAGTTACCTGTGATTTATTCATGTTCATGCATATAACTTTAGTCTGTTGTTCAAAATTCTTGAGAAAATCGTACGACACTCATTAATGACCAATAGAAAAATTAGTTCACGAGCCGTAACCAAGACAATAAAAAAATTTCTTGGAAATTTTTTGTAGGTAGACTAACCTAACTGTGAGGGTTTGTGGCGTTACGATTTTCTTACCGAATCTGCATTCGAGCATTAATTCATATCCGGAAATTATTTTCGTGCATTCAAACAACGTCCTAATTTGCCCTCGCGTCCCGCTCGGGCAAATTAATACGACGTTGTTGGACCGCACTCAAAAAAATTTCCGGAAAGAATTAATGCTCTTATGAGATTATATGTGAATATTTTACATGTTGTGTTTAGAAGGGTTATACCTATGTAGTGTGCACAGGCCCCTTTTTTGTACAGAGATATTATTACTCTGCTATTCCATTCTTTCAGCATCTCTTCTTGTTCTCATACTTCTAATATCAAGGAGTGGATCTGTTTGTGTAGTTCTTTGCCTCCGTATTTTAGTAGTTCAGTGACAATGTTGTTGCTTCCTGGTGCCATGTTGTTTTTTGTGCTGTTAATAGCGCTGCACTTCTAGAGTTGGTTTACTTATAATTTTTTCTTCTTTGTCCTCGCTGTTTTTTTTCGACTTAAAATTTTCGCTTTTTTTTGTTAGTTATTTGTGCTTAATAGACTTTGGTAGTACTCTTTCCATAATCTTTTCACTTCGCTTTCTTCATACATCATCTTCCTTCTGTATTTTTATATCCCTCTTGATTCCACAGTTGGTTTGTGTTTATATTTTTCTATCTTTTCTAATTTTCTGCTTATCCAGTCCTTCTTGTTTTGCTTACATAGTTTGGTTGTTTTGTTTCTCTCGTCTTTATACCGGTCTTGGTCTACTTTTTCTCTCGTATTCAACTGCTTCATTCTTGCTATATTCTTCTTTTCCGTTGCTTCTCTGCACTGTTGATGTACCATTCTTTTGTTAACTTCTCTGATTTATTAACGCCAATAGTTTTTTTGGCTTTTTCTATAATATTCATTTTTAATTGGTTCCTTGGTAAAAATTGCTCTGAATATTTCTCTCCTGTTTTTTCTTTTTCTAGCTTTGCTACGTACCATTTTCTTTTTTGCAACTTTTTTCGGGTTCTCTTACTAAGCTCGGTATCAGCATTTACCCCTCAGTAGGTTCTTGAGTTCTTTATCAACTGCACTTTATTTTTTGGTATCAAGATATGATCTATCTGGTTCTCCACTTTCCCTGCAGGATGTCTTCACGTTACTTTGTGGTGTCTAGCGTGTTCAAATTTAGTTTGTTGTGATAACAAAGAGATTAAATGCTGCTGCTATCGTTTGTGATTTCGTGGGCTTTATTTTTTCCGCATACTTCTTTCAGGTGGTGTTCTTACCCTACTTTGGGCATTAAACTCCCCCATCAATATTACCTTGCTTTGCTTGGTAGTTTCTTCACAAATTCTTTGTAATTCTTAATAGAACCTCTCTTTTTCATCTTCATCACTTGTCTCCATTCGGGTATATACATTCACAAATGTTAAACACGTTTTCTTTGTTTTTATTCGTAATTTTGCTAGTCGTCTAATGGTCACCTAGGGAAGACACGAAGCCGAGGCAGACCACCACCTAGATAGAATGACGATATTTGAAGAATATCAGACAACTGGATAAACAAAGCACAGGACAGAAAGCAGTGGAAGGATCTAGAGGCCTATATTCTGCAGTCAAAATAAACGATAGATTTAAAATCACTTAGTAACATTAAAAATATGATGTCTGAAATAAAAGAAAAACAAAATAGCAATCATATTATTTACACAGTGCAAAATAAAACTTCCACTGAATTCAAAATTATTGTCTTCGAGACACTCTCTCTGATGGTACAGAAGTTGCAGCAACACTAAAATATTTTATGGCAAGATTCACTGAACTTGGAAATGCCATTTTCTTTTCGTCTAAGAAAGCCATTTTGAGATATTGCTAAACAATAACTGTAGCTGACGACTGTGGAGTTACAGGAGTTTTCATTTGGGCTGCTTTAGTGTAAAAGAACTACCAGAACCTGCATTTGTAGATTTTAAAAGTCGATTTCCTATATTTGGTTAATTAGTTATTGGATTTTCTTGGTGTTCTTGCTGTTTCCAGTTAATTTCTCTGTTACCCAGTTTTGAGCTGCCTGGGCATTGATTTTTTAGACCAAATCCAGCTATTTCAAAGCGAGGGTCAAGGGAAGCAACCACTTTTTTTTAAATAGCCAACCTTTTCGTGGCCGCTTCAAATAAACAAGCTTGAAAATGCTGAGCAGTACTTGTTTGCAGGAAACATGTTGAAGCCATCTCTAGTGGTATCACCATGTGGTATATTTTTTAATTGAGTTGTTACATTCTGCGGGTTTTAACACAGAAACACAATCACTTACGACCTCCCATTCAGCCAATGCCAGAAATTTTGCAGCATTTTGTACCACATAATAACTGCTGAAAAAGGGGCCTTAATTGACAGCAGTCTTTCTATCATATTTAAAGTAGAATTCCATCTTGTTAGACACCTTGGGTGACTTTGAATTATGCTTCGCCCATTTGCATCTGCGTATCCGGTAGTTTTCCTGAGGCCAAAGCACTGTGTTTAAAATGAGATACGATATTCCTGCATTTTTGGTATTTTATCATTAATGGGATCATTTAACACAGATTTAAAGTGTATGCGACGCAAGGATGATGATGTTTATTTAGATCAGATTTAGCCCTTTTGATATTTGCTCCATTGTCTGTAACGTCGATAACTTTGGCTGAAGTTTAAGTTTTTTTATATCATATTGTTTTTCAAAGCCTATTTTGCAGATTATAACTTGAATATGTAATATATATTACTTTTTAAATTGTGTAAGAACCGATAGATAATTATGTCATACGATATATTAGTGACGATAGAAAGATTTTGTTTTTCAAATTTCACGGTCGACTATGAATGGCATTTAAAACTGATAGTTTGAGCCATGAAGTTTTAATAAAATTTCCATTTAATGTTAAAGAAGTGGTGTAAATCATCAAGTTAACAATTTAGTTCAAATTTGAAGATGAAAAGACTGCTGAACTATTCACAATTTTTCGAATTTATTTCATCTTCTAACCTTTGTACTAAAATAGTGATCTGTGCAACCTGAAAGAAATGGGCACCCTGTATTTGCAATTTTAATACTACTTATCCTTTTCACTTAAATGTATTTTGCGATGTGTTGCAAGGGCTCCAGACTGAGCAAACCGATGGCCACAAACAGTACATTGGTAAGGCTTTTCGCCAGTGTGGGTCCGTATGTGAGCTTTCAACCCTTGAGCTTCTGTAAAACCTTTTCCACATGTAGAACAGATATGATTACGTTCTCCACTATGGCTACGCATATGAACTGTTAAATGACTAGACGTTACATAGCGTTTGGGGCACACAGAACAGATAAAAGGTTTCTCCCCAGTGTGAGATCTCATATGTGTTACTAGGTCCCCAGATCTTGCACAGCCTTTACCGCAGACCTAGATACAACAGTGAAGATTATTAAATTCAAAAACCATGTAACTTACCGCACAAATGTATGGCTTGATTCCTGTATGTATACGCATGTGCATTTCTAACTGACTGTTCTGCGTAAAACCTTTACTGCACACGCTGCAGGTATACGGCAACTCCCCTGTGTGTTGCCTCATGTGTATAGATACATAATGGCTCTAAAATTGGGCTATTTAGTTGTTCTACTTCTAGTTAAGAAAAATTAATCTCACTTGTGTGAAAGATTTACCGCACACTGAACATAAATACGGCCTTTCTCCGCTGTGCACCCGTAAATGCTTCTTCAAAACAAAGGAATGAGAGAAGGATTTGTTACAGATGTTACATAAGTATTTCTTTTCACCAGTGTGCGATTTCATGTGGCTTCGCAAGCCATTCGGGTCTGCAAATCTCTTTTTACACATTTTACACTCTATTGGCTTCTCACCTGTATGAGTGCGCATGTGAACGGATAAAACATTTGCTTCGTAAAATCCCTTGCCACACACTGTACAGAGGTGTCGTTTCTCTCCTCGGTGTTTTCGTAAATGCCGAGTCAGACTGCCAGATTCTGAAAATGTTTTTTGGCATAACTCACAGCTGAAGGGCTTGCTTAGCATGTGTATCCGCACATGGCGCTTGAGAACTTTCAAATCGGAAAACTGCTTGTTGCATAGGGTACATATAGGGCTGTTGTCTTTGGGATGGGAGATCATGTGGGTTTCAAAATCACAGTGTAGGTCAAAGCCTTCTGCACAGATTTCACACTTAAAGGCACCGATGCTTTTAAGTCTTTTACGCTTTTTACTGGGCTTTGGCTTTGCAGCTTCATCCATTTTAAAGTCAGAATCCGCATCATTGGTGGTAAGATCTAGGTCGCTATAGAGATCTTTCTGGTTTTCGTCGTCTTTTAGCAAGTCGTCCGTTTTTAAATAGTCCGAGAAGTTAAATTCGTCTATTACTTTACAAGTTTTCCTGCTGTCTAGTAGTCTACAATGCGACTGGATGCAGAGCTGCTTAAACATATATGCTCTGTCCATTTCAGATTTACACTGACTACAGATTGAGGGCGGGAGATTATCATTGCTTTCGACCTATAGGTAAATAAAGCAGTTTGTAGTTTTTAGTACAAGGTGGTAAGTTTTTAGTTACCTACAGTTAAAGACGTACAATAAAGAAACATTTCTTTTACTTTAGAGTCGTGTATTGAAAACATGTTCTGTTTTTCAATTAAACAGGCTCTGCATATTTTGCCAATGTCCATTAAATCTAAATTGTCCAGTTTAATTTCCATGTTTCTTTTTTAAATGCTAATCTATTTTAAGGTTATGTTTTCGGATTCCCATTAGTTCTAAGTTTCAGTAGTTCCAATATTCTATAGGCTTGTTCTGTTTTGTTTGTGTTTAGTAATACCAAAGAATATCTATATTCTTTGGTAATACTTAATATTTCTTGAATATAAGTTGAAAAATATCCATTTTATGCATAAATTGTAAATTATGTTAATATTGGAAAATGTTACAACAATGTAGTAGGTATATGATAAATTTTAATAAAATTCGAAGTTATAAATTGCATTAAAATTACGTGTTTTAATTAAGTAATAAAGGTGAATTAAGAGCTATTAAAATTTCTATTTTTCTTTATTCTTTGCTCCATGCTAAATTAATGACCATCTGTATTTAAGGGCATCAAGCTAAATTACAGATCATAAAATAAACACTTAATCTATACCTATGCTTTCAGGCATTTTACCAACATTTTTATTCATAGAAAAAACATTAAAGTTAACCAACTAGGAAATAAAAATTAAAAAGGTGTCAGTCAAATAATAGTTAATATTTCTACAATCTATTTTTAATTATAATTTTTGCATCACTTAATGTGGTTGATAGACATTACGACAGTATCAAATGACCAAAGATTTATTCATTTGTTTTCAAGAGGCGATGAAAAAAATTGTACTCTAAAACAATTAACAAACAGTTATTTGTATATCAAGATACTGAAATTTAACGTTTTATTGCGGGCCTACGGGCCTCTGTAACTAAATTACATCAGTGTTAAAACGGAACTTCAGTGCCGAGGTGCATAGTATATATTTTTTTAAATCTAGGAATCGTGAAATTAAAGCTTTTTAGCCAATCTTTTGAGGTAATTTTGACGTTTCTGTCACCCACCTGGCACCACGCCAACTGTAAAAAGTCGTAAAACAATGGATTACTTTACTGCCGATTTCTAGTATTTTAATGGCTAATTTGGCGTTCTTCACTGCCGATTTAAAAATAAATAAATAATTCTCTTGAAAATTAAAAAAACAGTAAAGTTAATGGAGTGCACTCTTGACTAACTTAGTGAATAAATTGCAATTATGCTGAATTTGCTGTTAATATATTTCCGTTTGTTATGAAATGTAACACGTTAGGTAACGTTTCAATTAAAAGGGAACAATGTGCTCAACCCTTGAAATGTACAGCATATATAATAATAAAGCAATGCCGTTAGATATCTTTTTGTGTTCACGAACCTCTGTCAAATGGGTCCAAGTCTTTACTACCTTTCTTATGTGAGACTGAATAAGGCCGCTGGCATTGGATCCTTCTACATTCCTGCACCCCTAAGCATTATCCTGTGTAAGCCGCCAAAAATTAAAATATACAGTCCACTACAAACTCCACCTTGAGCATTTGGTCCTTTCAGCCTTTACACGTTCCAGTCCCCCAACATATGCTACTTCAAACCCTTACACGTTCCAGCCCCCCAATATCTAGTTCTTCGAGCCCTTAAACGTGCCAGCCCTCTACGAACAAGGCCGTACAATGGCGCAGCGACGGGAGATTTTCAAGGCCCAAGAATCCATTCGCAGGCAGATTATCAACAGGGAGAAGGACGGCCTATCAAGGAAAACTGCAGTGTGAATCACTACCCGCAGATCCACCGTACAACAACTTTGGGAAGAATTTGAAGCTAATCACTCAGACCTGGCGAAGAAAGTAGATGAAGAGATTCTCTGAAACTTCTTGTGGCGCTTCAATAATCATGCTATTTTTTGGGTATTTCGACTCACTACAAAATGAAAAATATTAAAACATGAACGTTTCGGAAGACAAATCTACTTCCCTTATCAACATTAATTAATTAAATTAAAAATCAACGATAACTTAAACTATTTTATTGGAGATCCAATAGAACACGACTAACTTCCCTAATAAACAGCGTGACACTGATAGCTGACTACTTGATTTTGCTAAGGGCACACAGAGCGCTACGCTATGAATGCTTTGTGCGCTATGTTCGCTACATTCGCTACGCCAGGTCGCCACACTAAAAATTTCAATTTGTCTCAGCCTTTCCTATGACGATGTTGACTGGTAGGTTGTCTTGGGAAAGTGATGACAGTGACGATGATGTTCTGTTGTTACTTGAATTGCATAATAATAATAATAATAAACGGAAGAGGAAGTGGGTACACGAAGTGAAAATGGAACGAAAGGAGTTTGGTGAATTTAATCACCTGATACCACAGTTACGTGAAGATGAAGTTAAATTTAGAGAATATTTTCGAATGAACACAAACCAATTTGATCAACTTTTATCCATTATCAAGGAAGACATTGAAAAGAAGGAACTCAACTACAGGGAGAGCATACCAGCAGAGGAACGATTAGCTGTTTGTTCAAGGTAAGTAAACACATCTTATATAACAGTATTTTATTTCTTACTTTTGTAAAATGTTACTCATCTTTCAAAGATTATTTTAATATAAAGTACCCTGAATGCTGTGTGTCATGCAGGAATCCTTCATACATCATGTTTGGTGTACTGTTTTGTACTTGATTTTGGCCATAATCTTGTAAAGGTGTGGGTGTTTGAGCTGGTGAAGGTGTTGAAATTCGGCTACCAGGTAAAGTTATTGATGTTTGAGAAGAAGCAGGTGAAGACGTCGATATTTGGCTAGCAAGTATAGGTGGTGACGTTTGAGCATAATAAGCAGGGTGATCGAGGTACTCCATTTCTGCATTTATAATTGCCTTCATCACTTCCTGTTTTATTGTAAGTTGTAAACGGCGAGGTAGGAGCTTGGTGCTTTCACATGTACTGCCAAAGAAGAGATCAAGCTCTCCTGGCTGTTTTTTGTACTTATTTTTGTCATGAATCTAGGTTAGAATTTTGTCTACATCGGCTTCTTTGTCTGAGCGCTTCTTACATATATTGAAATGTTTCCTTTTATTTTGGCTTCCACTTTCTTTTGCCAACTCTGCTTCTACTTGTTCTTCCCCTTCCCCATTTTGACTTTCTGCATCTATTGGTCCCAAACCATCTTCGTCCTCTTCACTGTAATGACCATCGTCGACAATAGAGTAAGTCCTGTGCAAGAAAAACACAAAAAATGTATATATTTCAATATACCATACAGAAAATGAAGCTTATACAAATTTAAAAATTACACTTACTCCCGTGGAGTTAAGTCAGACAAAAGGAAAGACATCAACTCTTCGTATTTCCAGGATTTAATTTTCTTCGCACCCTCACCACTTTTTGTCTTCCTCCTTAGCATAGCTTGCCTATATAAGTCTTGTAGTTTCTTCCATTCACCTTTGAGATGCTCCACTGCAATAAAAAATAGTAATAATTCATGCTTGTATTTTTAATTATTGTTTCAGGTTCTTAGCAACTGGGAATTCGTTCCGATCATTGGCAAGGACAGGTCTACAATCAGTAAGATTGTCGAAGAGGTCTGTGAAGCTCTTTGGAAAAACCTTCAGCCCATAGTAATGCCTGAGCCGAATGAAGAAATTTGCAGAGCCTCAGAAAAAGTATTTAGGGAAAAATGGAATTTTCCTCACTGCGTAGCAGCAATCAATGGGAAACACGTTCGTATTAAAGCACCAGCGCATAGAAGGTCAGAATTTTTTAATTACAAAAAGTATCACTCTGTAATTCTGCTAGCATTAGTTGATGGCAATAAAAGATTCCTTACTGTCGATGTTGGTCAGTTTGGAAGAGTTAGTGATGGCAACGTGTTCAGCAACAGTAATATTGCTAATCGTTTAACAAGACAAAACATTGATTTGCCTCCAGATGAAAACTTAGGGGACAGCCCTTTACCATACGTCATAGTTGGCGACGAAGCATTTCCGCTTAAAAAATACCTCATGAGACCTTATCCCAGAAGTGCTCGAAGACTGAATGAGGCAGAACGAATTTTTAATTATAGACTTTCAAGAAGCAGGAATATAGTTGAAAATGCTTTTGGCATACTTGCAAACACTTGGAGGATATATCATCGCCCATTAGAATGCCGTGTTGAGCTTGCTGATAAAGTAATTAAAGCTACTGTTGTTCTTTCCAATTATATACGCCAATCACGGACCCAGACTAACCAGGGAGAAGAACAAATTCTGACAAGTCCGTTATTACCCATTCCGGTTGCTGCAACGACAAATTCAACGAGAGAGGCTCTAAATATCCGAAATTCATTCAAGCAGTACTTTTTCTCAGAAGAAGGCCAAGTTGAGTGGCAGCAGAGAGTAGTGAATCGTGTGGCTTAGATAAAATTGGAAGATTTATGTAATTAGAGTTCTTCAACTTATGTTTACCAGTTTTTCTTATAAATACAAATTGAAGCATTTGTAGATTTGGAAGATGCACCTGGATTTTTTAATTTACCTCGACCCTTATACAGACTAATAGAATACCTTTATTTTTATAACTGAGCAAACATTAATATACTTAGCTATTATTTGTTTCTCGAATAAAATTTTAGAAATGTATTTACCTGGCTTTTTCAATTCTCCAGAAATCTTCTCCCAGGAATTATATCGTATGTTCTGATTCCGATATTCGTCAAGGGATTTCTTCCACAGACATGGGTACTACCCTACTTCTTCAATTAAGTGCTCTAGGAACGTCATGTTCTACAAATAAACCACTATCACTTGAAAAAAGAATATTGTCGGCAAAATACAAGAACAACGTGCTGTCGACTGCACGTGGAAAGGGCCAAAGCGGATTAAAGCGCATGCCCGTCGTTGGCGACGCTCAAAAATATAGCCGCAAAACATACGCCTCAGCAACGTAGCTGAATAGCTAACATAGCGTACATAGCGTACGCAGTTCTGTGTGGCCACTTTCGTTGTCTATAAAGGAAACTATTTTTTGTACACATAGCGAACATAGCGTACATAGCGTGCATAGCGCTCTGTGTGCCCTTAGCATATTACATCTTGAGAATAGCCAACTAGTATTTAAATCTACTGGATGTGTAGACAGGCATTCGTCTTTGCTTAGTAAAATATATGCAGTTTCTTTGATTTTGCGTCTAGTTGATATCGATTCTTTAGATAAAATCCTTGTGTTATGCCAATGTATTTTGTGGTTGTTATTCCAAGCATCTTGTGCTATTTTAGATTTGTCAATCTCGTATTTCTTAATCCAGTTTTGGTGTTCTTTAGCTCTAACTTCTAAAAGCCTTGATGATTTACCGATATAGTATATCCCGCATTCACAAGGAATACTATATACAGTCCATTTATAGTGCAAAATGACCATATGGTTCGCCCACTTTATCATTGGAATATAAGCAACCCATTATACACCAATTTAAAAATGTCATTTATGTATTGTTTATTGCATGGCCTACTGCATTGTGTGGTTTATTGTTTTGTCACCTGTCAAATTATGCAAGGTGTTATTTCTTAAATTTTTAATAAAGAATTAAGATTTAAAACTAACGTTTTATTAAACATGATTTAATCAGACGAAGAAAAAATAGACATGTGTATAATATATTACTTCTAATTATCATTAGGTAATGTTACAGATCATTTTAGTGTACAATATCCTAACAGACCAGTCCCTAATGTGTCTACAATATAAAGAACAGTTAGAAAATTTGCAAGTACAGGCTGTGTGGCACCACAAAAAAAAATCGACGTAGAACAGTAACACATAAACTTAACCAATTAAACGTGGTGCAAGCCGTTGAAGAAAATAAAAATATCTCTACTAAATTGATTGCCAATAAAGTTCCTGTCTTAATTCGAAACGAACACCTGCTATTTTCTGCATCGCTTCAGCACCCATGTTGCGTAAGGCAGATTCCTTGTTGTATGCGGGTTACCAGTGATAGCAGCTCCCGACTAGCGTTTACACCCTAAACTTGTGGGGGCCTAGAAGGTCAGTTGGTTCGTTTTTTATTACAACGCCAATCGAAGACGGGTTATGTACCTACCAAGTTAATCTTGTGCTGGTGATACCGGATGCTAAATTTATCACCAACATAATAGTTTATTCGCTCAGTAAATTTAATTAAAGATAGCATTTAAAACTATTGAATTTTTATGTGTACTTTATACTTTTTTGGAAAAGGAGCACCCACGTTTTTTCTCTCAGCAACCTAGAAAGAAAGGTTTTTATGAATGACAGCGATATGCATATCTCTAGATTTATTTTGCAATTTCAAGTAATTTAACAACCCAAAAAGGGGTTTTTTGTGGTAATGCGTGTGGCCACCTTCAATTAGTTTTGGCTGCATAGCGTAGCAAACATTTTCAAATATTTTATGAATTACATAGTGTAACGACCTTGCGATTAGGCAGCTGCAAACGCGTAAGCCACAGCTGCCGGCAGACAGCCTTGGAGCCAGGTCTGGACAGATGAGTCATTTTCCCGATAATGCGAGAGCGGTTCCGACGCGGATGCGTCATGCATTTGCCGGAAAGCCTCGATTGTACTGGAATGGTCGAGAATATCTGGAAACTTCCGCAATAATTTACCCGGCGAGATATATAAGCGGTCGGAGTGCAAGAGCGGGCAGTTCTCATCCAGTTCTCATCAAACTCGAAAGCGTAAGGCCGCCACATAAATAAACGCGTGTAGAACATAAATAGCCACATAAATAATTGATGTTTAATCCAGTGTAAATAAATAGAGTGTATAACCATATAAATCATTACTGTTAAGCCGTATATAAATAATTAGTGTATCGTTGTTAAAAATAGTGCCTGTAGTTTATAAGTAATTTGTGTTCTGCCTTCATAATTCTTGTGTTTGTAAATAATCGTAATTAATCGTTGTAAATACATGTTTAATACAAGAATCGTAGTATAATTTTTAACTAGCTCGAGCGTAAAAACGTAACAATAGATTACATTTGGTGATTACCAATTTATTATGCCTTTAATAAATTCTGATTACTTGTAGTTAATTATATTATTCGAAATCATCTGATTTCTGGCACCCATATTTTTTTAAGACTTTGCAGGGTACACAGCTGGTGGTTTGAACCCACGACTTTATCGTCGAATTTGAGCTAGTTCGGCCTGCGCGGTAAGTGAAAATTTTTAGAGCTTCCGTGTAGTACGCACTTTAAGGAGGTTAATCTGAGATTTTTACTAACACTGATTATTTTATCTAATTAATCGCAGGTCAACTTATTTATCGTAACAAAGTAATTATTAGTTTTATTACTAATATGGATTATTATAACAAAATCATACAAAACGCAATAAATTAAACAAACTTCTTGTATTGTTCCGCAACCAGTTTTTTATCCTATATTTTCCAAATTACTCAAAATTGCATCACTCAGATTTATTGAATTTTGCACTATTGCTTCTGAACTGAAAGTGCAGTTACTTATACCACTTCCACTTATTTACAGACATTATTTTATTTTGTAATTAAACAGTAAATTATTTAGACAGGACTTTCTAAGACATTGGTGAGTCGTATACTTCATGAAACGTTAGGTAGGTGTCTTCTTAATCCAGTTTTTCTTAAATATTATCAACTGTTTCCCGGATCCTAGGACTTGGTCAACGGAGAATTTGCACGCATTTCAAGAATCACATACACAGTATCGACAATATGTAAATACTTAGTGTGTTATTATGAACGGCAAGGTTATAGGACCAATATTTATAGATGGTACTCTAAATAATGCCAAATATGTACATAAGTGCAGCTAATATTAATTAATGGAGCCCGCCATCATTGTATCAGGGAGGTAGGTAGTTAATTATTTTAATGCCACATTTCCTTTGTGGATTGGAAGACGGGGCATTATCAATTGGCCTCCGAGGTCTTCCGATTTCTCTCCAAATTACTTTTCTATGGGGGTTATTTGAAAAATAAAATTTATACAGTAGAGCTAGCAGCAAATATCGAAACATTAAAAGAGAGGTTAATTGACGAATGTCAAAACATACCTGTTAATTTCGTTAATAATTCCATCACAGAATTTAACAATTGTTTACCCTTCTGTTTGGAAATGCAAAGTGGGCACTTCGAGCAGGTATTATAATAATCGTAATTGCTTGCTGCTGTTCCTATTTCTTCATTTTTACATAATTTATTTTCGTATTTAATAATTCTTTTTAACTATGAACACGTTTTATTTTGTGGTTAACCTTTTTTTAACTAAGTAGCTGGTAATTAATGGGCGCATTCAGGAGATACTACAGTTGTACAACTGTAATTATTGTTAGATTATACCAAAATAATTACCTACTTTCCTACTACACTAATTACTCTTTAATTTATTTTACTAACCACATCAAATAATGTTTATTCATTCATTTGATCAAAATAATAAAAATAATATTAAACCGCGGTTGTGTCGTTTGAATGCGCCCAATGTATAATGGGTTGCCTATATTCCAATGATAAAGTGGGCGCACCATTTAGCTTGCAATATGATGACCATATTGCATTATAAATGAACTTTACTGTATATTTACAATTCTTTGAATGTTGTTTTTCGTTGAATGGTTTCGTTTTTGTAATGATCGATCGCAATATATTTATATTTTTGAATACCGTCCTAACATTAAACTTATTTCCAATTCGTTTATTTTTGTCAGACATGCCTGGAATACAAGGTATAGTAAGAGGGTTGTATTTTTGAGTGTAGTTGCTCTGTACATGGGTGTTACTGTTTCGTGTATTGAAAATGTTCCGAACAAGAGTCCCTGGATAACCGTTATCTTTTAAAACATTTATAATAAATTATTTTTCTTTTTTGAAGATTTCATTAGTAGAGCAAACAACTTTGGCTCTATCATACCTAAATACTTTTTACAACCCCTGTCTTTATGTTTTTGTGATGATTGGAGTTAAAATGTAAGTACCTATTGGTGTTGGTTTTCTTGCGGTATACTAATGCTTCAAAAATATTTATTATGCGTGTGATTAGTGTATCCTGTATCAAGAAAATGTAACTGATTGTGTTGCTCTGTTTCTAATGTGAATTTAATGGAAGTTTCTTTACTGTTAATATGTTCAAGAAATATGTTCACTCAATACTATAAGGCCAAATTGCAAAAACATCATCAATATACTTTCTTCAAACTTGGCGTCATTTAGTCCCTAGCTGAGAAGCAGTGCTCGATTTCTAGAAATAGGGGTGCCGGAACTGCCAGGGGGGTCTGGGAGGGTACCCCCGTGTCCAAGGGGGAGTTCCGGGGGTCCTCCCCCGGAAAAATTTTGAAAAATAAAGGTCTTAAAAATGACGTTTTAGACGTTTTTAAGATCTTAAAGTTGACTCGAAAAGTTGTAGAATCGTATTGGGTTTTCTTAAACTTTCTTAGTGCCGATTTTTTTTTCATAGAGAGAGGTCCCTGAACGCCGTTCCGCCGCGTTCCGCCTCAAATCGAGCCCTGCTGAGAACTAATTCATCAATGGCGTTTAATTTTTTAGAAGACATATTAACTACAGTTTTACTTAGAAAAGTGTCATTGGTTAGTGTATTTAGTTCATCTGTGTGTTTTTTTGTATGAGGTGCTGGATTTTTTTATGTGTGCGTTTTTGCGCTGTGTGTCTTTCGATGTAGCTATTATGAATGAAATTGTGCATACGATTGAAATCCGCTTCCTGAATATCCCTTTGAATTATCTGTTCTAGTCTATTTATGTCAAAAAATAATATGACTACTTCTGTGAAATTGTATTCTATCTCTTAATAGAGCTTTACTAGCCTTTTTCATTATATTGTTATAACGGGCACCTGCATATGGTGCATTGAGTCTAAGCCCGTTTGGAATAATAGAAGAACAGAATAATAGAGACTATTCAATTCACCTGTCATCTGTCAAAAAGTGACCAATGAGAATCCAGAATTTTAACGTTTCTTGACCAATCAAAAAATATCAGTGGATATATCTTCCTAGAAGGTATTCAAGCGACTATTTTTAACAAATGCGATTTTTATTAGAAAAAGTCAATATTAGTGTTCTGTTACTATAGAAATTGCGTATTTTGTTGCTAGATTTACTGAAAACTAATTTGAAAAAGTAGTTTGGTTCATTAAATAGTCCCTCGAATACCATTCTTAGTCAAAGTTAAGTAGATTATTTTTGCGGTGGTATCACTACTCATGTCCATTGCGCTTGGGATTAGGACTCGTGCTAGCGCACTCGTCCTAATCGTACCAAAGCGCAATGGACATTCGTGACACCACTTCAAAAATAGTCGACATAACTTTGACTACTCATGGTATTATAAGTGACTATTTTTGACAATATAATGCATACACTAAAAATCCCATAAGCCGCGGTTTTTTTGTCACTATGCCAGCGGCAAAAGTTTGCTCAAAGAACTGCCAGAAAAAATTACTCGTCTTTCGGACTCGTAATTTTTTCAGAGGCAGTTTTTTTCGTTAAACTGCCAAGCAACGAAATTCTCATTAAAATGTCAAGTCTACTTCGACAAAAAAGCTCTCGTGTAATTATAAGTGACAAAAAATGAACATAGCGTAAATTGGAAAATAAAAAACTGAACGTTTCAATTGACAGCCAGTACCATCAAATGAGAGAACATGAGGCAAGTAACATTTATAAACAAGTGGTTGTTTATTAGTTAAAATTACAGTGGAATAAAATAGACAGCAAGTAACCTACACCAAAACGTAATTCGATAATTAACATAATTGCAATCGAAGCAAAAAACGCGAGAGCGGTGGCTGCGGCCCCAGGTACGCACGAGGTATAGTAAAATACCTCTAACCTGCATACACTAGCTGTCCTAGGGTGTCGAATAGGTAAGAGGACCCTATCACAAGCCTGCTAGCGAAGGGGATCGCGGGCGGGCTAGAGCAGTTTTGACACTACCAAGTGGGGGGGGGGGGGGGTATTTAATCAGCATGCGATCAGAGATTATTGATTATCACATTGAATATTACTAGAAGTGTACTTCAACATTGTTTAAATGCCTAAAATGAATCCAATAAAACGCTAAACCTTGTGAAAGTAGGGCGATAAACGGTTCCATACCTGAGATTACATACAGCTAAGAGGTGAGTTACTTTCGAAAATATTATCAAAAGGCATCAGGCCAATTCTGAATGTGATTGCTGACGACTTTTGAAGATAAATCTGCTTTCTAAGCGTGCACTCAAAAGATCCACAAATATGCGTTTTACGGTATAACATTTTTCAAAAATGGAAGGGGAAGTCGTTATACTTTGAAGTTACGAGTATTACCGAAAAAAATATAAAAAGTATATCGGCAAAGCAGAACTGTAGGCAACCCAACGTACTCAATTATGGTTAAGATTGCCTAAAGTAACTACTGTAAGGATGAAAATAGAAAAATATTTTGACCGTTATAAAATGAATATGCCAAAGATGTTTAAAAATCTGCCGAGTTCTTAGTCCTGTCTTATCTGGTTTCTCATACATATGTAGCACACAGAGAGATACTTACAGGCAAGACGCAAATTCAGATGTTATAATAATTCGGATTTTAGATAAACTAGCCAAGGACACGTTTTGCTTGAGGCTATTGTTAGTTGATAATAAATTAATTTTAAAGAAATTTCTATTTTTATTTGATTTCATTTCAAAGTCGATGAATTTGAACCAAGCACAAGCTTTAACGTGGGGTACTGGTTTTTTGCATACTAATTATCATATTGAAATAAGTTCAGTAATTAAATATATGTGGTATCAGCCCAATAAATAATATAGATTTAATAAAATGCTACATATTTTAATCGTAAGTGTGTCAAATTGCATGTTAATTTAAAAACCATTAATCATATTTCTTTCAACGCAAAGTAAAACAATGAAAACATGATTTTCTTACGGTTTATTAGGCAACGCACGACTAAGTTTAAAAACAGCTGTCAATCCGGTAGTCCTGCTTGAGGCTAGATTTTATATTCTGCATGGGCAATGGTGCTGCATTACATACAAAACTGAGCAGTTGGACTTCGTACTTTATTCGGAAGTTTACCACGAGTTGCAAATTGAAGCAAAATTGTGTAATCGAAAGTGTAAAACTAGATAAACAGTTTTCAATTAACGGTAAAATTTATTTCAGAAAAGTTATTTCGAAATTAAGGGTCCTTGGCTACTTATGCTTTTTATTTAAAAAGGTAAGATATTCAAATGTATTAGCAAAAACGGTAAAATTAGTTGAACCCCGTCTACTAGTTCAATGAATTAAACACATTTTTACAGTTTTACTGTCCACTTTGACGCAACAAAATAGTAAATAGGAAAAACGGGAGATAGTAATAAAAAAACCAATCATACCACTTCTCTTTACAATGGAATCCAGACAAAGTATTTGAAATTTGGGTGTTTCTATTGTGATATAATATGAAAGCAATGATAAAATGGGTCCTTGTAATACTACTGCTTGACTGTAGTGAAAGTTATCGTATATTGGGGTTATTTCCACTACCCGTTCAAAGTCATGTAGTCATGTTCAAGCGACTAATGGAAGGACTTGCAGAAAAAGGCCATGAAGTTGATGTATTAAGCCATTATCCGATGGAAAATCCACCACCAAGGTAGGACTAGAGTAGTAGGAACAAGAATCAGCATGTATCTTCACATTTATAAATTCAATCTATTGAATTGCACCTTGTTGCAACTTAATCATCAATTTGCTGGTATAAATGTCTAATTGGTATTTTAGGAGCTTCGCCAATTCGTAGTCTAACAGTTTCATTTACTCAGGTACTCTCTTTTTGGCCTACCAGACCAAGATAAGTCATGGGTCCCTCACATACAGTGTGTAAATTTAGTGTGCCGGTCTTTGATTACGCTTTCAGTTATTTTCCGATAAAAAGTTTAATTGAGGTTTCTCTAATCGGGCTGAAAAGGGCACATTTTAAAATTGTTATGACATATACAGGGTGACCGACAAAAGTTTGGCTCAAAAAAGTATTAATTTTCTTAATACAACACCCTGTATTTATTTATGGCTATTTAAGCCCCTATAGGTTCTACGTTCAATTATAACTTTTGTTTTAAATTGCTCTCATAGTTTCCAACTTATGAATGTTTTTAGTATTATTTTGTCAATATCAAGCTTTCATTTCAAATGTCACATTTGACCAACTTTTGAATATTTCTTTCCTGAAAATTGAAGGGGTCGTCAATTCGGATATGAAAATATTAAAGTTTCAAAAACTATATATTTGAATACAGGGTGTTCAAAATACCGGTTCAAATTTGAATACCTTCAATCGTTCTGTTCTCGAAGTATGCGGACTGCTGCGTTGCATACTACGATTGCCCTCAAATTGCGTCAGCCAATTGCTGGACAGTGCGACGCGTGGAAATTTGTCCTACACAATAGTTAGGTAAATCCCTGATTGCTGCCCTGGTGCCTAATGATAGCTGACTTCACGTCTCCACAATGAAGACGATTATATGTACCTGCTTTTCCAATGGTGTACTCAACGGTACACGATTAAAATGGCACTTGCTGAAAACGCAAACGCTGGATGGCTGCACACAAACCTTCAGGCAGCAAATTATTTACTGCCTGGTTTCCCAAACAGCTTTTTGACACTCGCCGTTTTTCGATCGTCACGTCGCCGCTTTTATTTTGCCGTAGTGCGGGCTTCGGGAAAAACCCACGGGCTAAGGAATTATAAATTGTTCCCAGAGAAAGATGTTTAAGTTGAAACTCTCTTCTGCCAGGGAACAGGCTTTGCAGTCGCGTTTATCGCTGCACCCGCGAGCGTCGTTAAAGACATATAAATGTAAGCGATGCACGCACAGAGTTTTAATCTATTTTTTGGCTATTGTAAATTAAATTAAATTTAATTAACAATAAAAAACAGATACATACAAGCTGGCTATAACTTTAAACATAAAAACAAACTATACAGGAGAGGGAAACGAGATACCAGTTTCATTATTTATTCATGTTCTCCTGTTTCCGTTATTACAAATTACTACGATTATACCACTCCCTGTAACATCAACCAATGCATAGTTACGCATATACTAACTTTTGATAATGTACATAGCAACTGATAATCACCGTACCTTCCTGATTAATAGGTGATAATCACACGCCTTCACAAACATCACGTTACCTGCTGTCAGTACAATTGTCAAAACAACCACATTAACTGTACTGTTAATATTTAAAATACACTATTCAAACGTTGTTTATTGACTCGTGATATAATCTAGCCGAATGCAACTCGTGTCTTCTTGATTATCAAATCATTTCGGTTTCCACTCGATATATTGTTTTAGGCAATCACGCTCGTCCTTCGGACTCGCGTGATTGCCAAACGATATATCTCATGTAAACAGAAATTATTATTTGATAATCAAGAACCCACTAGTTGCATTATATATGATAATATCTGTTTATCATTTGACTGAAAAAATTAAAATTAGTTTATAGTCACAGTCATACCTACTGTGACATTCTTGTCGATTATGTGGTATGTGATTGTGTTTTAAGACTGTTAAGATTTCAGTTGATGGGTATTGATTAAAACAGTATTACTATCTCTTATTTTGTTAGTACGTGTAGTGTTTTACGTTTTAGTTAATATTGTTAATAATTATCTAGTTCCTGGCTTTTATCGCCTGTTTTTAATTTAATCTTCAAGAAGAGATGGGGGAAAGGTACTTTCAAGTAGCAGCTGATGGTGATTTTGGCCAAACTTAAGGTGGCGTTTCAGTTTGTACCAAGCCGTTTATAGAAAAGAGTATTGACCTTCAAGTATTTCAGATGGTTTCGAATTGCTGAAATCTTGGGATAAGTTTATTAGTGATTAGGTATACTAAGACGTATGGGTCGATCTATATAACTCTAAAAGCGGCCGAAAAAAGTCCAATAGCTTCAACTTATGAAAAATGCAGCGAAATTATATTTGTCAATTCATGAGAAACTATGCATACTCTCAACAGCCGGACATTTTTGTTTTTGATTTGCTGGTGCTGGTCTGCCAATTTTACCGGCATGACTCAACTAGCGTAAAAATAGCTTAGCCGAGTTGTTACCGCAGTTTAAATTCTTATTCTGTCATTATCATAAACCTTTTGACATTATTTAAGGAATTCGTCTATAGCGTGTTGAATGTTGATCGTCCAAAGATCTTTAATAAATTACAAACATTAGTATGTGAAACTACTAAGAGGGATATTACTCCACAGTAATGATAGTTTATTAAGCAATTGAGTAATTCAGACATTGTACAATTCTAGATACAATGACATCAGTCCCATAAGATCGCTTCCCATTCTAGCAAACAACATTTCTATTCCGTTTGCACGCAGCACCCTGGGCAGTTGGTTCAATACCATGCAATTCATAATTCTGGAGGGTGGCCTTGTAGACACATGCAGAGCAATTTTGAACACCACTGTGGCAAAGGAGTTGAAGACTACCAAGATAAAGTACGACCTAATCATAACAGAAATTTTCGGTAGCGACTGCATGCTAGGCTTCGGCTACCATTTAAAGGTTCCAGTGATTAGCATCACCAGCAGCGTCAATTTACCATGGGGCGGTAGTAGAATAGGAAATCCTGATAATCCCGCTTACATACCCACCTACTTTGTATCTTATTTGAGCAAGATGACAATAATGGAAAGGATAGTTAACACTGCAATTCTTCTCATAGGAAAGCTAGGGTAAGTTGTAGTTACTAATATACAATAATACACTAGTATGGAGAGTTCCCTACTTCTAGGTACTTGCTTTCTTCAGAAATATCGACGGCTATAGCTCGCGAATTTTTTGGTCCCGACTTACCACATTTAACGGCTTTGGCTTACAATACCAGTTTAATTTTCGTCAATAGCCACTTTAGCATCCACCAGGCGCGCCCAACGGTTCCAAACTTTATTGAGGTTGGTGGCTTGCACATTAAACCACTACGACCGCTTTCAAAGGTTGGTATTAAAAGTATACATTTCTAATAAAAAAAACCTTTGGATATATCAACTATTTCAGCACTTCAATGACTCACTAAATATCAGCACTCAGTACCAAGGTGTAATTTATCTCAGCATGGGAAGTATGGTACTAACAGAAACCTTACCTTTCCATAAACTATCTGCTTTATTCGAAACATTCCGGGAGATCCCCTTTAAGATTATGTGGAAAGCATCCATAGAGGACATGCCAAAACATTACGATATTCCTGGAAACATTCAATTTGAACCATGGATGCCCCAGTTAGACATTCTGTGTATGTATAGTAGATGCTTATTTTATCAACAAAGAAAACATATGTCTACAATGCTGATTTAGGTCACCCCAATGTAAAACTTTTTATTACACATGGAGGTTTAATGGGGACCCAAGAAAGTGTCTTTTGTGGAGTTCCTAGCTTAGCCATTCCATTATTCGCTGATCAGGAGCTTAATGCTAAAGCAGCTGAAGCTATGGGGTATTCTATTACCGTAGACTACGAAAATATAACGAAAGACAGTATTTCAACTGCTATTGGAACACTTCTAGGAGATCCTAGGTAGGCACGAGTTTGTCAGTCTATGTGTTGTAATCTTTTTTGAAATTGTAGATTAGGCAATTGAAGTTTTAATCAAAATAAATTGTGTAAAATTATAATTATAGTCTACCGGTATAAAAAAGGTCTACATATGAGTTTGGAGGGCTCGTCATCGGCGTCCAACTCGATACGTCCGTCGTCCTTTTCAGTTAGTACTGAAACGATAAAGAAGCTGACCTGCGGCTAATTAATTAAAATAATCAATGGTAGTGAAAAATCGCAGATTAACCCCCTTAAGTACTACACGGAAGCTCTAAAAATCTTCACTTACCGCGATGGCCGAGCTAACTCAAATTCGGCGATATGGTCGTGGGTTCAAACCAGCAGCTGTGTACCCTGCAAAGTCTTCAAAAGAAAGGATATGGGCGCCAGAAATCAGATGATTTTGAATAATTTAAATAAACTACAAATGACTAGCGTTTATTTAATAACTGCTGAATAATCTGTAGTATGGTAATTCAATAATAAATAATCAAAACAATTTGATCACAAATAATGTCATAGTAGAGCTGTGCAAGTTAAATAAAGGTTGCGACACGCACCAAGAAACCCCTTTTTGGTTTATTCAATTAATTGTAGTCACAAATAAATCGAGTGGTATGCATACCGCTGTCATTTAAAAAAACCCTCTTTGTTCAGGCTATTGAAAGCAAAAAGCCTGAATGCTCCTTTTACAAAGGTTCAATTACACACATAAATTGTAGCTTTAAATATTAATCGTAATTAAATATACGCATTAAGCTTCAAGTATTAAAATAGGTTGACTGTATGAGATTAAACTTTATATGTTAATAACAACGGAAAGTACAAATTTAAACTGTCCGAATCTGCTTAAAAGCAGGAAGACCGTCCACTTTTAAAGTAGTACGATATAACACCAAGAATCACTAACCTCCGACGCCCAAGGCTGCTGTTAACCAAAGGCTGGCCAAGAGTTGCTATAGCCGGGGGGAGAAAGCGCCGGGGATGCGTCCGTAATTGCAGAAAAGTCATTCACAAGCCGCAGGAGCTAGGTAGGACGTTAGCAGGTATTGAAAATTAAATCGTACGGCAACCTTACTTCCAAGATTAAATGCTCGGGTAAAACTGTCGATTAAAAGCTAAAGAAATGGTTTCCTTCTACTCTTCCCCTGCTTTGAGCGATTTTACAAAATAATTTTTAAAAGTCGAATCAGTTTCTTGTTTGTTTCTAGTTCTTCTATCGCTCCATATAATCTTTCTCTTTGTTCACTGTCGCACGCTTGCTTAAAGGTAATAAATAAAATATATGTACTTAGATTATGTTCGTAGCTTTCCGCTTGTATTTCTTTTAATGTGTACTGATCAACCACCGATTTTCCTCTGCGAAACCTGCATTGATATTTACTTACTATATCGTACATCATTACTGTTAATGCATTTTTTATATAAATTGATGTAGGCTTCTACCAATGAAGTCGTAGCATGCCATTTTTTTGCACATCGTCCTTTTTGTGGGGGCTCTCTTTAAATTGCCTTCCTACCCTATGTTTTCTTTGCATCTCCATCTTCGCCTACCCGTCATCCTCCATCCTCGCCATGTGGCCTGCTCATTTCCAGTTTGTTTGAATATTTTTCCCATTGCATATTCTACTTTAGTTATTTCTCCTACCCAGGTGTTCGTCCTTCCATCTCTGAGTGTTACTCTCATCATCGACTTTGCCATTCCTCTTTGAGTTATTCATAACTTTTGCTTATTCTTCTTTGTCAGGATTCATGTTTCATGCATATGTGAGGACTGAAAAATATTTTGATCAAAAAGTTTGGTTTGTAATTTCTAATCTAATTTGCTAAATGCTTTCTTCTTTTTTGTTATGTATTATTAAACACCTTTTTGTGTTTTACTGTTTTGTTTTTATTGTTGATTCTATTTCTTTGTTACTCATTATTTTAGTTTTTCCTATTATGATTTTTTAACTTACTTGTTTTGATATTTGTTGAGGTCGGCAATCATTTCTTGGGGATAGATATTTCACGATAATTATCTAAGTCCGTTCTGAAATCTTTCATGTAAAGAACATACTATTGCATCTGTGCACGCTTTAGGTTTTGGCTCACTCTTCGACTGTTCCAGTTTTATATAATGAATTTTTGAATTGCGCAGTGTACAACGTGATCTCAATATTTAATCATTGCAGCACATATTTAATCTCTTCCCAAACACTTATAATTCTTTTAGGATGCAGCACCTTCTTGGCGTTTTGTAGGTTTGGTAGAGTATCTGTATCGGTTATATTTACATGATCTGTTTCTTCTACTGCGGAAACGTCTAGTTCTTGATCGCCATCTTCCTTTTGGTTGTATAAGTCTCCAAAGTATGTCACCCATTTTCCTGTTATTTCAGATTTTTCCATGACGTTAAGGGCCGGTTGCAGAAAGCAATGTTAAGTCTGGTGTTAGCTAACGCGACGTCAAAGTGAACAAAAACGAATCAAATCTCAAATGCTTATGGTAACTAATACATTAGTAAACAAAAATTGATGCGATTTTGTTCACTTTGACGCGATGTTAGCTAACACCAGACTTAACATTGCTTTCTACAACCGGCCCTAAGACTAGTATAGAGACGCAGGACTCTATAAATTAAGACGCGTTTCCTTGACTTGTTGTTTTAGTTTTAGGGAAAAATTTGCTTAGTATCCGCCTGTAGGTAATGGTTTGGTACTTTGAAAGATAGCTGATTAGCAGAATGCCTGCAATACCTAAAAATATAAAAGCCATTCTTGTGGGCGAAGACTTACTGATCTTACATTATTTAGACTTGGTTGCAGTGTATAATGGTAAATCCCTGTATACGACATGAAATAAGTCTATATTGTGTGCTAAGTTGCTCATCGGGAACAGGTGCTGATCATAATCTGGAAAGCTAAATCATTCGGTACGGGAAAAACTCTTTTGTTATTATTTAGGGCGCCACCATGGTGATTCATCAGCCGATGATGTACCGAAAAGGTGCCACCATGGAAAACCTTGATCATGGCTTCGGGACATGTGTGATCTTAGTTGACCCAGTCATCCAGAACTGCACTGTGCTTTACAAATTAAAATCATAGCAAGAAATTTCAAGGAACTCTATTAAGATAACATTTATAACACATTACATTAAAGCTGGTCAGCCTTGCAGCTGTGGTCGCAGCAAAGAGTTTCAATGCTGGGAGTAGTCCGATCAGCGACGAAATGTGGAAATTAAGGGACGATATAGCAGATTCCCTGCATTGCACAAAATCTTGGTCCCAGGTACCTACCGAATTACTCTTCGCGAATGTTAAACGATGAAGGCGGACTCGAATATGGAAGCAAAATTAACAGCTACCAGGGTCTCCACAGCGAAACTGATTTCAATTCTACATGCAATGCAGATGACGATTTTCCCTAGAGTTTCGTTTGAAGAATGGACAAAGATAGTTTGAAACTCACTACTTCATTTATTAGCGGTGGGGAGTTCTTTCAGACCACTCTTCATTTAACCATGAATGATAGTTGCCAATAAGTCGTTCAAAAAGAGCACGGATTTCAGTACTATCCATTTCATCCAACACAGTGTCATGCTCTTACTTAAACAGCTGCCAAAACACAACCAATCAGCTTGTTATTTGATGCTTAGCTGTCTGGAGGAGTGTACTTGTTAACTTATCACAATAATTGGTTGACACAGCGCCATCTTTGCGCCATTATACGGACTTTGTAGCCTAGTTTTGTGATAACAGCAATTATCAACAACGCTGCAAATACTGTGAATTGCAGCAAAGTTCGTCTGTTTAGTTTCAGCAGCATCTTCATGGCCTGCTTAAAATAGTTCTTAGCATGTCATTTCGCAAAAAAGCTAAGAACCAATTTAAAATATTTTTCTTATCCTCCAGGTATAAAGCCAAAGCAGAAAGGATTTCCAAACTATTCAAGGATCGGCCATTATCAGTCCTTGAAACAGCCATCTATTGGGTTGAATATGTTATCAGACATAAAGGGGCTCCACATTTAAGGTCCCTTGGTGCGGATTTGCCTTGGTATCAATATCTCCTACTGGACGTTGTATTGATATTAATATTATTTTTAGCTATAATTCTAAATGTAATTTATTATATAATTTTGTTTGTGGTACGCATGTTATTTAGAAGCCAACAAAGACGTAACTATAAAAATGATTAGCTCTACATTGAATTTTATCTTTTTATATGTACCTGTTCAAGATAGCCTAAAGCCTGCTTTATAATTTAGTTTGATAATTTAGCAAATGGAATGTTTCAAAATTTACGAGAACGAAGTCACGCGTATTGAAGTGCTCCCGCTTTAGCCGCGATTTCTGAATGTTACTCTAGCTGTAAATTTGCGTATTTGTGTAAGTGAGATCCAGTTGTGCCCACCTCCATTTCAACATAAGAGGATCACCAGACAACAAATACTACAGGTATTATTTAACGATTTATGCGGATTTATCCGCCGCCGCATTGAGTTCAGTTATAAACACAGGCGCGGCTTGACGCCGTCGCCCCGCAATCAGCATGTCGCAAGAAGGTCAAGCCTATCCAACGGCCTCTAGCGATATCAACGATCCACATGCATTAGCAGCAGAATTAAAAAACTTTACAAAGCCTACCCAGGCGGAAGTAGAGCAAAAAATTAGGGAAGAAAATGAAAGGGAACGAGAAATCGAAATAAGAGAACACCAAATAGTTCTTAGTTTGCAAGAGGATTCTGTTAAGGAAGTTACTAACGCCCCAAAATGGCAAGTAGCAAAAGGCCGAAAAACTAAAAGAGCATCACCAGAAGCACAGAGAAATGTAAAACAGAAACTGATCACAGATTTCACAAAAATAAATCCGACGAACCAGTTTCAACTTTTAGAAAATGCCTCAGAAGAAATTGCTACAGCAATGCAAGGTAAGAAGAGCACTACTCCACCAAAAATTAAACCTCCTCCTATATTCTTATCAGGGGTTGTAAAAGTTGATCTACTAACCAACATGCTAAATGATTGTGAGGAACTGAAAGGAAAGTATACACTAAAATTAATAAAAGAAGAAATCAAGTTGATAACTGAAAACGAAATTGCCTATAAAGTAGCGTGCCAGGCCCTAATAGATAAAGATGTAAAGCATTACACCTACATGGCAAGAGATAAAAGAAGCTTTCGTGTAGTTATAAAGGGTTTACACCACACAACCAATATTGAAGGGCTGAAAGCAGAGATCATTGCCAAAGGACACAGAATAAGATATATTCATAACCCAAAAAGTAGCAAGGATAAAAAGCCTTTGAATATGTTTTTCCTTGACTTAGAACCAAGCGACAATAATAAAGATGTATACCAAATAAAACATCTACAGTACTGCAAAGTTATGGTAGAACCGCTAAGGAATAAAAGACAGATTCCCCAATGCGGGAAATGCTTAAAATGGGGACATACACGAAACTACTGCACACGTCAGCAGAAATGCATTAAATGTGGTGGATTACATAACAGCAAAAACTGCGCGATAAGTGAAAGAAAAGATCTTCGCTGTGCCTCTTGCGGCCAAAACCATCCTGCTAACTACAAAGGTTGCAAGATATATAAAGAACTTCAGCAAAGAAACTTCCCCTCCCTAAGACCTAAAAATTCAGAAGTGCAGCAGCAAAATAATGCCTCTGGTCCCTGGAGAAATACTACCGAAGGATTATCATTTGCGTCGGCTCTTAAAGGAGCTAAAGCAATAACAAGTAACACCGATGTTGCAGCTACAAATTCCCAGCAATCTGAGGACAGAATCTCCAGACTCGAGAAGCTAGTTGAGCAAATGGCTCAGCGAATGGACACTATGCTTAACATTGTGTCTAAACTGCTAGAAAAATTGAATTAATGGAACTACGCCTGAAGATAGCTGTGTGGAATGCTAACGGCCTAATCAACCATGGCCCTGAAGTATCAGCTTTCTTAAGAGATCATGATATTGATATCATGCTGATCTCTGAAACTCACTATACAAATCGCAGCTACTTACGGATTCAAAATTACATAATATATGACACTAAACACCCAGATGGAACAGCTCACGGAGGCAGTGCTGTCATCGTCAAAAAAACAATTAAACATCACGAAGCACCTAAGTATCAGACGGAGCACATACAGGCAACTACTATTGTAATTGAAGACACTCGAGGACCAATATCCATTTCTGCAATTTATTGTCCCCCACGGCACACAATAAGAGAAGACGGATATGCTGAGTACTACGCCACTCTGGGAAATAGATTTCTAGCAGGAGGCGATTACAACGCCAAACACTCCAGATGGGGATCAAGATTAACAACTTCTAAAGGCCGCGAACTTGTAAAATGTCTTGATAAAAACAATTTGAACATTTTGTCCACCGGAAAGCCCACCTATTGGCCCAGTGACAGGAATAAACTCCCAGATGTCATTGACTTTTGTATCACCAAAGGTATCGCTCCAGGTCATCTCGTAGCAGAGCAGAGTCTTGATCTTTCCTCGGATCACACTCCCATTCTAGTAACATTAAGTTCTAGAATAATCCACAAACAAAAATCAACAACACTCGCCAATAAAAGAACAAATTGGGAGCTATTTAAAGAGCTTCTCGAAGAGAGAACAACTACAGACATCTCGTTAAAAACTGCTGAGGAAATAGACTCAGCTATAGACACCCTAACAATTGAGATACAACAAGCGGCTTGGGATGCAACCCCCCAGGTGGATGTCAAAGTAAAGCAACAAAATTGCTCCAGGATGGTTAAAGAAGCAATTCTTGCAAAGAGAAGGCTAAGAAAGACATGGATGACTACCAAAGCCCCTCAAGACAAGGCAAAATTCAACCAAGCAATTCGGGATTTGAAAAAATTGCTCAACAACGAAAAAAATCAAGCAATCCAGGAATACTTGGAAGGGCTAACTCCCACAGAAGCCACTGAATATTCACTGTGGAAGGCGACAGCAAAGATTAATAAAGCACAAGACAACATCCCACCAATCAGGAAACAAGACAGATCATGGGCAAGGACAGATAATGAGAAAGCTGAGACGTTCGCCGAACATCTGTGTGATGTCTTTCAACCTTTCCCATCGCAAATACCGCAGGCAGAGGAAGACAATATTACCTCATTTCTCGAAATACCATATCAAATGGCTCTCCCCATAAAAACCATAAAAATCTACGAAGTAAAAGATATGATCCGCAGGAATTTAAACCCAAACAAGAGTCCAGGTCTTGACCTTATAACTGGACAAATTATAAAACAACTACCTGAGAAATCTCTAACTGTGCTAACTCAAATCTACAACGCAATACTTAGAATCGGCCACTTTCCATCCCAATGGAAAGTTGCCCAAATTATCTTGATTCCCAAACCTGGTAAACGGCAGAAGATGTGTCGTCATACAGACCCATCAGCCTACTATCAATTCTATCAAAGCTCTTCGAGAAGGTATTTCTGAAGAGGCTGAAACCTTTGCTTGACGAACTGAACATCATCCCCGAGCATCAGTTTGGGTTTCGTGAAAAACACTCAACCATCGAACAGGTGCATAGAGTAGTTGAGATACTAAATAAAACATTCGAAAGCCGAAAGTACTGTTCAGCTGCCTTCTTGGACATTACCCAAGCTTTTGATAAAGTATGGCATCCAGGGTTACTATACAAACTGAAAAGCAAACTACCTGCATCATTTTACCAGGTATTACAGTCTTACCTCACTCACAGATACTTTGTGGTAAAATGCCAAGAAGCCATCACTGGTCTAAATCCAATACAGTCAGGCGTTCCGCAGGGCAGTGTCCTCGGACCAATTCTATACCTGTTGTACACTGCAGATATACCAACTACACCGAACACCATCACTGCCACGTTTGCTGATGATACTACCGTCATGGCAATAAGTGAAATTCCAAGTTACGCATCAGAGAAGTTGCAAGAAGCATTGGATAACATCCAGGAATGGCTGAAGAAATGGCGAGTAAAAGCCAATGAGGCAAAATCTCAACATGTAACGTTTACCTTAAAGAAGGAAACATGCCCCAGCGTTACTCTTAACGGACACCAACTCCCTCAGTCAGACTCTGCAAAATACCTAGGAATGCATTTGGATAGGCGGTTAAACTGGAAGCACCATATATTCACTAAGCGCAAGCAGCTGGGACACAAGTTCTCCAAACTTTATTGGTTGATCGGGCGAAAGTCTAAACTATCACTAGCCAGTAAACTAATGGTGTATAATGTGATTCTCAAGCCGGTGTGGACCTACGCGATACAGTTGTGGGGTACCGCGAGTGATTCTAACATTGCAATCTTACAGAGATTTCAATCCAAAACATTGCGCACGATTACCGACGCTCCTTGGTTCGTGACAAATAACATGTTACACCGCGACCTAAAAGTGTCTACAGTTTTACAAGAAGCTAAGTGCGCGAGTGCAAAATACCTCTCGCGTCTCGAACTTCATCCCAACTCCCTTGCTGTCAGCCTTCTGGATAACAGCCAAAAAACTTACCGCCTCAAACGACGGGACCCCTTAGATATAAGCGATAGATTATAGAGTCTTTGTCATTACTAATCCTACTGTTATAACAAACTATATGTTTATTAGTTGTTAGGCCTTTAATGTAAGTGCACTAACCCCACGTTTGCTCAGCAAGGTATTTGTTTGGCACCCATTTTTTGTAACATTTGCTTATTGCTTTCGGGCAGATTGCGAATAAAGTAGGAGTTTAATAAAAAAAAAAAAAATAATTTAGCAAATAATCGTTAATGTGCAGTTACTATAATGCAAATAGATAAAATGTATTGCTTTGTATAGTGACGAAATACTTGGCATTCCATGTAAGCCCAGGAAGGTAACATTTACACGTTGATTAGACTTCACTGATTAGGTTTTGCCCCTAATTAACGATTTAAAATTAATTATTTCTTACAATTTAGCGTAATAGCGAAAGTTTTATCGCCGGCTATGGTGATAATGTCTATCGAAGTTCCTATTAGAGAAATATAAGTAATAATACATATTACTGTACTTGAAATGTGTACTGGCTTACTGGGTACACTACATGAAAATGAAAACACTTCCCATAGTTTTGCTTTTGGTGTTATCTGTGTATTTAGGTGAAGCTTATCGCATTTTAGGATTGTTTGTTCTGCCAAGCAGGAGTCACATGATCGTCTTCGAACGGCTCATGAAGAGTCTCGTGCAAAAAGGTCATGAAGTCGACGTGCTCAGCCATTTTCCCCAAGAGAATGTAATGCCAGGGTAATGTTACTCAGTGTAGTTAAACTATTTATTGGTTAAGTTAATTCTAATTGTAGGTACAACGATATTAGCCTTCAAGGTACTGCGCCCATATACAACTACACAGTTCCTGTCATGAGAGGCAGACTGAGCAAGCGGTTCAGTTTAGTAAAGCACATGTTGTATCCCCTGGGGGTTAACCATTGCAAAATAATTTTCAACTCAACAATAGCGAAAGATCTACGGGACACAGTTAAGCAATACGATTTGGCGATAGTAGAAATTTTCTCCAATGATTGCATGCTAGGCTTCAGTTACCACCTTAAGATTCCAACTGTTGGCATAATCACCACCTTCAGCATACCATGGGGAGGTGACCGAATCGGCAACCCTGACAACCCGTCATACATCTCCAACTATTTTTTACCTTACGTAAATAAAATGGTTTTCATGGAGAGGCTTATCAATGCGGCAGCTTTGCTCTTAACGAAGTTAGGGTAAGTTTGAATTGCTTGGAAACAGAATTATTGATAATTCTGACACTTTCAGATATGCTATAGCTAGAGATGACACCGGTGCTACGATGCGTGACTTTTTTGGTCCTCACGTGCCGGATCTCAAAGAGCTGGCGCGTAACACCAGCCTGATATTAGTCAATGCGCACTTTGGCATCGATTATGTGCATCCGACAATTCCAGTTTTGTTGAAGTTGCAGGTTTGCACATGTCACCGCCTAAAGCCCTCCCAAAGGTGCTGTATTGTTACTAAACTGTCGTAATTTGCTGTTAACTAATAGTTTGCAATTTAGTACTTCCAAAATTCCCTGGATAATATTACTGGATACAAAGGAGTTATTTATTTGAGCATGGGTTCCATGGTTTTAACTGAAACTTTGCCTGTTGACAAACTCCAAGCGTTATTCGATGCCTTTAGGAATTTACCCTACAAAGTTCTGTGGAAGGCCATCAAAGAAAAAATACCGCAGGATTTAGATATTCCGTTGAATATTCAATTCGAGCCTTGGATGCCTCAGTTAGATATTTTATGTAAGTTATGTGGTGTTACACTATTATCTCACACCTACGGGAGCTTAGAAACCGTACTAGCAAATATAGTTTATGGTCAACTTCCATATCAATTAAATTATAATCGGCTTATTCATAAACTAATTTAGGCAAAATCAAATTTGCTGCAAAATTCAATTATAATTATGTAATATTTCATTTTCTCTGTCTAACCAATATAATTTGGGGATAAGCTGGTATCAATGCTTCAATTTGAAGTAAATGACAATGATTGGTAATGGAAAATGGGAATAAGTGCATAATTACAGAAAGTAACCGCACGCACAGTAGTCAAACCTTGTACAAGAAACCGCCAGATATTTCATCTAGCATTGTATCGACATTTTAATAATTTTGCCTCGTCTACATAGAATACCAAGTGCTACTACGTTTATCTTGATGGATTTACACAAAGGTACTGAGCAAGTTTTAGGTCAGTCTCGAAGATAAATCAGACCCTTGAAAAACCAGGCATATGAAAATTTCCAAGTTGATGACTCTACTGCATCAATATTCGTGGTGGAGCAGATGAAATATGTTATTTTCAGCTTGAGATCCTTACATAAATGATATGGAAGCATGTATCCGATGGATTCCAAATGGCGCCAACAATGAAAGTGGCGCAACTCCCTGACAAACCTTCTAACCTATAATATTGCAGTCTTAACTGCAGCGATGTACCTCCGCATGTGAGACTGGTAAATTCTAACAGATTAAGTTTTTAAATGTACATAAATGATGACATTTTAAGAGAAGATTAAGAGAAGTTTTCCTTTAATAGCTTTTAGAAGAGCAGTTCGCGATGTTAATCAAAAATAATGTAGTATTATTTACACGTTGTCAAATATAGTTGTTTAGAGCTATAACCACACCTAATTGTTCAGTGAGCTCAGTGAAGGGGAAGAGGTACTTTTGTAGGTTTGTTTGCTAGCCGCAAGTCAGAATATGTTGTACCATAAAGATACCTGATAAATTCGGACAAATTGTTAGGCGTCACCTGTTGTCTAAGACTAGAAACGTTGTGAGAAGCCTTACAACAAGATAAGGCTATGGTCAAGCTGGCCCGCTCAAGGAACAGCTTACCTAATTGCTGTAGTGTTTTTACTTTAATTTGAAATTGGCGCATCTGCATTTAGCTTTGCAATCAAAGTACAACCCATCAGAGTAAAGAACTGATATATTGGCCAGAACGCACTTACATTATCAAGATCGGTCACACACAGCTTGAATTAGAGGAAAATTTAAAAACTACCTATTGGAATGACATTACGAATCATTACACAACAAAAAAACTTTTAGCTACGTATCGTGCTTTAATCCACGTCGGCAAATTTTGGAAACCCAAGCTAGCCTGGAAATGCTCCGAAGGCGTTGTGTTGTAACTAAATTTTAATAAAAAAAAGGCGTATTTTGGTACTATTCGCGGCGGCAAATTTTAGAGCCCTGAGGCAGTTCTGAAAATAGGTTGAAGCCGTGTTTATAAATAAAACCAGAAAAGGTGTAAAGTTATCGTCAGCTGAAGGCGACTGGCCTCTTAATTACATTAAAATTCTTCAAGATACACACATGCAAAACTTAAATCGTAGAACACAAGCACGCAATGGCTTAACCGAATGTGGTAGATGCTCGAATTCTCAAGCGGTCCCGATTTTGCAGGTGGAATCGATGGTCCTTGCCGACACACAGAATTCGCTGCTATAAGCGCGAGAAAGAAAAGAAATCGTCCAAATCATAGCGGCACAAGCAAGCTAGAAGAGGAGGATCGGTATAAGGCATGGTGACGAAGTGACGGCTCAAATATTAGACGATAAGAAATCCCAATCAATTTAATAACACAGAACGTACAGGCTCTTAAAATGGTATATGCTGGACCCCGGTTGTCAGAAGTCGAAATTCCAAGAGGAATGGTCGGTATTTCCTCAGGTTCTTCATACCGTACTGTCTCTATGCTAGAAACATATACCTTGCTCACATATTTACTACTTTCGACTTTATACTTGATTGCCGGGCTACTGGAGCCCGTGAGCGATGGCGAGTAGTAGTGCATAGAAAAACACGTCATAACAATAGCAAGTGCGACTTAGTAAGGACTTCTATAACAAGAGAATAACAAATAAGTGGCATACCAACTAGAAGAGTCAAAGAGCCCACTATTAGTTGTGTATAATAAATGAACTCAAAATTAATAATATGTATACAGGGTGCCCATTTCAAAACTCCAAGCTTGAAGTTCTGTAAATAGGCAATACACACTGCAGATGCAAGGTGACAATAATTTTAAAACAAAAGTATTGCTATAATTAAGATCAGAGCAATCATATTTCAGTACTCTTGACGGTTTAATTTAAAGTCAGATGTGTATTGGATTGTATCTTGCTTATTTATAAAATTCAGGTTCGGAGTTTTAAAATGGGCACCTTGTATACTTTGAAAATTCCATTCAGCAAAAAGCTACATTCGCAAATAGTAGAGTATTGGAAAAAATACGAAAAATGCAGATTCTGACTTATATGACACCAAAACGAAAATGGAAGATGGTCTAAAAGCAAAAAAAAAAAGATTAACATATTAGCAGATGAAAATACTTAAACGATACTATAAACACAATATATAATGTTTACATTAAGAACAGCATAGAAATTATAACAAATAAGGATTGGCAAAATAATTTCTACTGAAGGACGGAATAACAGAATGTGAATCTTTCAGCCCTATACTACGAGTATTTCACCATCGTCAGTCTTTTAAAGTCCCGCGGAACTATAGGTCGCTAGTGGAGTTTCATAACAGAGTTGATTAATTGTAAAGGTTGTTAGCCTTTAGCAACTATGAGTATTTGAATGTATAAAACAATAAAAGAAGAGCCAAGATATAAAATGGAAATAAAAACAATTAAGATTATATGTTATGCTAATAACAGCGTATACTGAAAATCATAGTTGGAGTTACATCACTTTAGTCAAACGGTTTTGGTTTCTTAGTCGTCGTTTGTGGTTCCCGCTGGAACTATTATGTTGTTTATTACTGTGGAATTAAGTTCAGTAAAATACAACCGTTTGTGGAAAATAATAACTGAATTATTTGTTAAATAAAGACCTTGGAAACTCACCTTGGCCCTCGACTCAGCAAAATGCGTACAAATCGGAATATGCACAAAACGCGATATTACGTCAAGTGATATTACGCGAATTGAATGAAGTGAACTGATGTTACGTGAAAGTAAAAGTTAAAGTAAAAGTGATCTCGAAAACTAAGCTACTGCCTTTATATATGGTGCGCCTGAATGGAAGGGACATTACCTATTCTTTTGAGTACAATAGGATTGTCCAGATACGCTCCCTTTGGTCTATTTAGCACAAGAGGTTGAAATCTTCTCTCGAAAAGAACTTCCCTTTTCGAGCGTTTACGACTGTATTGTCGACCGGGCTTGATTTATTCCTGCGTTTACGAGATAACCCCGGCTGTGCCGGAAATAGCATCGTTAACGTTTAGCGAAGTTAGTTTTGATTGGTCAACTCGAAGACACAAATCACATTTAACATTACAGATCTATTAACTCTTTCACCAGACCTGTCACATCGCGAATTTCACTTTTTAGCTGATTTAGCAGTGCACTTTGTGTCACATTTTAGTTTATGGCATTCTCTTGCATGAGAGGCGTTTTCAGGCCATTCATCACCGCACGCTACACGTTAAAGCAATTTAATAATGATATTTCCACCACCAGCACTAAATCTATGGTTATCGCCAAGGAATCAATACTCTTTTATTGAAAATATAATTGTATTAATATTAATTACAAGTGAATCACCCGAGCTACACTTCGCTTCGCTAATCAGACCATAAGTATCTCGACTCCAGCGCCACCAACCGGGTCCATTTTTCGTAAAAATATTTCTTTCCACCTAACACATATTCTGAATATGAGTCAAATCGGAGGATAAATGCAATTTATCGAAATATCTCGACCCCAGCCTATGTTCATAAAAACCGGCCTACGATCTAAGTCTAAAAATTTGCAAAACTTGAAGCTATCATACAATTTAATCGGTCCAGTACCTTCAGAGGAGATACCAAAGATACATAGAAAGAAAGAAAGAGCATTCTAACTTTTGAAGTTTTATATATTCAGGAAGATCAACTGCATCCAGGCCTATTAGTTCTTCCTTAACAGTTTATTTACAATTTGTCTAGATTTACTTTCTTCATGTTTTATTTCTTTTTCATTAGTGTCTTTGTCTTTTCTTGAATTGAAAACCTTATCTTTAGTGCATATGGTATTTTTTAAACAGGATCAATTTTATCTGGAATATCAGCTAAAGTTGTTTAGGAAAGTGTGTAGCAGACAGTTATTCTAATTAATGATTTCCCTCATGCTGCTACCTCTTTCTTGTAGTCTTTCAATACTGAATTGAAGCTTTCAATGGTACTACTAGCTATTTTTTAATGCGCGGAAAAAGTTATGCAACAAATTATTCAATTATACCGGACAACTTATTCCAATTTTTTAAAATTTAATTTTATGAATCCAGGATCCTAACGTAGGTTCAGCTTGACAGTGTCAACTTGTCATTTACTTTTTCGTACCTCATAAATTTATGAGATAAGGAATGCCATAAAATAAAACTTCGTTTTTTTTAACTTTATAATTAATATAAACAAGTCTGACATTGATATAATTGTTACATAAAATAACCTAATTTCATGACACACATGTTTTCATGCCTTCTTGGATTGCATTGGTTAAAAATAAAATGTTTGAATCTAGTTTACATTGGAAATAGTATTTTGAGTGGCATAACTTTGTCCGCGGCATTAAAAAATAGAATATAGAGTAGAAAGGAATGCCATAAAATAAAACTTCGTTTTTTTAACTTTATAATTAATATAAACAAGTCTGACATTGATATAATTGTTACATAAAATAACCTAATTTCATGACACACATGTTTTCATGCCTTCTTGGATTGCATTGGTTAAAAATAAAATGTTTGAATCTAGTTTACATTGGAAATAGTATTTTGAGTGGCATAACTTTGTCCGCGGCATTAAAAAATAGAATATAGAGTTGTTGTATTTATCTGTTTTGATATTTTCAGTTTTCAAACCAATCATGCGAGCTTCTGTTTCAATGCTTGCTTTTTACTACGTTTAAGTTGTTACCAGTGATTAACTCGACAAGATTTACATCTTTCTCAAATTCATCTATGGCTATGAAATCTTCTTATTTTGTTTTATCAGTCAATTTGCGATAAGAAAAGGAACTTCGAGAAATTACCTTTCCAACTAGTTTTCATACTTGAGTTGTTGAAAGTTTTAATCCCAGAGTAAACGGCAGATATTCCATATTTTTTCAAAACTGTAACCACAGTCAGTTTGGTCAAAATATATGAAACGTAATAGCAACTGCGATCTTTAGTAAACATATAAAGACGCTCTTTTTCTTCATGTCTTCAATAGGTTTCTTTTTGTTTGTAGCATTATCATCATCGCAGTCATAAACGTCTTCTGTGTCATCATTGTTATCAGATTTCTTATTATCTCTTTGAGAGTCTTTTGTTTTATCGTCATCTTTGCGATCTTCACTTCTTTTCTCTCTTTCTTCTTTTATATTCTCTCTATCTACTTTATCTTTGTCATTCTTTTTATTATCATCGTCTCTCTTCCTGTAATCATCTTTTTTTATGATCGTCACCTTTTTATTGTCTTCTTTTCTCTTTTTCTTTAATTTTTTCAGAAGATCTTTATACCCAAAGTCTTTCATAACATTTCATTAAATAATTTAGCAAATAAGGAAACTTCGAAAAAGTGTTTTTCATTATATCTAATAATAATAAAGACATAATAGCACAATCAAATGTTCCCGATTTTGCTGTCCCCGATAGATGTGCTAAAATATGTTGCTGATCGAAAAGAGAATATCGTTTTTCTAACTGTGTTTTTTACCTTTTTATCGCTTTTTTTTTCAAACTCAGTTTTCTTTCTTCTATAGTTTCTGGTTCTTGCTCAACATCTCAGCTCTGCTCAGCTTCTGTTTTTAAGGCTTTAGTAAGCGTTGCTATCAGCCGATATTTGAGTCCTTTGCTGTTGACGATATGGGCTTTCAATTCAATTGGAACGGAGTTGACATTCATGTTAGTGGAGTCCAGCTGCGAGTAGTGTATGTGTTCTAGCTTGTTATTAATATTTTGCTCCACCTTTTCGTCAATTGACCACCTTCTGGACAGCTTTTAATTTGTACTACAGCTGCTTCCGGTAGCAACGTGGTGGGCATCCAACTCCAGACGGGTGGGCAGGACAGGTTCAAACACCTGGCAGAGATACCACCACGGTTTCAACCCTCGTAATCCAAAGTACTGATGGATCCCTTTCTGGATTTTTATCATCTAATAAAAGGCTTTCAGCTCCGCCAGTAGGAATAGTTTCTTTATTTTTCAATCTTGTTGGGTGGACAAAGTTTTACTCGTCACTGCCACTATTCCTTTTATCTCTATCTTCAACCATAGCACAACATCTCTGGTATATATTTTCCATTCCCGAAATGCTGATTAACATCACTTTTGCAGAAAATAAATAATCCGCATCTGGTGGTTGCAATACACTGTAATTTTCTGCAATGGATCAACATCCTTGTGCATGATGTGGAATACAGAGGGTTTGCTTAATGCAAAGGGTTTGTCTGGTGAAAATGCATCAACCTATCGAAAGTAAAAAATCTGTAGGAACAGATAGATGGCATGGCGGCGACGTATCTCCAATACATCGGCACTCTGTAAATATAAATTCATTTTCTTCCTTTTTACATTCCAACATCCTTTCTTCACGTCTTTTCTTTTGCTCAGCTTCTTCCTCCTTCCTTTTAGATCACGTGATCTTTATCCATCTCTACCTTCGAGAGAAGCCGCTGTAAATAGAAACTTGATGGTGCCAATGATTACGTTGAGCGGGCTACGATAATAGCTTTGATCTTAAGAAATCGCCAAAACTACTCAGACGGACAAGAGAGCAAAATAAAGTATAGGAGGTTGTAAAATGGATGAAGAGAAGAATAAAAGATAGGAGTAGTCATATTGACCACATGAGAGAAGAAAGACTTGCAGCAATTAGAGAAAATTTAAACATGTAACAGACAGTACACCTCCTAGCCGACGTCCAAGAGATGCACTCAAAGATGGATGTACTCATCAGTCGACGAATTGAGGACAGATAAACTGGAAGAATATTCCTAACCCAAAAAAAAAAGAAGAAGCAACATCCGTACTACATTAAAGTAATCATCTGAAAAAAAAACACTACAAGATAGTTTTTAATTGGTGATTGAAAATGATTCACTATCAAAATTGTATCTATGGCCAAAGATTGTAAGAGAGCACCTCATAGTCTTCCACGGATGATAGGGAAACTACAGATATCGCAAAACTCCAAGCAACATAACAGGAAAGCGGTTTCGAACTTGACGAAACTTGGTCTTCTATCATTCACTATGTAAATTATCACAATCACAAGCTCTTCAGCTGGCCAGTTTGTGCAGTTTCACAAACAGTAAAAGGCAAAATTTGCTTAAATATCCTTGTTCATCGGGTACTTTAACAATATGGACCAAAAATTAATGGCTTATGAGGGTTTATCACTAGAGATAAACATGACTAAATCTTTGTTTGGCACCACAGGGTGCAGAGCACATAAATACAAAACGTTTTGGGTATTTATTTGTAAAGGTGGCGCAGTTTGGCTTTATTATTGAAAAATACTTCATTCAATTTTATTTATATATCATAACAATTATAGGTCATCCTAATGTTAAACTGTTCATATCCCATGGTGGACTTATGGGTATACAAGAAAGTGTCTTCTGTGGCGTGCCTGTTTTTGGAATTCCCTTCTTTGGTGACCATGAGTATAGTCTTAAAAGAGCCGTAGACAAAGGATATGGAATTATGATGGACTACGACAATATCACGAAAAGTGGCATTTACGAAGCAGTAAAAACTATTTTGGAGAATGCCAAGTAGCTTTATATTTTACCAACTATTGAACATGTATATCATTTCATGGTTTAGTAATGTCTCTTTGCATTCTATTCACTTGGCTGGATGTTCGTTAGTAAAATCGTTTGGGATTGGCCATGATTGAAAACTGTGTGTATTCTCTTAATTGAAAATTCGAAAATGATATGACAGATAACATGACAACTGAGAGTAGGTACACTAAATCTAGACATGTTCAGTCAATCCTAGCCAACCCCAAAGGATTTTATTAATAAACACTCTTTATATGACATACAACGATTTATTCTATAGAGATTTTTTTAGGAATTACTGAATAGAATATTGATTATTCAATATTTTCTTTTAGGCACTTATTTGAACATCATTGCCATTTTGCATTAACCTATTTTCGAAATCAATTTATTCGATATACTATTTAATAAGATCTAGTACTAATTGAAGCATACGGATTAATTGAACTTGTATTTGTTTGCAGTTATAAAGAAAACGCTGAACGAATTTCAAAACTGTTCAGGGATCGTCCGCTCTCAGCCATCGATACAGCTATCTATTGGATAGAATATGTCATCAGACATAAAGGGGCCCCACTTTTGAGGAGTTCAGGAGCGGACTTGCTTTGGTACCAGTACCATTTATTAGACATTGGAGCACTTCTGCTGTTATTCTTAGTGACTACCACGTCTTTAATTTATTTCTGGATTGCATTTATTTGGAGATTTTTCTTTTTAAATCGCCTGCCTGCGAATAACTCTAAGTATTTAGAGAGATAAGTGTTAGTAAATGATAGGTATAACTAAATTCCTGTTAAATACAATTTATTTGTACTTAGTTTCTGAAGACTAATTTTCTCGCCTTCTTTAAGGGAGTTGTGGCAATAGAAAAATGTTGTTTCTTCTCATAGGAGAGTCAACAATTTTCACAATATAATTTGTGGAAAATGTGAAGTAAACAAATGTAATTAATTGTGAAATATATTAGTATTATTGTGAAACTAATATTAAAAGCATTTGATTAATTTTTGAATTCAAAATTTCTTAATGTGCTTAGCAAATATGTAATTAATGCAAGTATAACATTTTATTTTAAATATTATTTTATCTAGCTTTAGCTACAGCGTAGTCATCGACCCAAATGGCACAATTTACAATAAATATGAACAATTGCTTTATATATTTTTATGTTGTTATCTATTATTTAATGGAATTTTTCCTAGAGGGGAGAATTCCCTTCAGTGATACACCAACAAATAATATCCGTTTCTTTTAATTACTTAGGGAATACTTTTTATTTTTGTAATTTCTACTAAGAACAGTAGTAGTTATGCGCATACTAAATGCAAAACACCTTTGTTTTTAGAAATAAACTATAAATAATGGGTGTCACGCATTTGTCTCACTGCAGCCCTGAGCCAGAGCTAAGTAGTAATTAATTACTTTGTAATAGAATTACTAATTCAATTCCTTTTTGTTGATTTGCCTTGGAATTTAATTACTTTTCAAAATACAGTAATTGTAATTGGTAATTGCCATTTTTGTTAAAAAGTACTTGGCAATCACTTTCTGAAAGTAATTATTACTGCATTAATTGCTCAATGACTTTTGAGTAATTAATTAGCTTGTTCTAAAGCATTTAATTTACTTTGCAAGTACTTCAATTACTTGTGGTAATTAAAATTACTCTCTGGTAATTCAATTACTAAATTCCCGGCCTCGGTAAGGTATTAAATGGCCAGAATGCAAAAAGTAAGATATGGCTTTATTAAGTTTTATGTTACGGATATGGCAATACGGCGGTTCTGGATCAATATAAGTATAATTTGTGAATTCCTACGACTAGTCGGATAACAACTGATGCTTGGTGCAGGTGCGTACTTTTGTAGATAAGATGTGTATGTGTTGTGCTTTGTGTAGTGTTGTCTGTGCAGGATGTAGTATTTGAGTGGTATGAATAAAACGAAGTACATGCTAATACTAGAATTATTAGCATTTCTAGAAAGTAATATACTTCAAAACTAGGAAGAAACTACATTTCAAAGTAGATACTTTAAATTTCTCCGGAACCTACTACACTAAGTAGAAAATTCGTAAAATACTAAAGTATTTACTACAATTTAAAGTACCGACTTCTTACAGCAGATACTTCGATTTCAAGAAGAAATTTAGTATTTACTTGAAGTTAGCGAAGTTGGTATAATAGCAGCTTCACTGAGATTGCTACGGTAACTTTTGTTTGAAAATGGATGAAATACGCAGAAGAAAAATATATAATGCAAGACGACGCTGATGATATTTTTATGTAATAAAAATATTCCGGTAACTAACATAAGGTATAACTAAGTAACAAACGACTTCCGGGATTGGACCGTGTCATGATTGAGATCGAAGAAACGTTGAGTTTTCGATCTCAATCATGACACGGTCCAATCCCGGAAGTCGTTTGTTACTTAATGATAATGGCCGCGAAAGCCTCAGAAATCATAAGGTATAACTTTTCAATCATTTGTTAAACCCCTTTTTCTTTCAAGTTCAATAGGGAAGACGTATCTTACCTAGCTTAATACATTTCTGGCAGAAGTAAACGAAACTAGAGGCTGTGGCGCATCGTCACAAAGTCTAATTGTAAGTCTTCATTTTGGGGCTTTTCTTGATGGACATTTCTTCATCTGAAGACATTTTACACAACCACGAGTACACAGTACACTACCACTCTAATACCTTCAAATAAAATAAAACAACAAATCTTATAGACTTGTCGCAACCCTGCAAATTCCCGAGCAGAAGTCAAAGTGAGAAGATGCTACACATTTTAAAGCAAATACTACGGAATAAAAGTAGAATACTACAAGGAGTGTAGTAAATACTTCGACGTTAAGCAAATACTACCGGAACTGACCAGATGCTTCATGATGGAGCAGATACTTCGAAGTAGATCCTTAAAATTGTAGCATTAGCATCTACTTCGTTTTATTCATACCACCAATTGTAGCTTACTAGTAACTATCGTCCAAGAAGCGAAAATGTGTCTGCGGTAAATGCAGTAATTTTTACCATAATTAATTAACAACAAATGGCTTCATTATACAATATTTATTCATAATAATTATTTATTAATTTCAATTTGCTTGTTTAAAACAATGTACTAGCACATGGCTATATAAATACTGCTAATACAAATTTAATTTACGATTAGGGTATCCAGTACCGAGATCCGAAATCGGAACCTTCCGTGATTCTTTATGAAAAATCGAGTCCCACAGCCACCACAGGACCATGTACAAGTATATGATATCAGAGAATTATGGACGGGTATTTACCGGTGTTCGGAGTATTATTCACGCTTCGTGCACATTCTGCATTATTTGCGTTTTGCGTAGACAAGAGAGGTATTATAGATCTACCAGCGTTGAATCCGAGCGAGCATTTTCAGTGGCAGGATCTTTTTCTACGAAAATCCGTTCAAAATTAGGGGATGACTCCTAAAATTCCCTTGCAGCTATAAGATCCTATTTTATGTCAAAATAGTTTATTTCTTAGTTATTTATACTTACTATATACTATAATGTACTTCCAAAATGTATTTAAATACCAGTGATAAAATGATACTACCATTTAAATAAACAATACTTTATTTAACTTAAAACACTTGTTTTTCTTCGGAATTTGCTTTCCAGCTGAACATTATTTCCCTTTCGTAATCATTTTCGGGATCTTCGGAACTAGTTCCGGGACTTTAATTTTAGCTCGTAAGTCCCGAAAAAACTTTTGGATCCGGGACTTTGAAACCCAATATACGACAACAATTTCTAGTGAAAGTAAATGAAAAAGTAATTTATGTTGTGCAACTACAATTGCCAAGTAATTAATAATTGAATTACTATTTTATTTCAGTAATTGAAAATCTGGTAATTCAATTATTTTACTAGGCGGTAAGTGATAATTGGTAATTAATTACTGTTTCAAAGTAATTTACCCAGCTCTGCCCTAAGTCTTCTGACGGTGAGACATAATACAGCTATCAGTGAGACACTAATATTTTATAAAATTTTTGATTATGAATAAATTATATAAGCCATGCATTTTTTAAATTTTGAGTAACTACAACATACAGTGTGTCCCAGGATTGATATTGCAAGAGGTGAGATGGACTAAAAATTTTTGAATTTTGTTTTAAGGTTCTGGCATTCGGCCCTGCTTGGTTTGAAAAGAGTTTTTAAGAATATATTCGGTTTTTGAAAAACAAGTAGGCTTTGACAGGGAAGCACTAAAAAACCGTTATTTTTAATCAATACAGTATATATTGTTTAATCTAAAAAATAACGGTTTTTTCTAAGTCTACAGATCTTTCTGAAATTTTGTATAAGGCCATAATTTACCATTTCAAACAACTTCTCTTAATAAAATTTTGTAGTATCATGAACAAAAGGGTAGTTTACCTGAAAAGAAAATGCAATTTATATTGTTTAATCTAAAAAATAACGGTTTTTTCTAAGTCGATATATGTTTCTGAAATTTTGTGTAAGGCCATAATTTATCATTCTGAACAACTTTTCTTAATACAATTTGGCCGTATCATTAACAAAAAGGGTACTTTACCTAAAAATAAAAAGGAAAAAGAGGCTACCGTGATTGGCAATGACACCGATGTATTGATCTTGGTGGTTGTTCATGCTCCAGCCAACAAACAGTTGAAGATGGCTGTACCGAAGAGAGGTAACCAAGAAGAAAAAGCCAACCCAAATGAAGACCCAAATGCAGCAGCTGATGCCCTTCCGATATTTACATCAACAAATGCAGATAAATTGGATACTCTGCGTCATCAATCGTTGTACTTGCAGACCATCGCAAAGGAGCCTGTACACACAAATTTCAGGTTAGCTGTACTTCCCCCACTTCAGAAGCTGCACAACAACACTCTTATAGAGTTTGCCATCAAATGCAGCAATAGCTCAACGTCAATAAAAATTCACTAAAATGGGGTTGGAAATGGATTGGTGACGGCATCTACGAAGATAATGTGCAACATGAAGAAGAAGAGCTTGAAGATTTTTAGGTTACTGATTGCTGTTATTTATTATTATGTAACTACCTCGTACGATGTACTTTTCATTGAATTTACTGAAAAGCATATATTGTGAAGAAAAACAATTTTCATTATTTTTTGTATTCAAGCTTATTAGATAAGTTTGTAGCTAACCTTGTTTTAATTCTATCCACATGATTTTCTTTTATTAGAAAAATATGACAAAAGATGGAGGTAATTTAAGTAGGTGTAATTCATCATCATCATCATCATATCAGCCCACATTCGTCCACTGCAGGACATAGGCCTCCCTCAAACTGTTCCATCTCTCCCTATCTTGCGCTCTTCTGATCCAATCCCCGCCAATGAAGCGTCGTATGTCATCGATCCATCTCGTCGGTAGTCGTCCCCGCAATCTTTTACTGGTCCTTGGTCTCCACTGTATGACTTTTTTAGTCCATTTTTCATCGTTCATTCGCGCAATGTGTCCCGCCCAATTCCACTTCATCGATGTTATTGTGTGTATGATGTCCTTCACCTTTGTCTGTTCCCTAATCCACTTATTTTCTTTTCTATCTCTCAAGGTTATTCCTAACATTACACGTTCCATTTTTCTTTGTGCCACTCTTAACTTTGTAATTGATTGTTTGGTTAGGGTCATTGTTTCGGCTCCATAAGTGAAAACTGGCAGGACGCATTGATCGAAAACTTTTGTTAGATTATTTCGACCTCTTTCGTTTTGCTCAAAATTACGTTTATTTGTCGCCCGAATTCTTACTGATTACGGCCCTGTACTAGTTATATTCGAATTTATCCGGCGGGCATTGAAGTGCTTGCGCTTCGTATTTGTTTTCTTAAGTAACCAATTCTTTAACGCGGGCGCAAGGCCATAGTAAGATTTCTTTCCTCGAAACTATATTATAAATATCACCGTTTATGTTGCATTTGCCGAATTGGGTCCGTGAATTCATTCTTTAATGCAGGAACCGATCGCCTGCACAAGGCCGACGTAAGTAAGCTTCTAGGAATATAACAGCTTCATGTCCCTTTTATAAATTATCGTTTAAAGTTCGGCAGGATTGACCTTGTAACTTAATATTTTTTGGGATCCGCTGTATAGCCAGAAATTCTTTCTAGAACTTTCTCTGATGACCAAGTTTTGTGTAAAGGAAATAAAAATTGATAACTCCTTAGGGAATGAGGCATTTAAAATTAGTGGTTTCGGAGTTCTAAACTCTTTTCCGTCGTGTTCTTCACGCAGAGTCCAATTTGAAATGAGAAATAAGTAGCCAGCATTTGAGTACAACAGACGCTTATGGTTTTGTGTTGCCTCCGGGGCTGCACTGTTGGTGGCCCCGGAGGGAAGCTTTTCGTGCGTTTTAAGTTCTGCTGCAGGCTTCGAAGCAGATAGCTCGTTAAGTGATAAAGTTCCCGCGGGACGTGTGTGGGTTAGGCCGACTCCGGTTTGGGCGGGCGTTTTGGATTTCGTTTATTTCGACCCCAAGAGCCGGGGAAAAATTTACTTTGCATCCTGTTGCACATCTACTACAAGACGCCCTATGAAGCCTACGTAATTTTCTCATAGTGAGTGGGAAATATCTGCTTTTGCAAATTCTACCACGTCGTGCCGAACCCGAAGTATTTTTTGCGTTCCCGGGGACTACCGTTTCCACCTCGAAGTAATTCAACACTCTTTCGGGCCGCTGGCCACTGCCTTCGCTCAACCCCTTTTGGCAAAGCCCTTCAACAACCCTTTGGGGAGCTGTATTGCTGCGAGCTGCCACTAAGCCTCTCCAGGATCCGGTCCAGCCATCGGTCATCGTCAACGCAACAGGTGTTCTAGCTAAAAAAAGGTAGGATCTACCGCTGTATTTTTGTTTTGTTTCTTGTTTTAATGTGTCGCGAAAGTGCTACCGAATTTGGATGTCTATTGTGCCTCGCATGCTGCGGGACTTTGCGCCTGCGAATTTAATTGCGTCAAATAACCTGTGTATATAATTAGCCATTAAGGTAACTTTGCTTGGAATCCCCGATAATTTTCAGTTAGGGTGTTACCTTCTTATGGCCAACTTGTGGCCCTGTGTGTGTCGATTTCATTAATTAAATAATAATACAGTCACACTTAGTTTGTTTAATTGACTTAAACCTGAAATCTGTGGATCTTCAATCCTAATGTGGCGAAAAGCCATGTGTAATCAAATGTGAAGCTAGAACACGTGCTTTTATCGGAAAAGCCCTACAGTTTTTGGCTTGAGTAAATTCTGTTGAACCCCTTTAGGGAGGTGGTCATAAGGTAAGTCATTAAGGCCACCTGGTGCTTACCGCCCGACTTGGAGGGAACTTAGTGGACGACGCTTCGCAGCGTGCAGCTGACCCAGCGCATCTTCAGTAGAGCCCTGTGATATTTCTCGTTTTGGGTCACGAGGGCTGTTGATTTATCAAAACGAGTGGCGTCCTTAGGCAATTCTTTTGAGCAAAGTATAGGGTAAGTGCTGTCGGTTTTAATTGAGCTTTCGAATCACGCCTTCTCGACTAAGCTAGACCGTGGGTAATATGAGCGCCGTCATCTGCTCAGACACAATTAAGATCTGTGTTTTTGGAGAAGCCGGCTAACCCTTTACTTTTTCCCCGATTTTGACAGTGCTTGTGATCGATGTCGATTCGAGCATTTAATCCTGTAACACTTTCTTCTTTAGTGAGTTTGGTAGTTTGCTTCTGAATGTAGTATTGAGCTTACCAAAGGCAACCCATGCTTGGGTAATCCTCCTTGGCATTTCCAAAGTTTGGTTTTCTTTTCCTAGTGTAATTTTATGACCTAGGTATATGTAGCTTGTAACTATTTCCATCGGCAGTTGTCGGTTATCTACCTCTAAGTTTGTCATCATTTTTGTTTTGCTTACATTTACCTTCAATCCAACCTCCAGGGATTTCTCTTGCAATTGTTTTATCATGTCTGTCATTTCGTCTAAGTTCTCTGATATTAGGACGATGTCATCGGCAAATCTCAGATTGTTTAGTTTTTGCCCGTCTATATTTATTCCCTTGTCTTCCCATGGTAATTCTCGAAAGATGTTTTCCAGTGTCAACGTAAAGAGTTTTGGAGAGATTGGGTCTCCTTGTCTTACTCCTCTACCTATCTTGAACTTTTCTGTTTTATTATGTAAACGGATGCAGGAAGTTGCCTTATTCTGGATATTTTTTAATAGTTGAATGTACCTTTCATCTACTCTGCAGTCTTTTAAGGCGTTTATAACTGCCCATGCTTCGATCGTGTCGAAGGCTTTTTCATAGTCTAAAAACGTTATTACTATTTGTTTATTATATTTATTACACTTTTCAATGAGTATTTTGAGAGTCTGACGATGGTCGTTGGTGCTGTATCCTGCTCTAAACCCCGCCTGCTCCGGTGGTTGATAAGAGTCTAGTTTATTGGCCAATCTATTTAGTATCACTCTTGTAAAGAGCTCTTTACAAGGTGTAATTATAAAAGCACAAATGGGAAAGGGGAAAACGATATAATGAATCATTCAAACGGAAATATAGGCAAAATGAAGATAAAAACTACAAAGGAGGGGAGCAATGTAGGTAAATTATCATTAGTAATATAACAAGGGCGAGACATACTTACTGATAATTTTGCACACGCCAAGGGTCGAGTGCTGGTTGCAATGAAAACTGTCCCGAGGGCAGTTCTAAGGGCAACCAGCACAATGACTCTTGGCACGGACAAAATTATAAGTAACTGTGTTGCCCGCGTTTATATTTTGAAAATTATTACACAAAACCCGTATACGAATTATCATTTAGAATTGATCTAACAATGAAAATAAAACACAAATTGCTTGTTTCTTGTAGTTCTATTTCTAATTATAACATGATCTACGGGGTCGATAATTAGTACTAGGGAGCTTATCGGTTGATAAGTATTCCCATCAGTCATGTGACAGTTGTGTGTAATAATCAGATATATACACATAGACGTACATACATACAAATGTTCCTATGTTATTTATGCGTCACTAAGTACTATTTATAACGAAACATTACTCATTTTCAAGGAGTACGATGAATCCCAAGCTAACTGGAAAATAATGACATATTTACCCCTTCCATATCTCCGTAACCCTTGACTGTAACGCAAAAATGCATAAGACCATTTTTATTGTAAACTAAATGTAAACTGTTAAGAGAACATCCTTCATTTCCCCGATACCACGCTAAATGTCTCCAATGCAGTAAACTTTTTCTTCTTGGTTACCTTTCTTCGGTACAGCCATCTTCAACTGTTTGTTGGCTGGATCATGAACAACCAACAAGACCAATAAATCGGTGTCATTGCCAATCAGGATAGCCTCTTTTCCTTTTTTGATTCGTCAATTATAGTAAAAACGATCTTGGTGTCAGCATCACCTTCTGCCTAAATCACTTTGCAGCCAGCTTGCTGAAAATGTACAGTGATGAGAGCAATCAGTTGCATCTTGTTCTTACTATTACTTAGAAATTCTGCTTGCCCAAGAGCGACATTAATTGCATTTTCCACTTTCACTTCAACATGGGTAGTAGTGGATTATCTGCGCAAATGTTCTTCGTCTTTTGTGCTGGGTTCTTCACCATAACCATCTGGCCTCCCACTTCCCTGAACTCTTTATATAATATACTTGGAGCGAATATTACGAGTTCATATGCATTCATGCTTTTTTAGCCAAAGCAGAAAAGGTTACATCCTTACCCCTCCATATCTCCGTAATCCTTTACTGGAGCGCAAAAATGCATAAAACCATTTTTATTGTAAATTAAATGTATATTAATTTTGTATAAGACAAAGTTTGCGCTAAACCTAACGTTAACGAGATATTTGCGAAAAACTGTTGAAACCTACCATTTTACCAACGTTCCAGCCCCCCCCCCCTCCCCCGCCTAAACCTGCCGCGCAAGGTCGCGTGACTTCTTACCACTTACTAAGAGGAGGGTACTAAACAGTTTGCCGCTGGGTAGAACTTTTTTTTTTTTATGTTTGGGTTAAACCTTAGTTTTTACTGTACTATACGTATAGAGAAGTTTCTCCTGAGGCGATACAGCCTCATCATACAACATTCACTTCAACTGATAGGCGATTACGTGAAACCGCCTAACTTCGGTGTTCCAAGTGCAAATGCTGGACGACAGAGACGTCCGAACTGCTGATAGTGAAGAAGATATTCTAAATAGAATTGAACAGGAGCCAAACCTAAGTACCAGAACTTTAGCAAACCAAGTTGGTAAGAGTCATATGACCATTTGAAACGTTTTGCATGAGCAACTTCTTCATCCATATCGATCTCAAAAGGTACAAGCCTTACTTCCAGCAGATTTTCCGAGACCTCTAAGGTTTTGTAAAGATCTACTAAATCTAAATATTGAAGATCCAACTTTCTGCAAAATACTTTTTACAAATGAAGCTAACTTTTCAAGAGATGGTATTACAAATATTCACAATTTACATACTTCGACTGAGGAAAATCCTCATAATATCGTAATCCGCAATACTCAACATCGGTTCAGTGTGAACATATGGTGTGGTATACTAGACAATTACCTAATTGGCCCCTATGTCCTTCCTCCGCGGTTGACAGGACAGATTTATGTCAAATTTTTGCAAAATGCATTACCAGACTTGTTAGAAGACATTACAATTGAAATTCGAGATGTGGTTAATGTATGATGGTGCCTCAGCGCATTTTAGCATTGCGACAAGAAACTAGTTAGGACTTTTAGTAATGCCAGCTCGTTCACTCGACCTAAATCACTTAGATTTCTTTCTTTGGGGCCACTTAAGAGCTTTGGTATAAGACATGCAGAAGCCGAATTGCGTCAAAGATTCGTTAATGCCTGTGATACAATCAGAGGAACTCCAGGAATATTTGAACGCACCCGGCAGTCTTTATTTCAACGATGCCAACTGCGTATGGAAGTTCAAGGAAGGAATTTTGAGCAACTTTTATAACTCTTCTCGATTGCGTTCTTTTTCATATTACCTTTCATTAACCTATTTTTTCTTGTTTCTATGATTTCTAAATTAATTTACTTATAACAGTTACAACTAAGTTAACATTTTAATAAAATTTCTAAAATGTGTCACATGCCTTATTAAAGCGTACTTTAAAAGTGTAGTGACCCATTTTTTATAGAGCCTACTATAATTCGATATTTGAGTTCAATTTGATTCAGGGATTTCAATACTAGATTAAGAGAAAAGTCACAAATGATGTTCTAACTTTGAAATGAAAGGAGATAGGCTATAAGTATACGAACACTTTAGGTACATTTTTAGGCAGCAAATACACTCCCGAAGTTTGTCGGTCGAATTCGTATACACCCTGTATATCCCGTTTCCTCTCGAGGTGAGTGTCGACAAAGATAATAGATGTAGGAAAATTAAAATGGCCAGAAAAATAAATCTTAAAAGGAAAACCAAGTAGATGGAGTGCGACAACAACTCGAAATGCAGCAAAAATCCTGCGAATTAAAAAGAGAGAACAATCAGTGAAAGCCAAAGTTCTATATGAACTGTAGCTCCGATACTTAAGTAGATATTAAATAAGTACATTTACAACAATGTGGCATGGAAGATTGCCGAATTCATAATTGATACAACCGTAATTATATTATCATAGAGAGAATTACCATGTAAGCAGCTTAACAATATATTAAATTGACCAGGTAAGTAAAATAACAAGTCAATAGAAGAACTAGTGTAAATTGGTAATTACTTTAGTTGTTGCGTAACATTGTAAAACATTTTAAAATGTATTAGTGAAGGGTTTAATAAATATAGTTGACTATTCAACACTATAACATATAAGCCAATCACATTGCAGACATTTGCTTTTTTCAACCAATAACAGCAGTATATCACTGAATATTGGGCACCATGCAAATATTCACAAAACAATGTACGTACTCAAAAAATAAATAGCCTTGTTGGGAAGTATCGCTTAGCAACGATGTTCTGTTCTTAGTGATATCGCTTGGTTACGTAACACTAAACCCCAACAAACTGTGTGGCTTCTTTTAAAAATTTTAAAATGCTGTGTTTTGGAAGTATTCCGCTGAATTTTATTGAGAATGAATAATTACATTAATAGTTGGATTATTTTTCAATAAAGTTAACCGTTATGTATTAATATTGTTAAACAGTCGTCCCAAATACCACTCGAAGTGGATATATATTTTTTAATATTTTTCCATTTCCATATAAATTATTGCAAATTTCACTCAACAAAATCACATTTTGATGTGATTTTGTATCGTGAAATTTAAACGCAATAATTTACATGGAAACGACAAAATATTTGTCAAAAATATATCCACTGCTTGTGGTATTACCCTTGACTATTCAACTCACTTGTCATCTATCAAAAACTGACCAATAAAAATACAAGATTTGATGTCTTTGAGCCAATAAAAATGAACTATAGACAATTTTCACTAGTGAAAATAATCGACAATTTTCACTAGTGAAAATAATCGACAATTTTCACTAGTGGTATAGTGAATATTTTAAACAAATTTGATTTTTATTAGGAAAAGTCAGTATTAGTTAGGATTAGAACTCGTGCTAGCGCGCAATGGACATTCGTGATACCACAGCAAAAATATTCGACATAACTTTGACTACTCATGGTATTATAAGTGAAAATTTGTGTTGGAGTGTTTATTCTTTCTTTCAATGTCTACAAATAAAGAGTTGCTTTTAATAAATTTATTTGCAAGAAATATAAATATTTAATGTTTACAACTGTACTAAGTGATACAAACATGTAAACTAAATAAACGAAATGCTAATATTTATTTACGCGTTTATTAATTTTTTATTCGAACCTCACCTTGACTTTCGGTTGTGACTGCTGCGCCTCGATTCTCGCTACCCCATATCCTAGAGCCTGTAACCTTCTACAGATTTATTTCATACATAACTAATTTCGCTGTCACACAATAGCAGGTGCTTTGACCATTAAGTGCTTTTTGCTTTAATTTATTTGTAATTTTCACAACTTTTGTATTTGAAGGTGTATAAATAAGCATATTTAATTTTTGGAAGGTTGAAGATGTGTGCGAAACACACGAAGTATCTGTTACGTGTGTGCTTATTATTTGATAAAAGGTGTGTTCAATTTTACATTCGGCAGAAATTCTAGCTTTGCAGCACTGCGACACTGACTCTCAGCACTGTGAGACCAGACAAAAATTAAATTGGAAACTTCGCTTTAGAATCGAAATTGTAGTACCACGACTTTGAGTAAGAAGTGTTAAAAAAGAAGATTCGTCTCTTAGAATAGGGTATTATTGCATATACTTAAAAACACAGCTTAATATAATAATCTCACATAGTTTAAAGAAATGGTTTAAACATAAGCTGTTTAGCAATTTATTGTAGCTACGCCGGCCAAGTTGAGAATCAGCAGATATTTTTCAGAACATGGTGAATAAATTGCGCATATTAAGCAACACCCATTCAGTGTAGTTTTCCCTTCTTTACAAAATATTCCATTAACAACACGCTCAGAGGCATGTTTAGTAGAAACAATAAATCATTACTAAATGCCAAAGAAATTTAAGAACTGACAGACCGTGTTAGTTACTAAAGAAAATACATAAGTAATAAGAGAAATTGTCTTATCTTAAACAATTGCTATTCAGGGTGTGTTTTATGGTACTGGCGAAAAGCAAAAAACTGTTATAGAACTTTCTACTAATACCAGTTCTACTTAATTGCCTACTAACACTATGCCAGTCCTAATTAAAATGATAAGCAAAATTGATTCAGATGGGACGGCTTTTCTGAATCATTAACTTATGCAACAAAATTATTTAAATTTATTTATGTTTTTTCACCTATTAACATTTCAAATTTAATTTGGTTTTATGCTATATGACCCAATGAGTTTGCCGGTTAGGAAAGTTCCTTGAGTTTTTACAAAAGCTGCCTGGAAACTTACATTAAACTGCTTGCAATAATAAATTCTAAAAATAACGGTTTATCAAATAACTTGCTACAGTGTCCCTATTTTTCTTACAAATACGGTAAATTAGCTTCAAAAGATGCAATTTTGTTTCCATTATTTTGATAATAATAAACCTTGGTTTTTGCGACTCTTGGCACTGTTATTACCTCAGCAAAACACATCATATTCTCCTAACTGTGTGTCCAGTTCTGCTTTAAATTATACAGCAATGGACTAGGTCAGTGACAAACTAGTCTACATTCTAGAATTTTAACATAATTTAGTCACGAACTACTAAACAAACCCGCAATTACTGTCATTAGTGTCATTATCGTCTAATATCATTGCATAGAACACATATTTACCTAGCTATATTTCGACTTCATTGGACTGGACACAAACATTTACATATTATTAAATCTTTCGCACAAATGTTTGCTTTTAGAATCTTGTCTGTTCGATTATACATTTTTCATTAATAAAACCAACAAAATATTTTAAAATTTATTTCGATCAATTATTAAATACAAATTTTCAATTAATATTCTTTGAAATTGCCATAATAAATCTCTGTGGAGGTCGCATGTGCACACACGAAGTGCAAAAGTAAAAGTTACTTCAATTACTCATTGAATTTCCTATTAATATGCAAATTAGCAATGACAATTTTGTACTCAGATCCGTGTTGATATTAGAACGTTAATGACGATATAGCTTTAAATTAAATTGTGAAATGTGCTAAGACCGCTAAGTAAATATTTCCACCATATTAACTACTTATGCACTGTGACTATTCTTCCTAAAATTTAAAACATTTTTACCCAAGGCCTCAACTTTCTAAATGGCACACAATATTTAGAAATAATAAAACGTTCCCAGGCTTTTGGGCATTTGAAAGCAACTCAGTAGAAATGTCAACATTTTTTAATACTAATTTTGAAGTTTTTTTTTGGTGTAGGTAAAATAGTCAATGCTTACATTGTATAAAACTAGTAAGAAACGAATTTACCCAGGTTTAAAATATTTAAAATGAAAAATTATGTAATAATTTACCTTTTTTTAATTTGTATAAAACTAGAAAAGATATTAAATGGATATATTTGTACTTATGTATATAATTCAAAAAAATTAAATAAATGACAGAAGAAATAAGCACAGACCACCCTAAAATAAGGTACACATTTAAAGCCTTGAATAATTAATATTATTTTTCAGAAAAAGTTTGTTAAATATCGTCACTTGGAATGTTCAAGGAATAAGAGAAGAATACAAGAAATATTAAAAAAAATAGAAAGGATAAACAATTGCATTGATTGAAATTAGCAAATAGCAGATGGAACCGAAGACCTAAGAAAATATCTTTACTTTTATAGCGGAATATCGCGAGATGCAATTATTAGTTATTAAGTTATTATACACAGAGACTGACAAGATTTATAAATATACTTCATGTAACAAACAAATTGAAAATATCATTACTGGGAGAAGCTTAGATTGCAAAAACCTGTTTTATACGTTACACATTAAAAACTCCGGATAATTCAAAAGTCGTTTAATTTTAACTAAACTGAGTTGAGTACAACCTGATTACGCCCATTTGTAGGAGGAGCTTCTACTCTATCTATTGGTAAAGCGTAGTATAAATGAAAAAATATTGTTGAATGAATGATTAAAGTAAATATTACAATGTTTACTTTTTTTATAATAAAGGAAGTATTGGATTCACCCCAAAAATTCGAAATTGATTTTTCAACAGATCTTCACGTTTTAGAGTCCCCTGAACCCCCAAAAAACAAGTTTTTATTTATTACTATGTCTGTCTGTGTGTAAACAGAATATCTCAAAAACGTTAGAAACTTCATACAGGGTGATTAAAAAAATCTTTACAATCATTCCTCTGAAATATTAACAGCTGAAGATGCATTTTGAAATAAGCTATTTACCAATATTTAAAAAAAATCAACGTTTGAATCGAATATTATTATTGTTATTAAACATCCCAATTCAAAAAACTGACAGTTTCATCAAACTTACCTAAAATTTTAGTTTTCAAAACTAGGCACCAAAAATTGAAGTTTTGAAAACTAACATTTTAGGTAAGTTTGATGAAACTGTCAGGTTTTTGAATTGGGATGATTAATAACAATAATAATCTTCGATTCAAACGTTGCATTTTTAAATTATTGCTTACTGAGCAGAAACAATGACTCTACACGATCTAAATTTGAGTTATAGATATAATACACTCTACTATGTAAAGAAATCTGTTTTTATTGTTATCTAAGTTATACTTATTTCGTTTACATTTTAAACAATCCTGAAACATGCACTTCATATTTTTGTTATTACATACTACCTCCGATACAGTCACCTGGACATAGTGGTTTAATTAAATGGAAATAGTGTAATTTCTTAATTAACAATTCAATAGTTGCATGTTGCAGTTGATACATGCACACGTTTCTCGATCCTTTTGTTTTGGTTTCACGATCCAGAATGGTTTGTTTCGGTAAAAGATGCTGCAAGAAATTTTCAGATATCCTCTTTCAAGGAACTTACGGTGTCAATTTTTGTAAGAATCAAATAGTACTCTTTTTACTTCACTCGTCTAAAAGACGAAGGAAGTATTGTAATCGGGAAAAAATCACCTTTCGAAATTTCTCCAGATTTTCACGTTTCAGGGTCCCAGATGACGAAAAACAGGTTTTCTCAATTCCGTCTGTCTGTGTGTCTGTTGGCGGTATAACTCAAAAACTATTTGTCGGAGGAAAACAATATTTTGCATACACGTTATATATCTGGCATGAAACCGAGAAAATTTCAGACAAATATATACAGGGCGAGCACCTTAAAAAATAAAATTTTGTTTATTTTTGGTTTAACGTAGCAATAAATACAAGTAATAATTTGTACATAGCGCAAGCTTTATTCTTACCACAAATGGGCCCTAATAGATACAGAATAAATGTTGTACAATACAAAAAACGTTTTTTTTATTTGAAAATTTATTCAATTTATTAGAAACGTGAATATGTTTTTACTCCTAACTTAATTTGATTTTTAAAATTATTTAGTGTCACAATGTCGACGAGGAAAGTTCTGGGTAAAGCCTTTTACAGATATTTTGCTTCTGTAGTTTTCCTTTTCGAACAAACTCTTTTTTACCGGGACACAGTTTTGAATTTATGTCCAATTCTAAAAAGTCTTGAATTAATTTTCGAACTTTCTGCGACATCAAACATTTTCTTCAAACTGGGTCAATTTTAAATTTTTTGTTTGCTTTCTGTGTTTCTTGTAACTAATAATCTTAGTAGATTTTCCTATTACTTTATACTTTTTAATTATTTCACCACTTATCTTGTAAAACTTCACCAAAAATAAGACGGTTTTTTATAGTTGCGGTTACACTAACAATTTAGCTGCAGGTCTTATAAAGACCACTAATCAGAGGTTAACTTTAATTCGATGTTAAAATAAACAAAAGCGCGTCAAAATGTTAGTGCTTACGACATTTTATCCATTAGTAAACAAATTTTGATGGGCTTTTGTTTATTTTAGCAACGAATTCAAGTTAACCTCAGATTAGTGATCTTTATAAGACTGGCTGTTAGTCATTTTGTTGACTCTGCTTAGTGGTGAACAACTTTTCGCATAACGTTCCGTTTGGTTTCTATAATTTTTTTTCTGTATCTCTCAACTTTCTTCTGCAACTCGCCAATTTTTCGTTCAGTCTGCTTAAGTTTTCTGTAACATGTTTCTCTGTCGCGCTTAATGTTTTTTTTAACCTGCAGTTTTCTTACTCTTCGATGGTCTTGCTACTGCTTGTTGAATTACTTCTTGATCAGAGTCAGTTTCTAATGGAGAATTTTCTGTCAAGTAGTTTTTAACTAGCTTTTGTTGATTTATACTATGCCTTTTCGAGCCGCTTCAGTCCATTTTTTTCTTATTTTCCTCTTTTCTCTATTGCTCATTTGTTGGATATCTTTTACTACACCTTGTTCTTTTTAGAGTATATTTTTCTAAATCTTTTCGTGGTTTTTCTTCGTTTTGTACATCAGTCATCTTGGCCCTATGTTTTTTAAGCTTTTACCGGCACGGTTTCTTTCTCCAATCAATGAAGCATCAGGTAGCTTATTCTTTTTCTTCGGGGGTTGATTAGCGGTTATGTCTTTGCCTGATTGGGATTCGCCTGTGTTTTTTCTCTTTTTGGTGTCGAATTTATTATTAGTAATTGCTTTTTCATCTGGGTGATCTCTTTCAGGTTTACAAATTTTATCTAAATTTACATGCTTCACCTTCTATTTGTCGCGCTACCTTCTTTAAATTTCTGGTTATTACTTTCTCTGCTTTCCTTGCTTCATGTTCTAGTTGCCGCTTCTCCAAAGATAGTTCCTTGCCTCTCTTAAGTTTGTTTTTCAATTTACATAACGTTTCCGAATTCATTTTATCATAGCTGATAGAAACAGAGCTTCAAAATTTCACTTAACTTCAGTAATATATTTTTTAGATATAAAGTGTCCTTTCGTTAACAACTGCGTAAAATAATTAGTTTCCGAAATGAACGTTACCGAAATGACGAAACCGACTTTAAAGACCACCTATTCCCTTGGCGGTTGCCATGGAAGCAAAACATTTTGAGGTTATGTGCTGGAACTAGGGATGGGCGCGTCACGCCGAGTCACGTCGGGTCCCATCGTGAACGTGAGTAATATTTGAAAGTCGGTCCGTGAACGTGAGTGAAAATTTCCAAGGCGTGATTCACATTTCACGTTAATTTCACGTTAAATATTTAGTAACAAATAAAGTACTGCAGGGTGCCCCGCTTCCTCGCTGCCCGACATGTGGAAGATCTAGATCTGGATCGGGAAGTCATTGTACTTCTGTGTGGCAGCCTGCAGCGACGAAGTTTCGCACTTGTGTTGTGTTGTGAATGTTGCGTCTACAGTCAATCGCGTGTCTGCGTCTATAGGCGACCAAGTAGAACTTACTTTTAGTTTATCGGACGTAAAAGTACTTTTTAAGCTAGGAATTAAAAGTGTTTCTTAGCAACACATACTTTCTTGTACTCGTATCAGTAAGGGAAACGGCAATTCCAATGACAGTTTTTGGTATTAGCAGTAATGTCTTTGAAGATGGTTGCAAGAAACGCTTTTGCGAGAAAACAGTATTTATCCCTTGTTGTAAACTATTGTCGTCAATTTTTTACCAATTTCTTTTTGTGTCTACTATTTTGATTGCAGTATATCACGTAAATTATTTCACGTGCATACCATATTTTATTTTAGAGTTTTTAGTTCTGTTGCGGGTTCTTTATTAGTTTTAAATTTGAACATTCTGTTCTATCTTAATTTGAATTTTCAAATAAAAGTTGCGGGTCACGTTGTGAGTGGCGGGTCACGTCGTGAACGTGAGTGACCATGAGCGTGAACATGAGTGTTTAAAGCAAGCGTAAAACGTGCGTGACGTGAGTGAATACTCACTCACGCGCCCATCTCTAGCTGGAACATCAATAAACCGTGGCTCAATTATTTAAAAACTACATCGGTTACAAAAATTGCTCAAAATATGCGTATTCGAAATGATGTTCAATAAGAGTACGGATGCAATAGGCAGACTTTCTTCTTGTATTTTACTAAAATTTAAAAAGAATAAGAAAAATATACGTCCTTCCTGATGATACGACACTGTCGTACTTTCTTGCGCATGCTCACTTTCTGCCAAGACTACTAACGAAGGTTGGCTCACTAAATATGTTCTGTTACCGAAATGACATGACAAGCTTGGTACAATATTGTTTACAAAATTTCAAAGTAAAGACGAACCATAATAAAAAAAGATTTTCTTTTTATTTCCAAGGGTTTTGAGGTAGAACATAAAACTTTAAAACTAACTGATTTCAATAAGTTTGGCAACAAACACTGCCAACAGCTTGAAAATCGTAGTATGGAAGAATTACCGAAATGACGTTTTCTAACTTTGCAATGAGAAATTTACTATTGATGTTTATTCAATACCATATCAAAAATTTTGAATCAATAAAAGAGAAGTCTGGGAATGATTTAAAAGTATTTGTCAATAGATTATTGTGGGATATAATAAAAATATATGCATGGGGCACGAATTGTCCCGTTATGTGAAATTTACCCATATGCGCACTATCCAACGATATGAGAAGACCCTTCCTTTTGTATGCGTTAAACGCTGCTAATTGGTCAAATCATTATTGCTGGCGCAATCTCCGTATACTGTTTATGTATCGAATCTTCTGCAATAACTTGAATAATTTGAATTATCGACCCGTTTTGAATCTAACGAACCTTGCGTTATGTAATTTAGCATTCGTTGCTTAACTGTTTAATTGAATTCCAAATTGGTTTTGCATATATGAATTTGGTGTCATTTATATATTCCCCTTAATTTAAATTAATTAAGTCATTGAATTCCCTATGTATATGATAGCACTAAAGGCCTTGCAGGCCCATGGCTTGGTTGACTACTTTTAGCCATTCTCTTCTATCCTCTACTCTCTCTTTCCATCTCTCGATATTCTCTTCAGATCCTCCTCCACTTCAGTTTGCCATCTTGCTCTTGGCCTTCCCTTTCTTCTCGATCCTCCCATTTCACTTGTCATCACTTTTTTTTGGTGCCTGCTGCTCTTGCATTATTGACACATGCCCCAGCCACCTTAACCTCTGCACTTTTACTACTCCCACTATGTCTGGGTCCCCGTATAACAGTCTTATTTCTCCTTTCCCATCTTTCTTCTACCTTCTTTCCCTCCAAAATTGTTCTCAACACTTTTCTGTCTCACACACATAAGATCTTTTGGTCGACTTTTGTTAAAGTCGCGTACCCGGCCACCGGTCTTATCACCGTTTTGTATAGTTATTCGCATCTTTGACACTCGCAATACTTGCTTGCTTTTTAATATCTCATTTAAAGCATATATACACTTACTTGTTGCCATTAGCCTTGCCTCTATTTCCTCACTGCTTCCTGGTGTTTTTGAAATTACTACACCTAGGTACGTAAAGTTTTCTACCTCTTCAAACTTGTAGCTTTTGTCTTCGTCAGCCTTTATCTCCAGATGTCTGTTTTGCTTGAACTTCTCATCTTCCCATACCATGTTCTTTGCCCTCTTTTCACTAATGACTAGCCCCATTCTTAGAGCTGCCCGTTCCAACCTAGACACCACCTGTTGCAGCTCTTCTTTGCTCCTGGTTAGTAGAGTGACGTCATCCGCAAAAGCCAATCATTGATGCCTTTTTTGATATATTAGACCCGATCTGTTAATGCTGGTGTCTCTAATAATTTTTTCCAAGAAAATTTTAAATAGTGCTGCCGAGAGTGAGTCTCAGTCCTGATTTGACTTCAAATTGCCTTGAAAGCTGGCCTTCCACTCTTATCCTGTTCTCAGTTCTTTCTAACGTCATCCTTACTAACCTCACTAATTTGTTGGGTATGGCTAGTTCTTCCATTGCTTTGAATAGCACTCGCCTGTTAATACTGTCGTAGGCTTGTCTAAAATCTATAAACAAGACATGTGTTTTCAGTTTGTGTTCATGGCTTTCCGCTTGTATTTCTTTTAGCACAAATGTCTGTTCCACTACTGATCTTGCCTTCCTGAATCCACTTTGATATTCACCGTCTTCTGTCCTAGTTGTTAATCGCTCTTTGATGCAGGTTGCCATTTTCTTATATGCTATATTCAGCATCGCTATCCCTCGGTAATTTTCACACTCTGTTTTTGGGCCTTTCTTGTATATGGGGCAAACCATAGCTTTGACCCATTCTTTTGGCATCGCCTATCCCATATTTCCGCTATTAACTTGTGTATCCTGTTAAACATCTTTTCCCCTCCATATTTATACAATTCAGCTCGTATTTGGTAGCTTCCCAGGCTTTTTGTTATTCTTATTATGTCACTTTTTTCTGGTGGTTCTTCACCGTTTCTCTCCTCCCGAGGTCCTACTGGATCTGCTGGTGCTGCCGCTGGTTCCTCGTCCTTGTTGTCTTCAAGTCTATTTAACAATTTATCGAAGTATTCCGCCCATCGCTCTCTTATTTCTTTTTTCCCCCCTAACCACGCACCCTGGGCTTCTATATGTTCTGACATTTATAATAGCCTTTTCTCCCCTGTTTTCTACTATTATGTTTTACACTTTACACTTCTGCCATCCCCTATGATTGTTTACAAATACCAGTTGTATTTAATTGTTTTATATTTTCAGTGGAAAATTAATATTGTTTACAATAATTTAGGTTCGTATCTCTGCGAAAGTTATTTCTGTTGTATTAAAGCATTTGCAATTGAACTTATTTAAGGTTTGTTATTTTCCTATACTTGTAGTTATCACAGCCTGCTACCTCTCGGAGATTAGGAAATCGGGAGAGGCCTTCAAATGTAATTTATTTTTGTTTGAAAACAACCAGCAGCATCTGCCACCTATAGTGCCTTAGATTTTGTTGGGTTCTTGGTGCTCTAAAACTTTATTTAATTATCCTGGCACCTAAAGCTGCAGTTGGCTCGTGATTCAGCCTACTATGAGATAGCCGAGGCACTTCTTATTATCGTCTTACTAATTAAACCAACATAGTACCAGCCAAATAAGACTTGAAGAAATGCATGTTACAAATAAGTCAAATATAGCAAAAATTTGCAACATCTAGAAAAATAATAGTTATTAGGGATTTAGATGGTAGAGTAGGCAAAGAGAAAGGAAATATGAACTGGGAAAATATGGATTTAATTTAATGAGAATCAACAGAGAATAATAAAAATGTGCGAACCAAATGATTTTCGAGTATTAAATGGGCACCTGCAAAACAAAACATTCACAAATATACATGGACACCAAAAATAAAGAACCTAAGATCTGGTATAGACTCGATTATTGTTAAGTAACGATTTAGGTTGAAAATGCAAAATGTCAGGCTATACCGAGGAACAACATATATCACTGGCCACTTCCTACTTAGATAGAAAATATCGCTTTCTGGCAAACGTAATAACAATAATGATGAAAGTAATGGAGCAGAAAGTGAATAAGTTTAATAATAAAACCTGAAAGAAGTAAAAGTATCGCTTGTATATGTATATGAACAAAAGCTTTCTACCAGAAATTAACAAATCTCTTCAACAAATATATAAATGGTACCCAAAGAAATTCCAAATCATTTTGTCTTTCGGAAGCATTCTAATCTAGTTTTCCATATACAATAGTTGTTTTTTGTACGATTAACTTGATAAGAGGCTTCCACGAATGGGGCCCCCAATTAATCCACTGCGAATTCCGGTTCAATGGGATTGCCGGGAACTGCCACTTAATAACCCTTGACTTGGGTTCAGTTAGTTGTTGGAGTGAAACAAGACTTAACAAACACGAGTATATTGAGTAACAACGATTACAAACGTCACTGATGGACCGATGGTTTTTTACAAAAGCTTCAACTGTTGTGACACTCTTGGATTGGCCACGCGAAAATAGCGAATTGCGCGTAACCGTAACACAAAACAACCTGGAAACGTCTTTACCAGGGAGTTAGAACGACCGCAACCCAGCACAAAGCATAGCTGAACTTGCCTACTCGAAACTCTGAATCTAACTAACGCTGAATTTACAACGAGCCGAACTCGCAAATTCATCAAGGAGGGGCAAGCTCAAACACTATGGGCTGAGGCGACCCTGCGTAGCCAATCGGAGCGTCGCACGTAGGAATAAATACTTATTCTAAGAATCTTAATGCTAAGCTCTCTCAATGAGGCAATTGAACGAAATCCATAAACCCATGATTCCCAAATATGCTAAGTCGGCTTAAGTTCTAGTAGAAAATGTATCCATCCGCTTAAAAGCCATTAAGGGAAGCTTACAAATTCCTTTCCAACATTAACAGAGGCAAACAAATACGGCAAGATGCAAATTTGACTTTACCACGACCTTTGAATGAGATAGAACAGTTATGACTTGAATTACATGATTAATTATAATCAAAAAGGTTTTGATGCACGCATCTGTGTGAATCAAACAATATTGGTCTAATCTTTCTACGACGATCGCTGCTACTTCACTGTAACTCCTTCCATTATTTACATCACACCCAAAGAGGCCGATACTCGCAATATGAGGTACGTGCCAAATGACAAACGATTTAATAAACAATTAATTAATTATTTATGATTGAATATAATACAATTCACTGGAACATATCAAAATATGTACACTTCCATTCCATATCGAAGATACTCTGTTATTTTTAAAAAATCTTTTACTAAGCACCCAGGCTGATTACTACCATACTGTTACTGTGAGCCTGGAAATTAAAAATACGAAATCAGTACATTTAAAATATAAATTTTCTTCAGAATTAACATCTCAACTTTTATCCTCAGTCCAATATAAGTTTATCAGCCATTCCCAAACCAAACGTAACATTTCCAACACAGTTTACAAATCTAAACATTCCTGTTCACTTCAGCACATGTCCACATGCCAGAGCACAGAGCTGCACTCTTTTCTTTATATCCAACCAAATTCCACCTTTATACTTTCTTTTCTTAATTTCGTTGTACCTTATTCATGTTTTGCAGGTGTTTAATTTTGAATTAAACAGATATAAATTTCAGTCCAAATTTACGAAATATCGTTCACAATTTAAAAGCCAGTGTTGTTTCGCAATCAAACGAGTTAAAGGCCAGAAAACTGCAACTTGCAAATCGCGCAAATAAACGACCCACAATCTTGAGTTCAGCGCACGGACTTGCAAACGCATGCGGAACTATAACAGCTTACCGCCTGCTGAGTAGTTGTTTTGTAATATTAGAATCGTTCCACTAATCTACACTTTGCACTTTGATATGTTGTTATTTAGTTAAGCAATTAATTTTTGTATAAATAGACCGTTTATTTTTGTAATAAATCAATCGACATCTAATGTTTGATTCATTCGCAACGTTGCTGCCCTCTTCCAAGCCATAATTCATAAAACGTGAGGCTGCGTTTTAAGGGTAGCAACATCATCATCCCTTTAAGTACCATTGACTACATTGGCTTAAAACATGAATGCAGTCTCATTCAAGTACTTAAAAATTAGGGATAAAGAACCAGTGCAACCAACAGAAACCTGATCCAGTCTCCAGGCATTTCTGTTCATGGTCCTTCGAGCCGGATCTGTCTCCAACTAAGAACAAGTACATCCCAGGGGTCACAAGTATCCAGAGAAGAAAACAACATCTGCCAACCCACCCAGGTCCCAAAAAATGGCTAAGCTAAAGCTGACACCACTCGATATTAATAGAAGAAACTCTGAAATCATCTTTCTGTATAAAATTGTTAATAATCTTGTTGATGCTCCCGAATTACTAAAATTAGTAGTATTTAATATTCCTACAGTCAATTTGCGCTATGCGCCCTTATTTAAACTGAATTATTCACTACTAATGCGGGATACAATTCCACAGTGAATCGTATGCTGAGAAATTACATTGAGCATTTCAGCTCTCTGGATCTGTTTGTTTCTAGTCTCCAAATTTTTAAGTACAAAGTAAAGACATGTGGTGCAATTATTGTGTGATAAGTATATTATTATCTCTATTTTCAAAACTATTTTTATACAATCCTATAATTTTTGATATTGTTTGTTACTGTATTTTAACTTGTTATAATTCAGCACTTTTTTTTTGTTATTTTGTGGTACTTTTTTGGGCCTAGTGCCTGTATGTACCCCTGTATGTACATAAATAAATAAATAAATAAAAATAAATAAATAAATCCTAGTAAATGGCCCTTAGCAAGAGTTACAGACACTCACCCTGCAACCGATGGATCCGTACGAGTGGCAACGATCCAGAAATCAGGAGGACATCAGTTAAAACGATCCATTGGCAGTATCATTCCATTACCAACAACTAACGAAGAATCGCAGGAACCAGAGTCTGAAGATAAAATTTCGGCCGACATCACCTACACACGATCGTTCCCAGTACCAAATAAATCTGTTACGTCCAAATGGAAAATGTTTTTACTTATATTTACTATTCTTACTACGAATACATTAAGTATGTCGGAATTTAACATCCAAGAACCAGACAGCGGGTACTATGTAGAACATCTTGAACATGAGAAGATTAACCGAGGAACATTCAGGATCGAAATCCAGTTCGAGAGGGGGAAGGTCGAAGAAGACTTCGAAACAGTTACCAACATGGTGGACAAATTCGACCATCCCTGCAACTCTGCAAAAGAACTGTCCGAAGATACGTTATGCAAGACACTGGTGCATCATCTTCTGGAACAGAAAAGGCATCTGGAATGGATTAAAAATGGTATGGAAGAAATCATAACAAGACGAGAAAAACGAGAAGTACTTGGAACTGTACTCACATAAATTTTCGGAGTAAACGATGAAGTCTATCAAGATATTGATAGACTCGACAAAAACCAACAGGAGTTAATAAAAATGGACAGTCAACAATCTAAATTCTTGTTGTCAACACTTTCAAGATTTAATTAAACTGAAAAACGAACCGACAAAAAGCTGGAACATTTCCAAGAGAAACTAAACCAAGGAATCAGGGCAATCAACAATATGGACCAATGGTCTAAGCCAACCGACTCCAACCGACTGAACATTCACATCAGCAGTGAGTACCAAGTCGCCACCAATGTCATCAGTGAGCTGTGCAATTACCATACAAGCATTTTGAACGTTTACTTCCAACAAGGTAACTTGTACGAGCTAATAACGCCTGCCCAAATCAAGCAAATTCTCGCAAATGCAACCAGTAAACTCTCGCCAAACCTAGAAATTTTACCGGCCCCAATCCTAAAGGTCGACATTGGACATGATGACATCTACATTAACGTTCAAGGATACTTCCTCATAGTGGAAAAACTGAATACACCTTAATCAAGGTGACACCAATTCCTCTCCAAATTCACAATGGGTCCTACTGGGTGATCGATGTGCCAAAAGGGATTTTCGCTGTGGATTACAACCTACAGATGTACAAGAGACAGATGAGGAATTTAAAGAAAATCTCCAAACTAATCCAAACACTTATATTTGCAGTCTAACAGTCGTAAAAGGAATTGAAAACAACCCAAATTGCATCATCCAGTCAATTATTTGGAAACAACTATATATGGAAAACACCTGGATGTTCGTAGTCAGCAAGTCAACCCGAATAGCTATCACTTGTAGTGGCAATAGGGAAGAAGTCACTGTCAACACTACAGGTGTCATTCAAATTTCGTCAGATTGCATCATCCAAACTAAGAGGAATACGTTAACTCCAAGGCACAACAAGAAATTTAAAATCCTAGCAGGATATTCCAAGGCTATCAGCATCAATTTTACCAACATAATAACACCAAACTCCTTTTCAGAAATTGCAGACGAGCCAGTATTAACACAATCAGACCACTTTGAGGATCTGCAAGCTTTGCAATTGGATTTCCAGCAGCATCTAAAAGACACTACATGGAAAACCATCCGACATCATTCATATCTATCCAGCGGGATCACCGGCAGCATATTGGGAGGTGCTGCTCTAATAGGCGTTCTCTATTACATCCGAAGAAGACTAGTCCGAAGGAAGCCTCCACCCAAGCAACGCCAGCCAGCAGCGGAAGAATATCCCCTAAAAACCCTCAATATAGAAGAAACAGTATAGCTTTTTTGGTTTGCTTTTTGTGGCTTAAAACTTACAATATGTTTAATTTTCTATTAAACAGATATAAATTTCAGTCCAAATTTACGAAATATCGTTCACAATTTAAAAGCCAGTGTTGTTTCGCAATCAAACGAGTTAAAGGCCAGAAAACTGCAACTTGCAAATCGCCCAAATAAACGACCCACAATCTCGAGTTCAGCGCACGGACTTGCAAATGCATGCGGAACTATAACAGCTTACCGCCTGCTGAGTAGTTGTTTTGTAATATATGTTGTTATTTAGTTAAGCAATTAATTTTTGTATAAATAGACCGTTTATTTTTGTAATAAATCAATCGACATCTAATGTTTGATTCATTCGCAACGTTGCTGTCCTCTTCCAAGCCATAATTCATAAAGCGCGAGGCTGAGTTTTAAAGGGTAGCAACATCATCATCCCTTTAAGTGCCATTGACTACATTGGCTTAAAACATGAATGCAGTCTCATTCATGTACTTAAAAATTAGGGATAAAGAACCAGTGCAACCAACAGAAACCTGATCCAGTCTCCAGGCATTTCTGTTCACAGATCATCCAGGTCTTTGTACAGACTTTTGCTGCTTCGTTAAACTATCGATCATGTTATGATACTGAACAGAAAATAAAGTGGCTCATCGTCACTTTCAAATGAAGAGAAATTGTGTAACTAAAGTCCCATTCTTAATTAAGATTCCTAGTTCATAGTATAAGCTTTATTTGTTAAACATACAATAAATCATATCACGTTAATGAACATGCATTGTTATTGTGGTAGGAAATGTTAAAAAAGGTAGCTCTCCCCATCTTTTAATATAATTATTATGTTAATGTTAGTTGCCGAAGCACAAAACCATTATTGTATAAATTGTCTGAAGTATGGCAGACAAGCAAAAGTAACAAAAGAAAACTGGTGGCAATTTAGATAAATTCTTGGCGAAGATCAGCAAGGATATCATGCTTGAATCATGGGAGACTGACAGAAGATGAGAAATAATGCAGGATTCCCACACTATTACTGATTACGTAGAACAAGAGAGCTGACATGATGCATGATAGACAAAAGTATGCAGAAAAAGATGATAAACTGAAGACCTCCCACCAAAAGAAAACGAGGATGATCTAGGCGCAGCTGGAGATAAAGTATATGAGAGGCAATTTCGGAAAGACAACTATAGGTAGGATCTTGACAATATTGTGATAGATAAAAGAGGAATCCGCAAACATCCACAGACATTATAAATCGATTATAATAATAAATTAGGGCAGATATTACTGTGAATATGGGCATTTTAAAGAAGCAATCTTTTGTTTAGAAAGATCAATCAATCGCGAACAACTCATAGTTATACGAAACGTCTTATAAAACTACATACATGTTATGAAGACGGCAGTGCTGTGGCCTAGTTTTAGTGTTTAAGCACTTTTGGCACTGGCTTAAAGCCATCTAAATAAATAACTAAACGGTTTTGGCATTGAGGAAAGTCGGACAATTACGAAAAGTCGAGTATGTCACGCCGGTGAATATAAACATGATAACTCGAGAATGACACAACCAACCAGATTGGTTTTTTCGCAAGTTTGTTTGGAATATTAATGCAAGCAGCTGAAAAGATTTTAGGCGGAAATGCTCGCTTGGATTTGGTACCTTCGCTTGACCGATCCTTCAAAAATAAAGCTTATTTGCCAGTAGCCATTACGTTTCATAAGTCGTATGAATCGAGCTATTTCTTTTACCAGATTATGAATATTTGATTGCACGCACTATTATGAAGGCAATTTCCAAATCGGATGCTATATCAAATTTATTTCGTAAAAAACCGTGACCAAATTGTCTAACTCGAAGTATTGCTGTTTCATCTTGTTTCTGTCCAACTTTGGAATATAGAATTCAATTTCGTTTGTTGCCGATTATAATATACTTTCATCTGTAGAAAAACAATTCTAGTTTATGAAATTCTAAAAAGCCAGTTTGTCTTTGGGTTTATTGTTATTGGCATTGTTTTATTATTTCCTAGGCAGGCTACAGCTAAATGTTAAGATGTAATAAAAAGGCTAAGATGGTTGAAATTGTAAATACGAATTACTGATTTACACTACAAAATCAATCATTTAACTGCTCAATAGGAATAGTTTTCATTTAAAGTCAGAATTTGCATTTACTGTGTGAATTTCAGAAAGAACATTATTTATTTATTTATTTATTTAAATAAACCAATACGGGCCTGGACCAATTACATTGCTTGAGATTCTGAAATTAATTTCCAAAAACGCAGTCTAACTAATTAAGAGAAATAAGTTGTAATATAATGAACGTAATTAAACAACGGAATTAAAACAATAAAATTAAATAAAATACAATACAATATAATGCAATTCATTATCCGAAACCATTAGCCATCAAAATGGTTTTTAACTTATTTTTTTAAAACAATTATGGATTCTTTAATGATAGTGACTTTTGAGCCATCTAGAAATGCATTTGCAATGTTAAACATTTTTAGCATTGACGGGTAAATTGGTTCTAAAATAGGGTATGTGAAATACTTGACGAGATCTACATCTTAATGCTGGTATATACAATATAGTCAAAGGCAGCAGCATGGGACAGTCAAGTCTGTTATTTATCAGTTTATACGTAAAGCCCGTGTAGGGTTGCTGATCTTCCAGGATCCGCCAGATGGCGACTATGGGTATGCTCGCCAGATATGACGAGTACTGGTGAAATAAAGTACCCGGGAGGAGCAAAATCAGCAACAACAATAGCCATGACAATTTACTGCAATGGCAATGGCGACCCATTAACCGCCGGAATAAGCAGTACCCCTCTTATCAGCCAACAGCTTCGGGTGGAAGAGCGGGTAAGATAAGGGCACTTGTTTGTCCATGGGAATGAGAAATTGTTCCTAAAGGCGAATGAACCAATGAATTGGCCACCGACATAGAGATGCAAAAGGCAAGGGGAAATTACTGCATTAGAAGCTTAAGAAGGCGTCCCTAGTATAATAATCATGGTCACTAAAACCTACACTCGAAATCTTACTGATCATGGAGTTTGGATACCAAGATCCATTAGAAGAGGACGATCACGAAACGATGGGGCCTTCTCGGTCGTCATCATGCGAAATCCCCACAAAATAAAAGACCAAACAACAGATCAAAGATACAATTAACACCTAGTGAAATGAAAATAGGAATACGTGGAACGTACGGAGCATATTTGAACCTGAAAAAATACACAACGTCGTCCAGGGGATGCAGAGACTGAATCTGAATATTTTAGACCTGAGCGATACAAGATGGCCAAACTCTGACCAAAAATCCAAGCGGAATCCCCTTAACTTCAAGCGAATCATTGCGAAGTAAACTTAATTCAAGTCTACGCCCCTACTGCAGGTAAACCCCGTGAGCAAGTCGAGGAATTATACAAAGAAATTGAGAGCGTCTTGAAATCCCTTAAAACACGAGACATCACACTGGTAGAGAGCTACTTTAATGCTAAGATCGGCAAAGGTAAATCTGAAAAATATGTAGGCGAACACGGGCTTGAAACAAGAAACGAGAGAGAAGACAGAATTTTGCAATTTATTCTGTCAAGAGAGCGATCACATAATAGCGAATATCTTCTATACGCTTCCAAACTGTCGTCTGTACACTTAAAAATCCCCCCAGGACAACGCACAAAAGGTTGTCGGAAATCAAATCGATTACATCCTAATAAACCACCCACGCCCACCAAAAAACAAAAATATTGAAATATTAAATAGCAGTAAAAGCATTAGAAATAAGATGTATATTAATCATTTCAGGTACCATCTACAGCAGATAAATGGAAAAAATGAAGAAGATTCATTGAAACGATTGATGGAAAGCGTGTTGTAATAAGAGCTCCAGACCATTCGGTTCGAAGTTTTTCAATTATAAAGGAACAAATAGCATTGTTCTATTGGCACGAGTTAATGATAATTGCTTCACTTACGTAGATATTGGATGCAACGAAAAAGCATCGGACGGAGGTGTATTTACAAATTCAAGTTTATTTAAAGTGCTAGAAGAAAGACATTTAGAAATTCCAGAAAATTCAGTAATAGTTGGTGTTGAAGCATTCCTCCCTATTTGATGAAACCTTATCCACTAAGTGGGGTACTTGAAAAAAGAAAAAAAAATACAATTATTGTTTATCACGTGCAAGGCGCATTGTAGAACCTTCGGCATTTTAGCCAGCAGATTTAGAATATTTGAGAAAGCTATTCCTCTATCACCTGAAAAAACAGACAAAATCGTCACAACTGCGTGTTCTTTGCATAATTGGCTGCGAAAAACGTGCTTAGCCGATTATATTGAACGGAATTATTATAAGATGTTGAAGATCCAGATAGAAAAACTGTGAGAGCTGGGTTATGGCGTCAGCAGGAACCATATCAAGGAATTCGAGTTATACAATATACAGGTAGTACTCTTGGAAAGTATTTTTATTTTCAAGACAGGCAGAAGCAATACGGAAGAATATGCGGATTATTTCAGTGCCAAAGGAGCAGTTCCATGGCAGCAAAACATGATACATTAATCAACAGCAGTAACAAAATAATGTTGTAATAATAGCTCAGTTACAGATACAGTTGTTATACTGTATCCTTATGAAATATTAATTTTTATATTAAAACACTTTTTTTTTGTTCAGTATACCCGTTGCATATTCATAACATTTTTACTTATAGAATTTGAGTGCGTCTTCCTCAGCCCAGCAACGTTGCTGATTAAACGATGCATTTCCAAACCATCCTGTTTGGTTTGTAAACCTCAAACGAGCCCGTTCCGGCCTTCTTAAATTTTTACTTGTTTTTAAATTCCTGGTAATACCTAGAAGTCAAGTTTTCAATTTTATTTTTTACATCTTGTGTGGAATAATAACTCCCACAAACTTATAATTGTTTCGGTACAAGTTTGAACCGATTTTGTACTAACACTCATGTTCATAATAAGCCAAAACAAATTCCCTTGTTTTATTTTCTCTCCGCCGATTAATTTTCTATACAATGACATTTTTAACACCCACGAGGACGATGATCATGTCCCGCCACAGAACGGAATGAATCTCGGGAAGTACTAACACAAAGTAAATACATTGACACATGCTTTTCCTGAGCGCCAATAACTCACTCCTGCTAAATAGTACACCTAGTGTCGAGTTATCTTGCTAGTAAAAAAAATCTGTAAAGACCTTTACACAGAACTTCCCTCGCAAGTGGACGTTGTAACACTAAACAATTAAAAAAAAATAGGGGTAAAATATCTTCACGTTTGTAATAAGAGTGAAATAATAAAAGGAAACACTTGGTAATTAAATCAATTTCAAATTAAAAAAACGTTACCGGTTATGTGATTTGAACTACAGCGTCTCCGAACGCGAATTTAATCCGGCCATCTCATGCACGAGCCCATCGAGCAACTGTCCCGGCTGTTGGGTTTAATTTGCGTCCACTGTAAAGCTTGACCTATGTACAAATTATTACTTTTATCTATTTCTTAGTTAACGCAAAAATATACCAAATTTTATTTTTTTAAGGTGCTCACGACTAAAGTAGCCCATAACCCACTAGTGGGTAAACCATAACCCACTAGTGAGATAAACAAAATGTCACTCACTACTGTATTGTTGGTATCACTCTCGAGTTAGGTCAAAGTCGAGATTTTCAGGTTAAGTTTTGCGTCAGTCTGTGTCAAATACCCAAAAATACTAGAAAGAAGGAGACCTAACTCAAGTGGTGGGGGTGTCCCGAATAATATCGAACAGGAAATGGCCGACTATAAGTTCAATGCACTCCGCGCAACAGATGATTCGAGGTTATGTTATTTTGACATTGATTTTGATAGCGGATTACGTTAATAAAATAATGTAGACTATAAAATATTCCAGTTGCCATTGTAGCGTACCAAGGTAAGTGACTTAAAAAGGCCTGTCGTGCAAGGGATGGTCATAAATTCAAACTTGACACTAAGTGCAGTTCTAAATCTGTAAACGTCAGTGCTATCTAAAACGTGAGTGACAAATAGCCTATAAACGTCAGTGCGACATGTGCGAACAAAGTGTTCGCAAGATGCAGTCTAGGAAGTGTGATTTGTGTCGTTACGCAAACAATGCGGACTCACTAGTCAAAAACGTCAAAGTATAAATTCGATAAACAGCAGTACGGATGTCACAAGCGCTTTACCCCGGGACAAAAGAAAGAGCTATGTAAAAATCCTGGTGACCCAAATATCCAGGCAGACAGCAATGACCAACCCTGGTCACAATACAGTCGCAAAGTCTGGAATAAGTCAGGAGCACACGCAATGACCAGACTCGTTTTATTATCGAAAGTCATCCCAAACTCGCCTGTCACAATAAAGCGAAGGGTCGACTGGACAATGCTATTGTATCCGAAAGAATAGACGGTCGACCCTTCGCTTTATTTGATCGCTCGGTACTTTCCAATATGTCACTATGACTTTTCACTTCTGTTAATAGAAAATTTATGTTTTTTAGATATTTATTGAGTTGTTGGATAACATTTTGCTTGGCAGGCGTGTGTTATTACAAACAATTCACTCGAGAAATTACCCCTTTCTGCCTGGCGGCCTCGAGGGCTCAACTTTTCTCCCGTGGATTATTTGTAATACAACACACTTATACCATAAATAATTATTAATAGATTTAGGAACCCAATAGGCAAATAACGTATTTTTATAATAAAAAACAAAGAAGATTCCAGCTTTTTAAATCTTTTTTCTTTGTCATAATTAAGAGACTACCAATAAAATTCAAAGTAGTTTTATAAAAACGTAACCCATTCTAATATAATTAATAATGATCTCCTCTTCTTTTGAAGCACCGGTATCTATAATCTAAATGTCTCATAGCAGCTTTCTGAACCACGGATTTGAAAAAGTTCTAGCCACTTTTCTTTGAGACCTACTTGGATGTCAAATGACGTCTAAGCATATTTTAGATAAAGAATATCAAAAACTCATTAAGTTTTTGAAAATACTGTGGTGAAATCTATAACTTTCGTAAATTAAATTTACCCAGAAATGATTAAAAAAATGTATAAACTGACAGTTGTAGATACGTATATTCGTTTGAAAGGAAAATGTCCGTTATGAGTCGTGGGTTTTTCATTATCTACTAACTAAATAACGTAGAAAACAAAAGCAAATTATGTGTATATTCCATTTAACTATATTATGTTTTTGTTAATCAAATTTTATGAGTGGTATGAGTGGTCCAGAAGTGTATATTAATCTAGTTCGTTTATCAACAGTTGTATTTTTTCAATTATGTAAGTATAACAAATGAAAAATGTTTAAATAACTATGATTTCCACGAGAAAAACATTGATATACTAATTTTAAGTAACACATATAAATATATCAAATTTTAGCCCTAGCAGAGAAGAAACTTTCCCTGTCCAATATTTCTGTTTGGCTGTGGCCCTGAAATAGATGCTGTTCTCAATACGTGCATTAAATTGTTAATATTTTTGCTTTAAAATCCGTAATTGCTATCTATAGTACCTACCACTTTCAAGCTGAGTAGAAAGGATATGAAGGCGTACTCGAGTACTTTATACATAAACTTACCACCCTCAGGGAAAAAGAGATCCGGGAATACCCAGAAGGAGATGGCAGTGGAGAGCCGGAACAGAACCAAATATCATGAAGCGATGAAAAAGAAGAAGAAGACATAAACTAATATTTCTAAGTAAATAAACAATAATTCGAAATGATCGACAGGAGCGTGGCCACGTATCCAAGCAACTGCCGTCCGTCTTATTCAATACTTGTGACAAGGATCTAAGATTGGTTAAGGTCAAGCCACAGTGAATAATTTTCGTCCTCCCTATATACACCATTTGTCCAGCTTAACTACAGATCCAGGTTATAATCCTACATACAGAGTGATTTTTTAAAAACTCAATTGCAGCAGGCCCTGGATAGCCTGAATCAGTTGGCAGTACCGAAGTGCATTGTCAGTCTATGTCAAATTCCAGATTTGTAGGTTAAGTTTCGCGTCAGTGTGTGTCAAAAGACAAACAAAACCTAACCTACTAACTGACAATGCACTTCAGTTCTACTATCTGATTCAGGCTATCCACTGCTGCTGCAATTCAGTACCAATTAGTCTGTCAACAATTAAAATAAACAACTAAATTCTTTTTTAAAACTGATCTTTATAAGCAAAATCTAAAATTGGTTATTCTCAAAATTCAATTGCCTATTGATATTGAAATAATTTTATAGAATGTCACCAAACACTTAAGACTCTTTAAAATTACACAGTGTCTAAGGGCACTCCAGAGTGCATGCGATTTTTACTTCCTTTTACTATAAAGGAAGTATTGGATTCACCCCAAAAATTCGAAATTGAGTTTTCAACAGATCTTCACGTTTTAGAGTCCCCTGATCCCAAAAAACATATTTTTTTTCATTGGTCTGCATGTCTGTGTGTCTGTGTGTCTGTGTGTCTGTGTGTCTGTGAACAGAATATCTCAAAAACGAAAAGAGGTATGGCGTTGAAACTTCATATATAAGTTTTGTGTACTATGTAGATGAGACAGCAAGCTTTTGAAGAAAATCGCATAACCGGAAGTAGGTGTTTACTCTTGTCATTTTTCAGTTTATTTCGATTTTTTCAAAAACGGCTCTAACGATTTTTTTTAAACTTTACATTTTTACTACATTTTTAATGTGTATTGATGTGAAATAGGTGATTTTTCAGTTGAATACTTCTAAAGTGGGTTTCTTTTGTTTTTTTTTCTATTTTTTTTATTAACTCCTATTTTAAATAAAACACTCGGTATATTATTACATTTTTGAATTCACCTTAAAATTCTAGAGAAAATTTGTCTCTTCAACTAACGCTCTATTTTGTACCGTTTTTGTAGTATTTGTAATTTTTGAAAATTTTTGACAAATGGCTAAAAATAAAAAATTAAATTTTTGACTAATTATAAGAACACTGTAAAAGGAAGTTGTGTGAGTGTATCACACCAGATTTTTAATATTGAGTGCACTCCAAATGGGGAAAATCTAGAATCGAACCCAAATTACCTACTAATGAAACCAAACAAGATAGTTTTAGACTGTGAAAGCACTGTAGGGTAAAATATCGAAAGTGAATTCGGTTTCCCGACGCCGGTGCATTATAAAGTAGCTTAAACCCCTCGAGCTTGTTAGGTTATTTGTAGTCTCTGTTATTGTTGTAATACTCTATACCGACAATAAATTAAAACAAGATATGCATTGACATCCAATCAATGACAACCACGGTTTAGAGTGCATCCAATACTAAAAGTTGGGTGCACCCTGGAGTGTACCTAGACACATCGTTTAAATTAAGTGTCATTTGATCTATGTTGCCATTTAAAAAAAGTGTATGACATGGGAATCTGGCAGCTGTCATTGAAAAAATACAATAATTATTAATAAAAGTGAGAATACTAAAGCCCGAGTGTTTTTTTTTAATTTGAACAAATATGCTTTCAATGCTTCATACTGTAGTTATTAGTGTTGCTAAGTAACATATCCTTTGCACAAAATAACAATGATTGCTGTTGAGTTTGTGTTATTATCAAAGGAAAACCTTAGTCAGTGTTCTGATTAAAAAAGAAAATCCAAAAATTCGGTTTTTTTGAGATAATTCAAAAACGAAAAATCATATCAAGGATTTCTAGACGTCATTTTTTTAGTCTTTTAATTGCGCAACTTTCTTCCCATTTAACCAAATTTGTATCTCTTACCATTACCGAGACCCCCATACTGGCCCTCCTTATCTTGGACACACTGTATAACAAGTGTTTGAATGGAAGGAGCCCCGTCTATTCTTTCGGATACAATAGCATTGTCCAGTCGACCCTTCGCTTTATTTGATCGCTCGGTACTTTCCAATATGTCACTATGACTTTTCACGGCTGTTAATAGAAAATTTATGTTTTTTAGATATTTATTGAGTTGTTGGATAACATTTTGCTTGGCAGGCGTGTGTTATTACAAACAATTCACTCGAGAAATTACCCCTTTCTGCCTGGCGACCTCGAGGGCTCAACTTTTCTCTCGTGGATAATTTGTAATACAACACACTTATACCATAAATAATTATTAATAGATTTAGAAACCCAATAAGCAAATAACGTATTTTTATAATCAAAAACAAAGAAGATTACAGCTTTTTAAATCTTTTTTCTTTGTCATAATTAAGAGACTACCAATAAAATTCAAAATCGTTTTATAAAAACGTAACCCATTCTAATATAATTAACAATGATCTCCTCTTCTTTTGAAGCACCGGTATCTATAATCTACAGTGGCGTAACTATGGGGGGTGATATGGGTGTCAGAACACCCCCCAGAAGCTTTAGGAATAACTAAAATTCGTCTTAAACAAAAAATTCAAAATTATATTTTAGTAATGTATTATTGAATATCAACTATTACATTCGGAATTCGGACTCGACCATTTTTAAAATCCGATCTCAATGAACATCACTCGGACGTGATTGCCGAGTTCAAATTATACCGGAAAAGCCAAAATGTACAAAATCTTCCACATAAGACAGCAATGGATGCGCTAGCTACGTGCAATGACATGTTTCCCAACATATTCAAGCAGCGATTTCTGTGTCAACTGCAACAGCTGAAAGATCATTCTTCACCTTCAAAAGAATTAAGACTTACCTCAGAAATACAACATCGCAATACAGGCTGAATGGATTGGCAATGCTCTCCATTCACAAAGATCTTAAGGTGAACGTAGATGAAATCATAAACGAGTTAGCAAAAAAAACAAGAAAACGTAAATTACTACTATAAGTTGTAATAGAATTGTAATTATTTTATTGTTTATAAATAAACAGTATAGTTGCTTTCATTTCTATAGGACTTATTTTACAGTCAAAATGACATTTAACATTTTCATAGGTTAGAGTTATTGCAAGGACAGGCATATCTTGAAATTTTGTTTTACAAGCGAGCTAAGTTGTTATTTATTTAGCAAATAATTATTTCTGACGCCTTTTGGTTAATAAGAAAATGAAATGCCACACAAGTTAATTTCACCTATTTGAATAGACGTCTGTCAATGTCAGTTAGTAAATTTTTAAATGTAACTAGGTGGTCTATACTACCAAAAAGTTAAATCAAGGCCTACTTCAAGTCCTATAGAAATGAAATAAACTATACTTTGTAACACGGCTCCTTGCCTAGCCCTACACCTACTGAATTATTACGTTAAAATGGCCTGGTACGCTAGCTTATCCAGTCGGTGAGCTATGAGGCTCTATTCACATCGTCAGTGCAGCTAAGGGCATACTAATATTGTTCAGATCAGCTCGCTGACACCTGAAATGTTGTACTTACAAATGCAAACACCAACGGTAATAAAAACCCAACAATTTACAGGAATACATATAATCTGTAAACAAACATAGACACACAAATAAAAATATACATAAAAACCAGTACAGAAAGCCGGTATGCACTGCACATGAGAAAATGCCTTAACTAGATTCCAAACATTTAGTAGCACATGCAAAGTCAAAGCTCACGAGCGCAATGCCTAAAGTAATTCCGCACACACAAATAGTTCGGACGTGAAGTTGTCGATTATTTTTAGGGCGCTTCGTTATTTGCAGCCCCTGGACGTCAAATCAGCAAATGACGCAATGCCCGACCGGTCATGCCCTGTTATCTGGCAGCGAGCCACTTGCTCGTAGCTGCGCAATGGTTCATTACAACAATTATTGACAATGTTGTAATTGTTGTTAGATCTCTTAGCGCGATTGCAAACAGAACTAACCTTGTTCCCTTTGGAGGCCGTTGGCGTCTCGAATGCGTTGCTTCGCTTCTTGGCAGGCACCTCGCCTAGAGCTGCATGTACCCCGTAGTGGGCCCACGTAAAACTTCACTTGGTCAATTTGGGCGCGAACCAATTAATCCGCACTATTCGCCTATTAGGGTGCGAATCAGGACGACCTTTGCCCTTCGTAGGTTTGACAGCGAATGAGTTCACTTGCAGGCCTCAACGTCGTTTCAAATCCGCTGCCTGTTGTTCTCCGAATTAACTTGTATTGTTAGCACATTTTCTCACGTAACACTAGCGCGTCCACACTCGGGACTCCATAGTCCGCGGTCACTCACATAGCATTTCCAACTTATGATGCGATACTACGTAAATAAACATAAGAACACATACTGCTGGGCCTTACAACTAATTGGGTATATAATAAAAGATATGAAAGAGGTAAATACAGGTGGCACGAATTGGCCCGTTTCAACTTTATGGTACGGTCAATTTTTTTAAATTATTATTGTAAGGTAGATCACTCCCCCAGAACACTCCCCAGAGCAAAATCTTAGTTACGCCACTGATAATCTACATGTCTCATAGCAGCTTTCTGAACCACGGATTTGAAAAAGTTCTAGCCACTTTTCTTTGAGACCAACTCGGATGTCAAATGACGTCTAGGCATATTTTAGATAAGGAATATCAAAAACTCATCAAGTTTTTGAAAATACTGTGGTGAAATCTATAACTTTCGTAAATTAAATTTACCCAGAAATGATTAAAAAATGTATAAACTGACAGTTGTAGATATATTCGTTTAAAAGGAAAATGTCCGTTATGAGTAGTGGGTTTTTTTATTATCTACTAATTAAATAACTTAGAAAACAAAAGCAAATGATGTGTATATTCCATTTAACTATATTATGTTTTTGTTAATCAAATTTTATTAGTGGTTCCTTAATTTTGTCCAGAAGTGTATATTAATCTAGTTCGTTTATCAACAGTTGTATTTTTTCAATTATGTAAGTATAACAAATGAAAAATGTTTAAATAACTATGATTTCCACGAGAAAAACATTGATATACTAATTTTAAGTAACACATATAAATATACCAAATTTTAGCCCTAGCAGAGATGAAACATTCCCTGTCCAATATTTCTGTCTGGCTACGGCCCTGAAATAGATGCTGTTCTCAATACGTGCATTAAATTGTTAATACTTTTGCTTTAAAATCCGTAATTGCTATCTATAGTACCTACCACTTTCAAGCTGAGTAGAAAGAATATGAAGGAGTACTCGCGTACTTTATACATAAACTTACCACCCTCAGGGAAAAAGAGATCCGGGAATACCCAGAAGGAGATGGCAGTGGAGAACCGGAACAGATCTAAATATCATGAAGCGATGAAAAAGAAGAAGACATAAACTAATATTTCTAAGTAAATAAACAATAATTCGAAATGATCGACAGGAGCGTGGCCACGTATCCAAGCAACTGCCGTCCGTCTTATTCAATACTTGCGACAAGGATCTAAGATTGGTTAAGGTCAAGCCACAGTCAATAATTTTCGACCTCCCTATATACACCATGTGTCCACAGTAGTGTCCACTGTAAGGATAACATAATGCTAACATAATAGAACGATCAGCTAGTGCTGCAACTGTCAGCAGAACGAATACCTTCTGGAATTGTCAAAATAAATTATGCATTCATCCAAAAACTGATATAATCTCAGTACAGCTTAACTACAGATCCAGGTTATAATCCTACATACAGAGTGATTTTTTAAAAACTCAATTGCAGCAGGCCCTGGATAGCCTGAATCAGTTGGCAGTACCGAAGTGCATTGTCTGTCCTGGAGTGTACCTAGACACAACGTTAAAATTAAGTGTCATTTGATCTATGTTGCCATTAAAAAAAAGTGTATGAAATGGGAATCTGGCAGCTATCATTGAAAAAATATAATAATCATTATAAAAGTGAGAATACTAAAGCCCAAGTGTTTTTTTTTAATTTGAAAAATTTGAGAAATGCTTTCAACGCTTCATACTGTAGTTATTATTGTTGCTAAGTAACATATCCTTTGTACAAAATAACAATGGTTGCTGTTGAGTTTGTGTTATTATCAAAGGAAAACCGTAGTCAATGTGACACATATGTTGAACTTTGTTTTGTTTTTATTTCTTTTCTGTAACTACCAACTTTTGTTGTCTAAATCACATTCATCTTTGATATTTATATTCTTGAAAAGATCATATTTTTATTTAAATTTTACTGATTCTTTTTAAAAAGTTGCATAGAAAAGTATTTGGGAAAAAACTACTTTAACTTTCTAATTATAGAATAATTAGATAAATATTGTTTTTCATTGTTATTCATTACACTTCTAAAGTTGTATGCATGTATTGCCGGTAACCTCATTTTACCGGTTGGTGCTTTATACGCTTGCGTGTTTAAATGTTTAAAAACGGGAAAATACATTACAAATTTTGAGAAATGAATAGACTATCTATGACTCAGACCATTAGTACAAGTTTCCTAAATTTCGCCTGCATTAATGCTCGAATTCCGTTACACTAATCTACTTCTGATCAGCAAAATGGAAACGTTCTACACAACCATTGACTAATTTTTTGTTCGTTTAAGAAAATCAACGACTTTCTCCTATTCTTCAACTTGAACCAGCGTAAATAGCTCTTTTGCTGCCAACCTTACAACCTACATCTAATGTCATTTTGAACTGCGATTGCGTCAGTAAAAGCAAGTGCGAAGTGATGAAATATGTTATTAGCGTAATATTTAATTTTTAACGTAATTGGTTGACACGGTTAAGTTTTATGACTAGAATTTACATATTTACACACGTATGGAAATCGTATTTGGTTCGTCGTTTTGAGTATAATATAGCGTCTCGTTAGAAACGTTAGAATTCATTGGCAGGCGTTTAATAAGAAATAGTAATAAACGATGACACTTTCTGAGAAGCATTATATGAGTCTACTACTATCACTGTCTAGTGCAACAATGACAATCTATATTACTAATTGTAACCAACTATTAACTTTTCTAAAGAAAGGCCAAACTGTTATAGCAAATTATTTAATGAGTTAGATTAATATGGAACTTTTACTACTAAGTAGAACTACACACATTTATTATTTTCTGTCATAATTAATATATTGAACTGCAATATGAGTTTTAATTAATTTCTAACGGTTATAGTCATTGAAAATGGTTCTCAAGACAATCCTTTGTTATCTTCAACATTTGAGCTTTGTGGTAATAATAGTGGCGATGAATTAAACACTATTGTTTCTATACGTATTTGTAAATTTAGACCAAAAAATCGCATTTACCAATCGTCGCCGTCAGCGCCATCTTTACTGCAGGGGTGACCTTTACCCTTTGAAGAGGTCTTAAGCATTAAGACCCCATAGTTGCCAAAGCCGGATTTTTACTAAGGTTTGTACCCATATTTACAGCTTAGAACAAGAGGCCCAACCAACGAGACATCCGTACTGCATTTATCAATACATTTTAAAAAATATATTCATGATACTAAGAAGCAGTCATAATTGTATTTCCATTTTTTCGTGTTTGCTATGCCAAACCAAAACGCATATAAACTCTACTACCCCACTAAACACGTTGAACGTTGGGCAAATGGTTCCATAAAAGTGCGAGACTAAAAGATTTTCACTAAAGCGCATCGCTAATCCTCCCAACTTAATTATTAACCACTCACCAATACTGGAACGAAAAGGACTCGGGAGTCTACATGGATACTAAACAATCTTGGGGGTATCACATTAATAAAAAACTGAATTAGTTTCATACCCGGTTAGCACTACTTTATCCTTTAATACATAAAAGGTCCGTACTGCAGATCGAATGTGCGAAACTTATATACTTAAGTATACTTAGAGCAATACTAATGTATGCTTACCAGATTCGGGGTAATACATCAAACACGAATATTAACAAATTACAAGTACAACAAAATAAAGTTCTGAAAGTCGCAACAGAAGCACAATTGTTTATAATAAACAAACAAATCTACAAAGACCTATTAATTCCGACCATACAGCAATACATCCAAACAACAACTAAAGGATTCTTCAAGAACGTCCACTAGTGTAACAGAGAACAAGTGTTACTTATCATGCCATAGGTACCAAATTTTTACACAAAATACTAAAGACATAACAGTGAAAGTGAGTGAATAATCCGCGAACAAACTCAAATTAAGTCGTAACACAAGTAAAAATAAGTTGGTGCGCAAAAAATACTTTATCTACTCCAGTGGGATAAGTAACGGATTACGTCACTCATTTGACACTATTTCAGTTAGGTAATGAAGCTCATTACACCACTCAGTTAAGTAATGGTTTCATTACGCAACTGAGTTGTGTAATGACTTCATTACGTAACTGAAATAGTGTCAAATGAATGACATAATGACATTTGCCTACTAAAATATTTTTGAAAAAGACAGATCTGACATTTCTCTTAATGCACTTTTCTCAATTTTAGGCAGTCGTAGATAAAATTTTGTACAATACATGTGTGATAATGCATCATTAATATAATTGTGTGCTTACATAACTCGTGCTACGCACTCGTTTGTAACTTACACACACGTATATTAATGATGCTGTTATCCCACTTGTATAGTAAATAACTATTATCTACTTTGCGTTCGTACTGAGGCTATTACGATACTCGTTTGCGTATCGTAATAGACAAAAAGCGATGCTATAATAAAAATACTAAAAACAGAGCAATTAATTTTTTTAACCATAGGTACTTCGCTCCGTGTACATATCGAACTGTCAATAGCCGTCTTTATTGCACCGCACAACTGTTGCTAACTGCCGCGAAATTCCCTAGATTTTGAAATTTTATTTTTTTGTTTAAAAAAGTGACCAAGTAGATAAAGCACTGTATGATACCTCTTTTATAAGGCATTCTTATAAAACTCTATCATAATATACTAATACCTAACTCAAATAAACAACTAAATAAGCTAAATAAGCTCTTTATTTATTTTTATCGATAAAATATTAATATAGGCTAAATTACTAGTTCGCCAACATAACTTAGCAAAAAATTTTGAATTATTTGTGATTACTGATTTTTTATTGAAATTTAAACTGTTTCAGAAAAAATAGTACGCATACTACGTGAGGAAAGTGTCCCTTTTGGACTGGGCGGCCTAAAATACTCGGGCTAACGGCATCGTATTTCAAACGTCCGGCTCGTTCTGTAAAGTATCACTTTCCTGAATGGTTATGTAATATTACTATTATTTTAAAATCACCTTGCTGAAATTTGATATCTTTGAATTTCATATTAATATTCTACAACTAGAACATCTTCCAGAGAGGATTATAACTGAAATTGATCATCCCTTGTATTTTGATTTTATACACAAGGATCCAGGAATCACCTTTATTTGGAAAAATCTTCTTATTTTGTGTTCTAGAGGATACATTTTTGATCATTTAGTTAAAATCTGCCACCGGGCATTTGGTGTCGTTCAATAACATATCTAAATTTGCATTCGCCATCAAAGAGTTGCTCGTCAGCAGTTGATCTTAATCAGTGGAATTTTAATTTAAACTGAACCCTAAAACATAAAAGGGATGCGATGGTCTAGCGGGCAATATTCTTGAGTTTCAGGCGGCCGGACTGGGTTCGATTCCCGGTATTTTAAATATCGTAGGTTTTCTTGCTATTACGTTAATATTTGTGATAGTCGTTAAGCCCTAACAAGAAAACACTTCTTCAATTTCGACGAACAAGGCTAGCCACCTACCCGGCTTACGAGAAAAGGGGGTTCATAGGGCCACAATTTTGTGAAATTAAATAGGCCACTCGCCTAATATACGAGGAATAAGAAAAAAAGAATATTAAAACAATTTTTTTGTTTAGTTAGTTGGTATTTACCAGTGGTGCTGTTTCTTTATAATAGTTTATTTCAATATTAATTCAGTTATGAAAAGCTCAATTCTCACTAACTGATGCCTTTGATTTTGAAAATAACAATTTCGGGACAAGCTTACGGAAGCGGGTAGGGGGGGGGGTGCTTGCTGGAATAAGTAATTCATTACTTTATTTTATAAATTTTTTTCTTAATTAAAACATACGATATATTAAATATAAAGAAACACATTAAACCATCATTAATAAAGGAAATTAAAAATAAAATTAACTTAACAGGAAAATAGAAACAAAAAAACACAATCCCAAAATGGTGATTGTTAATATTATAAACTATCTCTACCATCAATTTGCATCTGTTTCCGCAGTAGTTTTCTTTGGATTCTTATACTAAACATATTTGTTGGAACTCGAAATTTCTTTTAACAAACTCTGGTTTGTTACTATGTAATCACGAATTTCTCTCATCATTCCATTGGCTGTTCATTACCAAAATTTTCTCTCAATATTTGCATTGTGATACAAACGTAATATTCCACAATTTTTAGAAATTCTAAATATCGTTCTTCAGTTTTACACAAATTAAAAAAAACACTTATCAGTCACTTGCACACATATTTGTATAGCTTTCATTTTCTTTCGAATTTTTTAAGACGTTTTTTTAAGCACACAAACTGGTTAAAAGCTAAGACGTCGTTGAATTCATACTTCATATTTTGTAGTCCCTGAATTGTTTTTTTGTATATCATTCCATGTAAGACAACATTCAAAGGTCATCTATGAAAAACTGTCAAGTTCCTTAAAGCTGTACCTATCCCCTTGTATAGAAAAGCAATGCATATGCCATAAAAATAAGAAACTTCATCTTTAATTTTTTTTCGGTTCGATTCGCTATCAACGTTTTTAAGTAAACCTTTTACTTTGAGACTAAGAAACGTTTCGTTTTTTCTTTTTTCTGGAGTATCCTTTATATAGATTAATATTTTACAAACTGCCATGGTTGATATTTTTTCTTGTTCAATTTTAGAAATTTTTGAAATAAATTTATTTAGAAATGAACAAACCAAAAATAAATTTCTCCCAAAGAATTCTCAAAATAAATTCAATATTTCTGGAGAAAAACTTCAAACAGCTAAAGTATTCTATCTATCTCAGGTACCCACCCACATTAAATGTGGATAAAGATTAAAGATCAAGCGTGTTACTTGTAACTCGCATAAACATATAATTAAACGCCTATTAAAAAAAAACGTCAGAACCCAGATTCCAGAATAGCAGAATCTGCAGAAATCGACAAATTGTAAAATTTTCATGGAAAATCGCGACATTTCGGGACACCATTTTGTAGCGGGACAAGTAGCTTCAAATCGGTAAAATCCCGAAAAATCAGGACGTATGGCAACCCTATGTCAAATCGCAACCTCTGCTTCAGAGGTGCATTTTTAAAGCGGTATGTTTACTTTTATCAAACATGCTTCTCACTCATGTAGACATAATTTCAACGTTGGTTTTTATACATCCTCGTTTTTGTTCTTTTTTTATCAACTTTTATGTTCTATATTGCAGACTTCATTTATTTTGTTTAACTACCCCTTTGATTTTGTCCGATTTTATTTCGTACGTCTACCTTACTTTTACCTTGTTTGCAGTAATAATTCCCAAATATTTAAATGTATTATATTCTTAATATGGCCATTATTTACCTGTAAATTTTGCCCGATCTCCACATATTGGGTCTTCAACATGTTAGTTTGTACTGCTCAACCATCTTTCTGAACATACAATAAGAACCATCATCATCAGCTGCTACTGGGACCTGGCCATCTGCGAAAATCAACATAGACAATATATCGCCACCAACTAGTATTCCCATATTTCGGAATTTTTGTTTTTACTTAGCTATAATTTCGTTTGAAAATGATTGGTGCGGTACGAGAATCTTAGTTCAGACGTTTGTTACTTCGAATTTCTGATATAGCGTGTTTCCCACTTTTATCATACTATGACATCCTTATAACATTTGTATTGAATTTTCCATATCGGCTCATACTTAATGGAACTGAGTCATAGTCTTTGAGAAATTTAACAAAAGTAAGGATCATTTTGAGCTTTTAGCTGTCTTATTAACGAGTCTTTGCTTCTGCCACACAACGCCGCCCTATCGAACTTGTTACACTTATGCCCCGATAGTTATTATAATTTGACCTATTCCCATTTTTGCAAAGCGATATTATATAGCTTCTGTTAAGAGTGCGAATCGCCCAGCTCATTGTGCCGGCACTGTACTCCTTGTTGCACTTGCGCTAACAGCTGACGGACGCGTCGATTGCAGAGGTTCATCGATCGTGCTTCGCGCGTGTGTATTGCCCTCTCGACGCCATTGCTTTATGTTTGCTTTTGTTCATTATGTTTCGTTGGTTTCTACTTCTTAAATATATGTTTTGTCGGTCGCAAGGTCCTGCGTTTTATTAACCCTAATAGCTTCGTGTACTGACTCTTCTTAAACAACGACTCAAAATTTCATGAGAGGATATATAATAGTACTAAAGAGGTTGCTTTAACCAATTTAATAGAAACATTTCCTTGTGTATGATGTTTTACCATTCTTCGTGTTTTTAACACTCCCTCTACCAGTCTGCCACCTGCCGAAACTCTTGTGTGTCTTCTACGAGTATTAATAGCTGTTTACAGTGATTCGTCGAAGATTAATGAGAAACCACCTTCATTTTTTTTCCAGTTCTTAAACTTTTAACAACTATTCTTTGGTAACGGTAAGATTATATTAATTTTTGTTCTTCGTTGTGTCATTTTAAATATGCCCGTTTCTTCTTTTCAACCAGACCATTCCATCAAATTTCGTTATTTCATTTTTTTGTTGCATATATCTTGCTCAGAGCTTCTGTAGCGGCTGCATGTATACAATATTTTATATTGATATACATTAAGGTGGCAGTAGCAACTAAAAAGACGTTGTTAGTTTATTCGCTAATTTGCTAACCTCCATTGATATAGAAATTGTATGGAATCATCGAATAAGCTTTTACAGATCATTCCAAATTCAGTACGGTGTCTCATGGAAAACGACGTTGCCACATTTAAGCACAAATCTCCTTGGAAGTAAATATGCACCTATCAATCATAAATAAATCCCGCTTTTGTATTTCGGGATACTTAACAACGACTAATAGCTTGGTTTATCTAATCCGCATTCTTTTGTCAGCGGCACTCAAACAAAATTGTATGCGTTATATTTATCTTTTAACTTTAATTTTGTAGATACTCGTATTATAATATAAACGCATTCTTGCGCCATTATTAAACATTTACTAATTTAACAATATCAACATTTTACACAATCTTTAAGAACAAGAGCAGTTCTCCAAGGTACAGGATTTCAGGTAAAAGTAAGTACGTTAATCATTTTTATAACTTGCTTATATTTTGTTTTTTAGTAATTTTCTTTTACATGTTCCTTTCTTGTGTTATCACTTTTGATATTGTTACGAGGAAAAAAAAGTATTAATTACCGAAATAAGTATATTGGACTTATCTTTCGAGGTAAGCAATTTTGTTTCTTCAATTTTGACATATATGCTGCTAAAAGTTAAGAAATTTACTTTTAATGGTAGTAATACGGTGTTAATCTCAAAACTTTGTGGACATGTTCTTCTGCGTATATGTCTAAACGATATATTTTTTTAGTAATTTAGCACTTATTATTTCCTATATTTCACCTTTCATTGCCTTCTCGGTGTAGGCACTACACCTAAGTTTTATTTGATGATTTTCTTCTTCAACCAGCTGCTGCAAAGTATAAAAATAGACAGAATTTTATTTTTTAAGATACTTTCCCTGTATTATGTTTTAGTGAAATTTTCTTGGTTTCACGCCAGGAAGGCGTATAATCCGCAAAATATCGTCTTCCTCCAACAAATACTTTTTGACTTACCTATATCGGTAACAGACAAACAGGGACCCTGAAACGTGAAGATCTGAATAAATCTCGTAAGGCGTTTTTTTGAGATTACAATACTTTCTTCGTCTATTAGACGAGGGGAGTAAAAAGAAAAATAAATGGAAACGGTATCTACAAAACAAAAAGGAAGAAGACTATGACTTATATAAAAGTGCTATAACTGAAATTAAACAAATAAGAAAGAATATGCTAAACGAAGATCATGTGAAGGGTTCTGATATAGGATGAACGGAAATTGTTCTTCAGTACATTAAAGCAATTAAGAAAAAAGAAACCGCCAGGATTGAACAATAAAAAGAATAAAGCACGAAACATTTTTAATGAAGGAGAAAGGGATAATAGACAGATGGAAATAATATTTTAAAGAATTGACAGAATTAAATGAGGAAGAAGGAAAACGTGAGGACAAATGGAAACCAATGAAGAGAATAACATACAACCAATAACAAAGAAAGAAATTACAATAACCATCAACAAAATAAAATTAGGCAAAGCTCCAGGACAAGATGGAATTATATTCGAAATGTAGAAGCATATGCGAAAAACCGTAAAAGATTTTTTTTATGGAAACAAATACTCAAAAACTGGAACACAGGAATTGCGCACACTACAAAGGCATTATGTTGATAAGCAAACCTTGAATAATATTTATGAGAATAATAAATATGAGGTTAAGAGGAAAATTACAAGCATTATTGGAGGAATCGCAACAAGGAATAAGACAAGATGTGATATTCATAAAAAGATTAGGAAAAAAACTACTGAGAAAAGAAAAATAAATTCATATTTGCTTTATCGACCTCACAAGTTATAAAAACAACAGAAATAAAGTACGAACGCATAATGATGAATCCTCGGAATTCGAGACAAAGATTAGTTTAAAACCGGGCTGTGTACCGTGCCGTTTATTGTTCTTGGTAGTTATAGATTACGCTATAAAGAGAAGTAAAGAAAAGTTAAAGAAGATGGAAGTTGGAACATGGAAAATGAAAACGGCAGTAATAGAAGAATACATTTTTGCAAATGACATGGTCTTAGTAGCAGAACCTAAAAAACTGCAACAAAACCTAACAATATATCAAAAATAACTTTAAAAAAATCTGTAAGGCTTTACTCAGAATTTCCCTCGAAAGTTTACGTTGTGACAGTAAGCAATTTTAAAAATCAAAGTAAAATAAGGTAAAAATATCTTCACGTTCCTAATAATACTGATAAAATAAAATAAAACACTTGGTAATGCGAATTACATCAATTTCAAATAAGAAACATTATAGGCGATGGGATTCGAACTACAGCGCCTGTCTGATCCACGAGCCCATCGAGGACCTCTCCCGGCTGTGCGATGCACGTCAGTATTAAACATAACGCACTTATTCGTTGCCCTTTTTGACCCATTCTTACATTTACCCTGTATGTAACGCACTTATTAATTACCCTTTTTTGATTCATTTTACATTTACCCTGTATCTTTTGGGTCCCATTTTCGTCAAGTGTAACGCCTGATCTATGTGCAAATTATTACTTTTATCCATTTTTCAGTTAATGTAAAAATAAATATAATATATATAATATAATCTGTATGCAAAATATCGTCTTCTTGATGATCTGAAGAAATCTCGGAAGGTGATTTTTCTGCGATTACGATACTTCCTTCGTCTTTTCGACGGGGGAAGTAAAAATAAATATGAAAATCAACATCGGAAACACTAAGAACGTGGTGATTGCGACAAAAAAGATATACCATAGAAGGAGACGTATTAGAGCAAATCAAAAACTACTTGAGTATAATTATAGAAGATAATGGGAAAATAGACAAAGAAAAAAGCCGAGACTATAGGAAAAGTGGAAAGATTATACAATGCCCTAAGAACTACATTCCTGGAAAACAAACGTAATTAAAAAGCCATAGTCCAAATGTCATAAGGTTGTGAAACCATCACTTATATATGGCAGCGTGCCTTGGCAACAAAAATAAATAAAAGTAGGATAACAGTTATATCAGTGAGATTTTAAGAAAAATTGAAGGGATTGTACGAAGAGACGGAGAGAGAAACAACTAAACAGAATAACAAAGGAAATTTATGAAGCAAGAGTACAAGGAGAGAACGGATGGCCGTGTAAGCAACATGATTGAGCCTTAGTTGGTTGAACCGTGTTGGATCCCCGGCGAGTACATAAGGATTTTTAAATATCGTATGTACGCTCTCCGACTAATACAGTAACACATGTGGTAGTCGTTAATCCTTAACAAGGAAACTTTTCCTCAGTTTCGACGGGCAAGGCTAGCCACCTACCCGACTTGCGATAAAAGAGGGCTTATAGAACCACTACCTACTTCGTAGTGGTTAAAAACAGGCCACCGGTCTAATCTAAGAGGAAGAAGAAGAATATAACGACATGGTAAAGTGGGCCACCAAGAGTGAGATGGGAAGAGTAAGTGCGGCAAGCTGAAGCAAAATGCGGAATACATTGGGATTCAAAAGACTAGCAGAGAACAGGAATACATGGAAATTAGGAATACGTGAAACATTTATCTACCACTAACTTGAAATATAGAAACATCACAGTCCAACACCTAACGGTATATGGAGTTTTAGACTAAGTAAATAAATAATAAGCAATTATAAGGAAATATCAAGGAAAATTTTATGTTGTTATTATAGAATTGTAATTTACTATTCACCATCGTGGAAGATTTTGGTTACGAGTACTAATTACTAAAAAAGTAGGCAAATACATAAATATAAAATCTTCAAGGGATTTGTGTTGCAATACTGGTCGAAAGCTGAACTAGGAAAAAGAACCGGTTGTAAATAAATAAAATTGCAATTATGTCAAAGTCCAAAACAAACCTTTGTCTTCCGGAGCTCCTTGAGAGCTTTTTGTATACATAATGCATGTCTGGGTAAATGTAACCAGTTTCATGGCAGCAATGCAGTACAAATCTATGATTTTTGAAGGATATGTTGAAGGCCCGCATCTCTGCATGCCCTGTTTATTTCAGAAATTTCAAAATGCACAGCCTCCTAAACAACATTCTCGTCCCTGCATAACATACACCTGTCACCTTCACCGAACTCATTCAGCATTCTTAAAAAGTCGCATTCTTTAACGCTGTTCGCCAGCAACCAGAACGCCAGCGAACCCGCTCCAGCTCCACAACAGCTGCTGCAGAAACGGTCGCTGGAGGTGCCCTTCGAGGAGCCCTTGGTCCCAGCAGCGCGAAGAGCCGAATTACGAAATTCTCCTTGACCTAAGCAGTCTTCAGCGCGAAGAAAGTGGCAGCCAATAAGTAGTGGACAGGAAGGTGCAAGAAAGTCCTGGTTTGCAGTTGCGGTCGCGGTGTGGTCAGTGCGTGCCCAGCACAAGAACTGAGTGGTGATGGCGAACTCCTTCGGTCAGGTTCGCGGCCTGCTAGTGTTTGTTGGTGCGATATGTATTGGAGTTGCTCTAGGTAAGTCGGCAACTCTGATTAGCGTAAAATAATTAGCTCGGAAATGATACGGAAATATGCGAAAACCAGGGCCGACTTCGGCCGTTTGGCAACGCCAGTCTGTGTGTCCAGAATCCGAACGAAATTTGCATGCAAATCCGCGCGTTATCAAAAAGGCAATTAATCGCGGGTTTAGAAAGTATGTCACGTTTTGTTTTGCACGTTACAAAACCGCCAGCCGATTTTAGACTGTTTGGTTCAGGAAATGTAGGCATTTGAAGAATGCCAAATAGACCATCAGAAAATTATTATGTAATGTGTGGGAACTACAAGTTACAAACAGGAAAATACGAAATTGATGGTTGTGTGAAGTCACTTCAGCATAACACGGTTCTTATTTTGAAAAATAGGGAAAAACAATAATGGAAGGTTTGCTTCAACAGAAGATCATAAATCACCTTGAAGAGACGTTTTAAAGTAACTTTTTACGGTTCATAAATCACCAATAAAAATCACTATTAGAGAACAAAGGTTTCTATATATCTTAAGAGCAGGGGGGTTTCCATATTTTGTTTAAACAACCTATAAAATACTTCATTTCGAAGAAATTGTGGTGGGAGTAAACACGTTAGTACTAAAGATATCACGCCACACTATCCTTTGTGAAACATATATTTCATTTACAAAACCTTCAAATTTTTTATTGTTATGCTTTCGACGAAGAACCCTTGATAAGGTACACAATTTGAAAATAAATACCTTCTTTAAGCATACTTATCTATTAATCTGTTAATATTAAACAAAATTATTACTTTAAAGATTGGGCTGCAGAAGCAAATCGTTATTTAAATCAGGTCCTGCACATTTTAAACGGAAACGAGATTAATATTGCAAAAAGTGGATAAAATATCGCCTAAAGCGATGATTACATGATTTGCAACAGTTACTACCGATTCACATGAAAAGGATTTGCATCAGTGACGTCACCAGAAGCTGCGACTTGTGATGGTGTTCAATGACTAGTTGGGTGTTGTGACATTCAGGAAGAAATTAATGCCATTTGCATAAATAAAACCCGCGAGGTCAGAGGCCAATTTGTGACCTTTTCAAAGTTAGCAATTCCAATCAATTTACCTCCCAAATTAAACTCAAATATCGCCCTGATTCTACCACTACGCCCCCTACTACGAAG
>OW679197.1:27593734-27931942 GCA_940337035.1 Agriotes lineatus | reverse complement strand
AACATTTGATTGTGCTATTATGTCTTTATTATTATTAGATATAATGAAAAACACTTTTTCGAAGTTTCCTTATTTGCTAAATTATTTAATGAAATGTTATGAAAGACTTTGGGTATAAAGATCTTCTGAAAAAATTAAAGAAAAAGAGAAAAGAAGACAATAAAAAGGTGACGATCATAAAAAAAGATGATTACAGGAAGAGAGACGATGATAATAAAAAGAATGACAAAGATAAAGTAGATAGAGAGAATATAAAAGAAGAAAGAGAGAAAAGAAGTGAAGATCGCAAAGATGACGATAAAACAAAAGACTCTCAAAGAGATAATAAGAAATCTGATAACAATGATGACACAGAAGACGTTTATGACTGCGATGATGATAATGCTACAAACAAAAAGAAACCTATTGAAGACATGAAGAAAAAGAGCGTCTTTATATGTTTACTAAAGATCGCAGTTGCTATTACGTTTCATATATTTTGACCAAACTGACTGTGGTTACAGTTTTGAAAAAATATGGAATATCTGCCGTTTACTCTGGGATTAAAACTTTCAACAACTCAAGTATGAAAACTAGTTGGAAAGGTAATTTCTCGAAGTTCCTTTTCTTATCGCAAATTGACTGATAAAACAAAATAAGAAGATTTCATAGCCATAGATGAATTTGAGAAAGATGTAAATCTTGTCGAGTTAATCACTGGTAACAACTTAAACGTAGTAAAAAGCAAGCATTGAAACAGAAGCTCGCATGATTGGTTTGAAAACTGAAAATATCAAAACAGATAAATACAACAACTCTATATTCTATTTTTTAATGCCGCGGACAAAGTTATGCCACTCAAAATACTATTTCCAATGTAAACTAGATTCAAACATTTTATTTTTAACCAATGCAATCCAAGAAGGCATGAAAACATGTGTGTCATGAAATTAGGTTATTTTATGTAACAATTATATCAATGTCAGACTTGTTTATATTAATTATAAAGTTAAAAAAACGAAGTTTTATTTTATGGCATTCCTTTCTACTCTATATTCTATTTTTTAATGCCGCGGACAAAGTTATGCCACTCAAAATACTATTTCCAATGTAAACTAGATTCAAACATTTTATTTTTAACCAATGCAATCCAAGAAGGCATGAAAACATGTGTGTCATGAAATTAGGTTATTTTATGTAACAATTATATCAATGTCAGACTTGTTTATATTAATTATAAAGTTAAAAAAAACGAAGTTTTATTTTATGGCATTCCTTATCTCATAAATTTATGAGGTACGAAAAAGTAAATGACAAGTTGACACTGTCAAGCTGAACCTACGTTAGGATCCTGGATTCATAAAATTAAATTTTAAAAAATTGGAATAAGTTGTCCGGTATAATTGAATAATTTGTTGCATAACTTTTTCCGCGCATTAAAAAATAGCTAGTAGTACCATTGAAAGCTTCAATTCAGTATTGAAAGACTACAAGAAAGAGGTAGCAGCATGAGGGAAATCATTAATTAGAATAACTGTCTGCTACACACTTTCCTAAACAACTTTAGCTGATATTCCAGATAAAATTGATCCTGTTTAAAAAATACCATATGCACTAAAGATAAGGTTTTCAATTCAAGAAAAGACAAAGACACTAATGAAAAAGAAATAAAACATGAAGAAAGTAAATCTAGACAAATTGTAAATAAACTGTTAAGGAAGAACTAATAGGCCTGGATGCAGTTGATCTTCCTGAATATATAAAACTTCAAAAGTTAGAATGCTCTTTCTTTCTTTCTATGTATCTTTGGTATCTCCTCTGAAGGTACTGGACCGATTAAATTGTATGATAGCTTCAAGTTTTGCAAATTTTTAGACTTAGATCGTAGGCCGGTTTTTATGAACATAGGCTGGGGTCGAGATATTTCGATAAATTGCATTTATCCTCCGATTTGACTCATATTCAGAATATGTGTTAGGTGGAAAGAAATATTTTTACGAAAAATGGACCCGGTTGGTGGCGCTGGAGTCGAGATACTTATGGTCTGATTAGCGAAGCGAAGTGTAGCTCGGGTGATTCACTTGTAATTAATATTAATACAATTATATTTTCAATAAAAGAGTATTGATTCCTTGGCGATAACCATAGATTTAGTGCTGGTGGTGGAAATATCATTATTAAATTGCTTTAACGTGTAGCGTGCGGTGATGAATGGCCTGAAAACGCCTCTCATGCAAGAGAATGCCATAAACTAAAATGTGACACAAAGTGCACTGCTAAATCAGCTAAAAAGTGAAATTCGCGATGTGACAGGTCTGGTGAAAGAGTTAATAGATCTGTAATGTTAAATGTGATTTGTGTCTTCGAGTTGACCAATCAAAACTAACTTCGCTAAACGTTAACGATGCTATTTCCGGCACAGCCGGGGTTATCTCGTAAACGCAGGAATAAATCAAGCCCGGTCGACAATACAGTCGTAAACGCTCGAAAAGGGAAGTTCTTTTCGAGAGAAGATTTCAACCTCTTGTGCTAAATAGACCAAAGGGAGCGTATCTGGACAATCCTATTGTACTCAAAAGAATAGGTAATGTCCCTTCCATTCAGGCGCACCATATATAAAGGCAGTAGCTTAGTTTTCGAGATCACTTTTACTTTAACTTTTACTTTCACGTAACATCAGTTCACTTCATTCAATTCGCGTAATATCACTTGACGTAATATCGCGTTTTGTGCATATTCCGATTTGTACGCATTTTGCTGAGTCGAGGGCCAAGGTGAGTTTCCAAGGTCTTTATTTAACAAATAATTCAGTTATTATTTTCCACAAACGGTTGTATTTTACTGAACTTAATTCCACAGTAATAAACAACATAATAGTTCCAGCGGGAACCACAAACGACGACTAAGAAACCAAAACCGTTTGACTAAAGTGATGTAACTCCAACTATGATTTTCAGTATACGCTGTTATTAGCATAACATATAATCTTAATTGTTTTTATTTCCATTTTATATCTTGGCTCTTCTTTTATTGTTTTATACATTCAAATACTCATAGTTGCTAAAGGCTAACAACCTTTACAATTAATCAACTCTGTTATGAAACTCCACTAGCGACCTATAGTTCCGCGGGACTTTAAAAGACTGACGATGGTGAAATACTCGTAGTATAGGGCTGAAAGATTCACATTCTGTTATTCCGTCCTTCAGTAGAAATTATTTTGCCAATCCTTATTTGTTATAATTTCTATGCTGTTCTTAATGTAAACATTATATATTGTGTTTATAGTATCGTTTAAGTATTTTCATCTGCTAATATGTTAATCTTTTTTTTTTTGCTTTTAGACCATCTTCCATTTTCGTTTTGGTGTCATATAAGTCAGAATCTGCATTTTTCGTATTTTTTCCAATACTCTACTATTTGCGAATGTAGCTTTTTGCTGAATGGAATTTTCAAAGTATACAAGGTGCCCATTTTAAAACTCCGAACCTGAATTTTATAAATAAGCAAGATACAATCCAATACACATCTGACTTTAAATTAAACCGTCAAGAGTACTGAAATATGATTGCTCTGATCTTAATTATAGCAATACTTTTGTTTTAAAATTATTGTCACCTTGCATCTGCAGTGTGTATTGCCTATTTACAGAACTTCAAGCTTGGAGTTTTGAAATGGGCACCCTGTATACATATTATTAATTTTGAGTTCATTTATTATACACAACTAATAGTGGGCTCTTTGACTCTTCTAGTTGGTATGCCACTTATTTGTTATTCTCTTGTTATAGAAGTCCTTACTAAGTCGCACTTGCTATTGTTATGACGTGTTTTTCTATGCACTACTACTCGCCATCGCTCACGGGCTCCAGTAGCCCGGCAATCAAGTATAAAGTCGAAAGTAGTAAATATGTGAGCAAGGTATATGTTTCTAGCATAGAGACAGTACGGTATGAAGAACCTGAGGAAATACCGACCATTCCTCTTGGAATTTCGACTTCTGACAACCGGGGTCCAGCATATACCATTTTAAGAGCCTGTACGTTCTGTGTTATTAAATTGATTGGGATTTCTTATCGTCTAATATTTGAGCCGTCACTTCGTCACCATGCCTTATACCGATCCTCTTCTAGCTTGCTTGCGCCGCTATGATTTGGACGATTTCTTTTCTTTCTCGCGCTTATAGCAGCGAATTCTGTGTGTCGGCAAGGACCACCGATTCCACCTGCAAAATCGGGACCGCTTGAGAATTCGAGCATCTACCACATTCGGTTAAGCCATTGTGTGCTTGTGTTCTGCGATTTAAGTTTTGCAGGTGTGTATCTTAAAGAATTTTAATGTAATTAAGAAGCCAGTCGCCTTCAGCTGACGATAACTTTACACCTTTTCTGGTTTTATTTATAAAAACGCCTTCAGCCTATTTTCAGAACTGCCTTAGGACTCTAAAATTTGCCGGCGCGAATAATACGACAATACGCCTTTTCTTTATTAAAATATAGTTACAACACAACGCATTCGGAGCATTTCCAGGCTTGGTTGGGTTTCCAAAATTTGCCGACGTGGATTAAAGCACGATACGTAGCTAAAAGTTTTTTTGTTGTGTAATGATTCGTAATGTCATTCCAATAGGTAGTTTTTAAATTTTTCTCTAATTCAAGCTGTGTGTGGCCGATCTTGATAATGTAAGTGCGTTCTGGCCAATATATCAGTTCTTTACTCTGATGGGTTGTACTTTGATTGCAAAGCTAAATGCAGATGCGCCAATTTCAGATTAAAGTAAAAACACTACAGCAATTAGGTAAGCCGTTCCTTGAGCGGGCCAGCTTGACCATAGCCTTATCTTGTTGGAAGGCTGCTCACAACGTTTCTAGTCTTAGACAAGAGGTGACGCCTAACAATTTGTCCTAATTTATCAGGTATATTTATGGTACAACATATTCTGACTTGCGGCTAGCAAACAAACCTACAAAAGTACCTCTTCCCCCTTCACTGAGCTCACTGAACAATTAGGTGTGGTTATAGCTCTAAACAACTATATTTGACAACGTGTAAATAATACTACATTATTTTTGATTAACATCGCGAACTGCTCTTCTAAAAGCTATTAAAGGAAAACTTCTCTTAATCTTCTCTTAAAATGTCATTATTTATGTACATGTAAAAACTTAATCTGTTAGAATTTAGCAGTCTCACATGCGGAGGTACATCGCTGCAGTTAAGACTGCAATATTATAGGTTAGAAGGTTTGTCAGGGAGTTGCGCCACTTTCATTTGTTGGCGTCATTTGGAATCCATCGGATACATGCTTCCATATCATTTATGTAAGGATCTCAAGATGAAAATAACTTATTTCATCTGCTCCACCACGAATATTGATGCAGTAGATTCATCAACTTGGAAATTCTCATATGCTTCGTTTTTTCAAGGGTCTGATTTATCTTCGAAACTGGCCTAAAACTTGCTCAGTACCTTTGTGTAAATCCATCAAGATAAACGTAGTAGCACTTGGTATTCCATGTAGACGAGGCAAAATTGTTAAAATGCCGATACAATGCTACATGAAATATCTGGCGGTTTCTTGTACAAGGTTTGACTACTGTGCGTGCAGTTACTTTCTGTAATTATGCACTTCTTCCCATTTTCCATAACCAATCATTGTCCTTTACTTCAAATTGAAGCATTGATACTAGCTTATCCCCAAATTATATTGGTTAGACAGAGAAAATGAAATATTACATAATTATATTTAAATTTTGTAGCAAATTTGATTTTGCCTAAATTAGTTTATGAATAAGCCGATTATAATTTAATTGATATGGAAGTTGGCCATAAACTATATTTGCTAGTACTGTTTCTAAGCGCCCGTAGGTGTGAGATAATAGTGTAACAGCACATAACTTACATAAAATATCTAACTGAGGCATCCAAGGCTCGAATTGAATATTCAAGGGGATGTCTAAATCCTGCGGTATTTTTTCTTTGATGGCCTTCCACAGAACTTTGTAGGGTAAATTCCTAAAGGCATCGAATAACGCTTGGAGTTTGTCAACAGGCAAAGTTTCAGTTAAAACCATGGAACCCATGCTCAAATAAATAACTCCTTTGTATCCAGTAATATTATCCAAGGAATTTTGGAAGTACTAAATTGCAAACTATTAGTTAACAGCAAATTACGACAGTTTAGTAATAATACAGCACCTTTGGGAGGGCTTTAGGCGGTGACATGTGCAAACCTGCAACTTCAACAAAACTGGGAATTGTCGGATGCACATAATCGATGCCAAAGTGCGCATTGACTAATATCAGGCTGGTGTTACGCGCCAGCTCTTTGAGATCCGGCACGTGAGGACCAAAAAAGTCACGCATCGTAGCACCGGTGTCATCTCTAGCTATAGCATATCTGAAAGTGTCAGAATTATAAATAATTCTGTTTCCAAGCAATTCAAACTTACCCTAACTTCGTTAAGAGCAAAGCTGCCGCATTGATAAGCCTCTCCATGAAAACCATTTTATTTGCGTAAGGTAAAAAATAGCTGGAGATGTATGACGGGTTGTCAGGGTTGCCGATCCGGTCGCCTCCCCATGGTATGCTGAAGGTGGTGATTATGCCAACAGTTGGAATCTTAAGGTGGTAACTGAAGCCTAGCATGCAATCATTGGAGAAAATTTCTACTATCGCCAAATCGTATTGCTTAACTGTGTCCCGTAGATCTTTCGCTATTGTTGAGTTGAAAATTATTTTGCAATGGTTAACCCCCAGGGGATACAACATGTGCTTTACTAAACTGAACCGCTTGCTCAGTCTGCCTCTCATGACAGGAACTGTGTAGTTGTATATGGGCACAGTACCTTGAAGGCTAATATCGTTGTACCTACAATTAGAATTAACTTAAAACCAATAAATAGTTTAACTACACTGAGTAACATTACCCTGGCATTACATTCTCTTGGGGAAAATGACTGAGCACGTCGACTTCATGACCTTTTTGCACGAGACTCTTCATGAGCCGTTCGAAGACGATCATGTGACTCCTGCTTGGCAGAACAAACAATCCTAAAATGCGATAAGCTTCACCTAAATACCCAGATAACACCAAAAGCAAAACTATGGGAAGTGTTTTCATTTTCATGTAGTGTACCCAGTAAGCCAGTACACATTTCAAGTACAGTAATATGTATTATTACTTATATTTCTCTAATAGGAACTTCGATAGACATTATCGCCATAGCCGGCGATAAAACTTTCGCTATTACGCTAAATTATAAGAAATAATTAATTTTAAATCGTTAATTAGGGGCAAAACCTAATCAGTGAACTCTAATCAACGTGTAAATGTTACCTTCCTGGGCTTACATGGAATGCCAAGTATTTCGTCACTATACAAAGTAATACATTTTATCTATAAAGGTATTTGCATTATTTTAACTGCACATTACGGATTATTTGCTAAATTATCAAACTAAATAATAAAACAGGATTTAGGCAATCTTGAAGAGGTATTTATAAAAAGATAAAATTCAATGTAGAGCTAATTATTTTTATAGTTACGTCTTTGTTGGTTTCTAAATAACATGCGTACCACAAACAAAATTATATAATAAATTACATTTAGAATTATAGCTAAAAATAATATTAATATCAATACAACGTCCAGTAGGAGATATTGATACCAAGGCAAATCCGCACCGAGGGACCTTAAATGTGGAGCCCCTTTATGTCTGATAACATATTCAACCCAATAGATGGCTGTTTCAAGGACTGATAATGGCCGATCCTTGAATAGTTCGGAAATCCTTTCTGCGTTGGCTTTATACCTGGAGGATAAGAAAAATATTTTAAATTGGTTCTTAGCTTTTTTGCGAAATGACATGCTAAGAACTATTTTAAGCAGGCCATGAAGATGCTGCTGAAACTAAACAGACGAACTTTGCTGCAATTCACAGTATTTGCAGCGTTGTTGATAATTGCTGTTATCACAAAACTAGGCTACAAAGTCCGTATAATGGCGCAAAGATGGCGCTGTGTCAACCAATTATTGTGATAAGTTAACAAGTACACTCCTCCAGACAGCTAAGCATCAAATAACAAGCTGATTGGTTGTGTTTTGGCAGCTGTTTAAGTAAGAGCATGACACTGGATGAAATGGATAGTACTGAAATCCGTGCTCTTTTTGAACGACTTATTGGCAACTATCATTCATGGTTAAATGAAGAGTGGTCTGAAAGAACTCCCCACCGTTAATAAATGAAGTAGTGAGTTTCAAACTATCTTTGTCCATTCTTCAAACGAAACTCTGGGGAAAATCGTCATCTGCATTGCATGTAAAATTGAGATCAGTTTCGCTGTGGAGACCCTGGTAGCTGTTAATTTTGCTTCCATATTCGAGTCCGCCTTCATCGTTTAACATTCGCGAAGAGTAATTCGGTACCTGGGACCAAGATTTTGTGCAATGCGGGGAATCTGCTGTATCGTCCCTTAATTTCCACATTTCGTCGCTGATCGGACTACTCCCAGCATTGAAACTCTTTGCTGCGACCACAGCTGCAAGGCTGACCAGCTTAAATGTAATGTGTTATAAATGTTATCTTAATAGAGTTCCTTGAAATTTCTTGCTATGATTTTAATTTGTAAAGCACAGTGCAGTTCTGGATGACTGGGTCAACTAAGATCACACATGTCCCGAAGCCATGATCAAGGTTTTCCATGGTGGCACCTTTTCGGTACGTCATCGGCTGATGAATCACCATGGTGGCGCCCTAAATAATAACAAAAGAGTTTTTCCCGTACCGAATGATTTAGCTTTCCAGATTATGATCAGCACCTGTTCCCGATGAGCAACTTAGCACACAATATAGACTTATTCCATGTCGTATACAGGGATTTACCATTATACACTGCAACCAAGTCTAAATAATGTGAGATCAGTAAGTCTTCGCTCACAAGAAAGGTGATATTTGTTTCATCAATTGGAAAAGTAATGGCTTCTATATTTTTAGGTATTGCAGGCATTCTGCTAATCAGCTATCTTTCAAAGTACCAAACCATTACCTACAGGCGGATACTAAGCAAATCTTTCCCTAAAACTAAAACAACAAGTCAAGGCAACGCGTCTTAATTTATAGAGTCCTGCGTCTCTATACTAGTCTTAACGTCATGGAAAAATCTGAAATAACAGGAAAATGGGTGACACACTTTGGAGACTTATACAACCAAAAGGAAGATGGCGATCAAGAACTAGACGTTTCCGCAGTAGAAGAAACAGATCATGTAAATATAACCGATACAGATACTCTACCAGACCTACAAGACACCAAGAAGGTGCTGCATCCTAAAAGAATTATAAGTGTTTGGGAAGAGATTAAATATGTGCTGCAATGATTAAATATTGAGATCAGGTTGTACACTGCGCAATTCAAAAATTCATTATAGAAAACTGGAACAGTCGAAGAGTGAGCCAAAACATAAAGCGTGCACAGATGCAATAGTATGTTCTTTACATAAAAGATTCCAGAACGGACTTATCGTGAAATATCTATCCCCAAGAAATGATGGCCGACCTACAACAAAGGTCAAAGCAAGTAAGTTAAAAAATCATAATAGGGAAAACTGAGTAACAAAGAAATAGAATCAACAATAAAAACAAAAACAGTAAAACACAAAAAAATATTTAATAATACATAACAAAAAAGAAGAAATTGTGTTGAACAGCATTTAGCAAATTAGATTAGAAATTAAAAACCAAACTTTTTGATCAAAATATTTTTCAGTCCTCACATATGCATGAAACGTAGAACCTGACAAAGAAAAATAAGCAAAAGTTATGAACAATTCAAAGAGGAATGGCAAAGTCGATGATGAGAGTAACACTCAGAGATGGAAGGACGAACACCTGGCTAGAAAAAATAACTAAAGTATAATATGCAATGGGAAAAATATTCAAACAAACTGGAAATGAGCAGGCCACATGGCGAGGATGGAGGATGACGGGTAGGCGAAGATGGAGATGCAAAGAAAACATAGGCTAGGAAGGCAATTTAAAGAGAGCCCCCACAAAAAGGACGATGTGGAAAAAATGGCATGCTACGACTTCATTGGTAGAAGCCTACATCAAAAATGGATTGATTCGTATAGGCAGATGATTAGGATGATGATGTCTTCTCAATGTAGCCTATATACCTTCAATTTATATAAAAAATGCATTAACAGTAAGGATGCACGATATAGTAGGTAAATATCAATGCAGGTTTCGCAGAGGAAAATCGGTGGTTGATCAGTACACATTAAAAGAGATACAAGCGGAAAGCTACGAACATAATCTAAGTACATATATTTTGTTTATTACCTTTAAGCAAGCCTACGACAGTGTACAAAGAGAAAGATTATATGGAGCGATAGAAGAACTAGAAACAAACAAGAAACTGATTCGACTTGTAAAAATTATTTTGTAAAATCTCTCAAAGCAGGGGAAGAGTAGAAGGAAACCTGTCTAGGAAATTTCTAGTAAAGAACGTAGTACGTAAATAATAAGGGGATTTGCTGCACTTAAATATTGCTCTGTGGGAATTTACAAACGCGCATGTTGTGAAAACTGCAGGCACTGTTAAGTGTGTGAAAAACATTTTGCCTGCAGTATTCTTTTTATATTCAAATAAGAGATTTTGCGAGCCTCATGAATACGTACTGAAACCATTTTTCGGCTTCGCTCGAATGTTTTCTCTACATACCAATTATTTCAGGACCAGCCTGTATATTGTCTTCGCATAATAATCAATTGTGTTTAAAAATATTTCAATTTACCAGTGCACTCTTTTCGTGCCAATTCTGAAAAGCTCCAAAAACATTCGCTGCCTTATCGCGAGGTCGCAGCGTTCAGCTGTCTTTGTTAGTTGGCCGAATACGCGAGGATTCTTTTCCTGCACCTCGACGAAGTAACTTGCTTCTAAAAAGGTCCCGTTCGTGCTTTATTACGCCACGACGATTAATTTTGAAGGGCTGACTATAATCAAGTACGATGGCGTTTTTCTGTTTGTTATTCCCCTATTAATTGCATTTCTTTAATTTTTAATCGACAGTTTTATCCGAGAATTTAATCTTGGAAGTAAGGTTGCCGTACGATTTAATTTTCAACACCTGCTAACGTCCTACCTAGCTCCTGCGGCTTGTGAATGGCTTTTCTGCAATTACGGACGCATCCCCGGCGCTTTCTCCCCCGGGGTATAGCAATTCCTGGCCAGCCTTTGGTTAACAGCAGCCTTGGGCTTCGGAGGTTAGTGATTCTTGGTGTTATATCATACTACTTTAAAAGTGGACGGTCTTCCTGCTTTTAAGCAGATTCGGACAGTTTAAATTTGTACTTTCCGTTGTTATTAACATATAAAGTTTAATCTCATACAGTCAACGTATTTTAATACTTGAAGCTTAATGCGTATATTTAATTACGATTAATATTTAAAGCTACAATTTATGTGTGTAATTGAACCTTTGTAAAAGAAGCATTCACGCTTTTTGCTTTCAATAGCCTGAACAGAAAGGGTTTTTTTAAATGACAGCGGTATGCATACCACTCGATTTATTTGTGACTACAATTAATTGAATAACCCAGAAAGGGATTTCTTGGCGCGTGTCGCAACCTTTATTTAACTTGCACAGCTCTACTATGACATTATTTGTGATCAAATTGTTTTGATTATTTATTATTGAATTGCCATACTACAGATTATTCAGCAGTTATTAAATAAACTCTAGTCATTTGTAGTTTATTTAAATTATTCGAAATCATCTGATTTCTGGCGCCCATATCCTTTCTTTTGAAGACTTTGCAGGGTACACAGCTGCTGGTTTGAACCCACGACCATATCGCCGAATTTGAGTTAGCTCGGCCATCGCGGTAAGTGAAGATTTTTAGAGCTTCCGTGTAGTACTTAAGGGGGTTAATCTGCGATTTTTCACTACCATTGATTATTTTAATTAATTAGCCGCAGGTCAGCTTCTTTATCGTTTCAGTACTAACTGAAAAGGACGACGGACGTATCGAGTTGGACGCCGATGACGAGCCCTCCAAACTCATATGTAGACCTTTTTTATACCGGTAGACTATAATTATAATTTTACACAATTTATTTTGATTAAAACTTCAATTGCCTAATCTACAATTTCAAAAAAGATTACAACACATAGACTGACAAACTCGTGCCTACCTAGGATCTCCTAGAAGTGTTCCAATAGCAGTTGAAATACTGTCTTTCGTTATATTTTCGTAGTCTACGGTAATAGAATACCCCATAGCTTCAGCTGCTTTAGCATTAAGCTCCTGATCAGCGAATAATGGAATGGCTAAGCTAGGAACTCCACAAAAGACACTTTCTTGGGTCCCCATTAAACCTCCATGTGTAATAAAAAGTTTTACATTGGGGTGACCTAAATCAGCATTGTAAACATATTTTTTCTTTGTTGATAAAATAAGCATCTACTATACATACACAGAATGTCTAACTGGGGCATCCATGGTTCAAATTGAATGTTTCCAGGAATATCGTAATGTTTTGGCATGTCCTCTATGGATGCTTTCCACATAATCTTAAAGGGGATCTCCCGGAATGTTTCGAATAAAGCAGATAGTTTATGGAAAGGTAACGTTTCTGTTAGTACCATACTTCCCATGCTGAGATAAATTACACCTTGGTACTGAGTGCTGATATTTAGTGAGTGATTGAAGTGCTGAAATAGTTGATATATCCAAACGTTTTTTTATTGGAAATGTGTACATTTTAATACCAACCTTTGAAAGAGGTCGTAGTGGTTTAATGTGCAAGCCACCGACCTCGATAAAGTTTGGAACCGTTGGGCGCGCCTGGTGGATGCTAAAGTGGCTATTGACGAAAATTAAACTGGTATTGTAAGCCAAAGCCGTCAAATGTGGTAAGTCGGGACCAAAAAATTCGCGAGATATAACCGTCGATATTTCTGAAGAAAGCAAGTACCTAGAAGTATGGAACTCTCCATACTAGTGTATTATTTTATATTAGTAACTACAACTTACCCTAGCTTTCCTATGAGAAGAATTGCAGTGTTAACTATCCTTTCCATTATTGTCATCTTGCTCAAATAAGATACAAAGTAGGTGGGTATGTAAGCGGGATTATCAGGATTTCCAATTCTGCTACCGCCCCATGGTAAATTGACGCTGCTGGTGATGCTAATCACTGGAATCTTTAAATGGTAACCGAAGCCTAGCATGCAGTCGCTACCGAAAATTTCTGTTATGATTAGGTCGTACTTTATCTTGGTAGCCTTCAACTCCTTTGCCACAGTGGTGTTCAAGATTGCTCTGCATGTGTCTACAAGGCCACCCTCCAGAATTATGAATTGCATGGTATTGAACCAACTACCCAGGGTGCTTCGTGCAAAAGGAATAGAAATGTTGTTCGCTAGAATGGGAAGCGATCTTATGGGACTGATGTCATTGTATCTAGAATTTTACAATGTCTGAATTACTCAATTGCTTAATAAACTATCATTACTGTTGAGTAATATCCTCTTAGTAGTTTCACATACTAATGTTTGTAATTTATTAAAGATCTTTGGACGATCAACATTCAACACGCTATGGACGAATTCCTTAAATAACGTTAAAAGGTTTATGATAATGACAGAATAAGAATTTAAACTGCGGTAACAACTCGGCTAAGCTATTTTTGCGCTAGTTGAGTCATTCCGGTAAAATTGGCAGACCAGCACCAGCAAATCAAAAACAAAAATGTCCGGCTGTCGAGAGTATGTATAGTTTCTCATGAATTGACAAATATAATTTCGCTGCATTCTTCATAAGTTGAAGCTATTGGACTTTTTTCGGCCGCTATTAGTGTTATATAGATCGACCCATACGACTTAGTATACCTAATCATCAATAAACTTAGCCCAAGATTTCAGCAATTCGAAACCATCTGAAATATCTGAAGGCCAATGCTCTTTTCTATAAACGGCTTGGTACAGACTGAAACGCCACCTTAAGTTCGGCCAAAATCACCATCAACTGCTACTTGAAAGTACCTTTTCCCCATCTCTTCTTGAAGATTAAATTAAAAACAGGCGATAAAAGCCAGGACCTTGATAATTATTAACAATATTAACTAAAACGTAAAACACTACACTTACTAACAAAATAAGAGATAATAATACCGTTTTAATCAATACCCATCAACTCGAATCTGAACAGTCTTAAAACACAATCACATACCACATAATCGACAAGAATGTCACAGTAGGTATGACTGTGACTATAAACTAATTTTAATTTTTTCAGTCAAATGATAAACAGATATTATTGTAGTAATTTGTAATAACGAAAACAGTAGAACATGAATAAATGATGAAACGGGTATCTCGTTTCCCTCCCCTGTATAGTTTGTTTTTATGCTTAAAGTTAAAGCCAGTTTGTATGTATATGTTTTTTATTGTTAATTAAATTTAATTTAATTTACCATAGCCAAAAAAAGATTAAAACTCTGTGCGTGCATCGCTTACATTTATATGTCTTTAACGACGCTCGCGGGTGCAGCGATAAACGCGACTGCAAAGCCTGTTCCCGGGCAGAAGAGAGTTTCAACTTAAACATCTTTCTCTGGGAACAATTTATAATTCCTTAGACCGTGGGTTTTGCCCGAAGCTGCATATAGCTGAACGGCTCCGAATGCAATGTACGAGCCCGCACTACGGCAAAATAAAAGCGGCGACGTGACGATCGAAAAACGGCGAGTGTCAAAATGCTGTTTGGGAAACCAGGCAGTAAATAATTTGCTGCCTGAAGGTTTGTGTGCAGCCATCCAGCGTTTGCGTTTTCAGCAAGTGCCATTTTAATCGTGTACCGTTGAGTACACCATTGGAAAAGCAGGTACATATATTCGTCTTCATTGTGGAGACGTGAAGTCAGCTATCATTAGGCACCAGGGCAGCAATCAGGGATTTACCTAACTATTGTGTAGGACAAATTTCCACGCGTCGCACTGTCCAGCAATTGGCTGACGCAATTTGAGGGCAATCGTAGTATGCAACGCAGCAGTCCGCATACTTCGAGAACATAACGATTGAAGGTATTCAAATTTGAACCGGTATTTTGAACACCCTGTATTAAAATATATAGTTTTTGAAACTTTAATATTTTCATATCCGAATTGACGACCCCTTCAATTTGAGGAAAGAAATATTCAAAAGTTGGTCAAATGTGACATTTGAAATGAAAGCTTGATATTGACAAAATAATACTAAAAACATTCGTAAGTTGGAAACTATGAGAGCAATTTAAAACAAAAGTTATAATTGAACGTAGAACCTATAGGGGCTTAAATAGCCATAAATAAATACAGGGTGTTGTATTAAGAAAATTAATACTTTTTTGAGCCAAACTTTTGTCGGTCACCCTGTATATGTCATAATAATTTTAAAATGTGCCCTTTTCAGCCCGATTAGAGAAACCTCAATTAAACTTTTTATCGGAAAATAACTGAAAGCGTAATCAAAGACCGGCACACTAAATGTACACACTGTATGTGAGGGACCCATGACTTATCTTGGTCTGGTAGGCCAAAATGAGAGTACCTGAGTGAATGAAACTGTTAGACTACGAATTGGCGAGGCTCCTAAAACACCAATTAGCCATTTATACCAGCAAATTGATGATTTAAGTTGCAACAGGGTGTAATGCAATAGATTGTATTTATAAATGTGAAGATACATGATGATTCTTGTTCCTACTACTCTAGTCCTACCTTGGTGGTGGATTTTCCATCGGATAATGGCTTAATACATCAACTTCATGGCCTTTTTCTGCAAGTCCTTCCATTAGTCGCTTGAACATGACTACATGACTTTGAACGGGTAGTGGAAATAACCCCAATATACGATAACTTTCACTACAGTCAAGCAGTAGTATCACAAGGAACCATTTTATCATTGCTTTCATATTATATCACAATAGAAACACCCAAATTTCAAATACTTTGTCTGGATTCCATTGTAAGTGGTATGATTGGTTTTTTTATTACTATCTCCCGTTTTTCCTATTTACTATTTTGTTGCGTCAAAGTGGATGGTAAAACTGTATTTAATTCCTTGAACTAGTAGACGGGGTTCAACTAATTTTATCTTTTTTGCTAATACATTTGAATATCTTACCTTTTTAAATAAAAAGCATAAGTAGCCAAGGACCCTTAATTTCGAAATAACTTTTCTGAAATAAATTTTACCGTTAATTGAAAACTGTTTATCTAGTTTTACACTTTCGATTACACAATTTTGCTTCAATTTGCAACTCGTGGTAAACTTCCGAATAAAGTACGAAGTCCAACTGCTCAGTTTTGTATGTAATGCAGCACCATTGCCCATGCAGAATATAAAATCTAGCCTCAAGCAGTACTACCGGATTGACAGCTGTTTTTAAACTTAGTCGTGCGTTGCCTAATAAACCGTAAGAAAATCATGAATTTGTTTTACTTTGCGTTGAAAGAAATATGATTAATGGTTTTTAAATTAACATGCAATTTGACACACTTACGATTAAAATATGTAGCATTTTATTAAATCTATATTATTTATTGGGCTGATACCACATATATTTAATTACTGAAATTATATCAATATGATAATTAGTATGCAAAAAGCCAGTACCCCACGTTAAAGCTTGTGCTTGGTTCAAATTCATCGACTTTGAAACGAAATCAAATAAAAATAGAAATTTCTTTAAAATTCATTTATTATCAACTAACAATAGCCTCAAGCAAAACGTGTCCTTGGCTAGTTTATCTAAAATCCGAATTATTATACACATCTGAATTTGCGTCTTGCCTGTAAGTATCTCTCTGTGTGCTACATATGTATGAGAAACCAGATAAGACACGACTAAGAACTCGGCAGATTTTTAAACATCTTTGGCATATTCATTTTATAACGGTCAAAATATTTTTCTATTTTCATCCTTACAGTAGTTACTTTAGGCAATCTTAACCATAATTGCGTACGTTGGGTTGCCTACAGTTCTGCTTTGCCGATATACTTTTTATAATTTTTTCGGTAATACTCGTAACTTCAAAGTATAACGACCTCCCCTTCCATTTTTGAAAAATGTTATACTGTAAAACGCATATTTGTGGATCTTTTGAGTGCACGCTTAGAAAGCAGATTTATCTTCAAAAGTCGTCAGCAATCACATTCAGAATTGGCCTGATGCCTTTTGATAATATTTTCGAAAGTAACTCACCTCTTAGCTGTATGTAATCTCAGGTATGGAACCGTTTATCGCCCTACTTTCACAAGGTTTAGCGTTTTATTGGATTCATTTTAGGCATTTCTTCTAGTAATATTCAATGTAATAATCAATAATCTCTGATCGCATGCTGATTAAATACCCCCCCCCCCCCCCACTTGGTAGTGTCAAAACTGCTCTAGCCCGCCCGCGATCCCCTTCGCTAGCAGGCGTGTGATAGGGTCCTCTTACCTCTTCGACACCCATGGACAGCTAGTGTATGCAGGTTAGCGGTATTTTACTATACCTCGTGCGTACCTGGGGCCGCAGCCACCGCTCTCGCGTTTTTTGCTTCGATTGCAATTATGTTAATTATCGAATTACGTTTTGGTGTAGGTTACTTGCTGTCTATTTTATTCCACTGTAATTTTAACTAATAAACAACCACTTGTTTATAAATGTCACTTGCCTCATGTTCTCTCATTTGATGGTACTGGCTGTCAATTGAAACGTTCAGTTTTTTATTTTCCAATTTACGCTATGTTCATTTTTTGTCACTTATAATTACACGAGAGCTTTTTTGTAGAAGTAGACTTGACATTTTAGTGAGAATTTCGTTGCTTGGCAGTTTAACGAAAAAAACTGCCTCTGAAAAAATTACGAGTCCGAAAGACGAGTAATTTTTTCTGGCAGTTCTTTGAGCACACTTTTGCCGCTGTCATAGTGACAAAAAAACCGCGGCTTATGGGATTTTTAGTGTATGCATTATATTGTCAAAAATAATCACTTATAATACCATGAGTAGTCAAAGTTATGTCGACTATTTTTGAAGTGGTGTCACGAATGTCCATTGCGCTTTGGTACGATTAAAACGAGTGCGCTAGCACGAGTCCTAATCCCAAGCGCAATGGACATGAGTAGTGATACCACCGCAAAAATAATCTACTTAACTTTGACTAAGAATGGTATTCGAGGGACTATTTAATGAACCAAACTACTTTTTCAAATAAGTTTTCAGTAAATCTAGCAACAAAATACGCAATTTCTATAGTAACAGAACACTAATATTGACTTTTTCTAATAAAAATCGCATTTGTTAAAAATAGTCGCTTGAATACCTTCTAGGAAGATATATCCACTGATATTTTTTGATTGGTCAAGAAACGTTAAAATTCTGGATTCTCATTGGTCCCTTTTTGACAGATGACAGGTGAATTGAATAGTCTCTATTATTCTGTTCTTCTATTATTCCAAACGGGTTTAGACTCAATGCACCATATGCAGGGGCCCGTTATAACAATATAATGAAAAAGGCTAGTAAAGCTCTATTAAGAGATAGAATACAATTGCACAGAAGTAGTCATATTATTTTTTGACATAAATAGACTAGACCAGATAATTCAAATGGATATTCAGGAAGAGGATTTCAATCGTATGCACAATTTCATTCATAATAGCTACATCGAAAGACACACAGCGCAAAAACGCACACATTTAAAAAAATCCAGCACCTCATCCAAGAAAAACACACAGATGAACTAAATACACTAACCACTTTTCTAAGTAAAACTGTAGTTAATATGTCTTCTAAAAAATTAAACGCCATTGATGAATTAGTTATCAGCAGGGCTCGATTTGAGGCGGAACGCGGCAGAACGGCGTTCCGGGACCTCTCTCTATGAAAAAAAAATCGGCACTAAGAAAGTTTAAGAAAACCTAATACGATTCTACAACTTTTCGAGTCAACTTTAAGACCTTAAAAACGTCTAAAACGTCATTTTTAAGACCTTTATTTTTCAAAATTTTTCCGGGGGAGGACCCCCGGAACTGCCCTTGGACACGGGGGTATCCTCCCAGACCCCCCTGGCAGTTCCGGCACCCCTATTTCTAGAAATCGAGCACTGCTTCTCAGCAAGGGACTAAATTACGCCAAGTTTGGAGAAAGTATGTTGATGATGTTTTTGCAATTTGGCCTTTGTTAAGTCATTTTGCTGTCGCAGATGCTTAATTGCATTTCACGCCTTTATTTAGGTCATTTTGGTATTTTAAATAGCCACCTAGGCTTTAGGGCAGCGTGCCCGTATGCTAAGCCCTTTTAGTTCTTTATTTGGCTCCATCGCCTAATTCTAGAATCACGATGTCGCACATATTTAGCTCCAAAAGCAGTATTTTTCGTCGGTTGGAGCTCCCCTCTGATGGCGTTTTTCCGAATTCCGAATCTCCTAGAAAGCACGCCGTTGAGGCGTGATGCCATTGGTGCCGGCATTAACTTGTTTCGTTTTATCGCCCCGCGATTGGCTGCCAAGGTTTAGTCACGTGGGGACGCGATCAAGGTGACCTTTGCCAACGCTTCCCTCGGGGCATTCAGCCGAGAGCCGTCGAACGAACAAGTGATCTGATAGTGTGTGTGAGTTCGTGCGACGCTCCCGCCCTTGGCGGGGGCGTCAGCCTTTTTCCCGTCGAAGTGCTGCTTCAGCACGTTATGTGACATACGGTTCCGCCCTAAGTGGCAGTTGTCCGCAGCCCGTTGCAAAGAACGCTCGTGTGGTGGTTGTGAGTCGGAGTTTTTCGAATTGTCTTCGGCGTAGCGTGGGTGTTTGGAGCCCAGTTCCTGCTTCCGTAAGTAAGGGGTCGTGCCCCCCTTCATCTCGACCTACGAGGATCTGTTCCGCAGAACGAAAGTGGCCCATTTTTCGTCGTCCCGTTGTACGCGTCCTGGACGCGTCTCACGTCGCCATTAAGGCGGTTGTGCACTCATCCCTACAGCCGTTGTAACATCGAAGGTATCTGCCACCTACGACTGCAGCCTGTCGCAACTCAACTGTACCAGGCTCCCTCGCCGCCTACGCATTAAGGTATGTGTCTTTAACCTGATTACCGCTGTGATCGCGAGTGCTAATTTAATCTTCGCTGTCCGCTGCATAAGGCGTCGCGCCAGCATATTGGTGCATTCCTTCAGAATTGCAGACTGTCCATATCGCGAGTGCTAATTTAATCTTCGCTGTCCGCTGCATAAGGCGTCGCGCCCGCATATTGGTGCATTCCTTCAGAATTGCAGACTGTCCATATCGCGAGTGCTAATTCAATCTTCGCTGTCCGCTGCATAAGGCGACGCGCCAGCATATTTGTACTCATTACTACTCATTACTGTTCATTACTGTTCACTACTGTTCAACATCTGTCGCTAAGTTTAGAGCGCGCGTGCCAGCTGGTGCCCTTAATTATAGTCTAAGTATAGATATAGGGCGACGCACTCTGCCGCCCCATTGTAACCCGAAGTTCAATACATGATTGGTTAGTTAAGGGATTTATTGTTTTGTTTCGACTTGTGCATGTTCTGTTACAGATAGACGCCCCCTTCATTGTACTGATTCTTGTACGACGGAACGAGGGAGCTTTGAGCGTGCAGGTGGGTGAGACAGCTGCGTAGTCGCGGTCGGATTGACACCTAATTACAATCCTTGCATAAGGCAATCCCGAAATTGTTATTTGACCTTGCAACTCTTGAGTAATCCTATTGGCGGAGTATTTTGCATGCTTCGCTCCCGTCTAACCGTCCAGGCCCGGTTAGCCGGGTTAAGACAGGCTTGGTGGCGCCCTCATGATTTCGACATACCCTGTATATATTATGCCACCACACGCTTGCCCAGAACGTATCGTGTGACTCACGCCCGACTCCCTGAGCGTCCCAGCCGTGGCCCTTTTAGCCTATTTCGAACCGATTTCAGGGCAAGTGTGCCAGTTTTTCAGGACTGATTCCGTGGTGCGATGCTCACCTTGGGTGGGTGTCGTAAAGTTCTTTTAATACCGTAACACCTTATAGTATTGAGTGAACATATTTCTTGAACATATTAACAGTAAAGAAACTTCCATTAAATTCACATTATAAACAGAGCAACACAATCAGTTACATTTTCTTGATACAGGATACACTAATCACACGCATAATAAAAATTTTTGAAGCATTAGTATACCGCAAGAAAACCAACACCAATAGGTACTTACATTTTAACTCCAATCATCACAAAAACATAAAGACAGGGGTTGTACAAAGTATTTAGGTATGATAGAGCCAAAGTTGTTTGCTCTACTAATGAAATCTTCAAAAAGAAAAATAATTTATTATAAATGTTTTAAAAGATAACGGTTATCCCGGGACTCTTGTTCGGAACATTTTCGATACACGAAACAGTAACACTCATGTACAGAGAAACTACACTCAAAAATACAACCCTCTTACTATACCTTGTATTCCAGGCATGTCTAACAAAAATAAACGAATTGGAAATAAGTTGAATGTTAGGACGGTATTTAAAAATATAAATATATTGCGATCGATCATTACAAAAACGAAACCATTCAACGAAAAACAACATTCAAAGAATTGTAAATATACAGTAAAGTTCATTTATAATGCAATATGGTCATCATATTGCAAGCTAAATGGTGCGCCCACTTTATCATTGGAATATAGGCAACCCATTATACATTGGGCGCATTCAAACGACACAACCGCGGTTTAATATTATTTTTATTATTTTGATCAAATGAATGAATAAACATTATTTGATGTGGTTAGTAAAATAAATTAAAGAGTAATTAGTGTAGTAGGAAAGTAGGTAATTATTTTGGTATAATCTAACAATAATTACAGTTGTACAACTGTTGTGTCGCCTGAATGCGCCCATTAATTACCAGCTACTTAGTTAAAAAAAGGTTAACCACAAAATAAAACGTGTTCATAGTTAAAAAGAATTATTAAATACGAAAATGAATTATGTAAAAATGAAGAAATAAGAACAGCAGCAAGCAATTACGATTATTATAATACCTGCTCGAAGTGCCCACTTTGCATTTCCAAACAGAAGGCTAAACAATTGTTAAATTCTGTGATGGAATTATTAACGAAATTAACAGGTATGTTTTGACATTCATCAATTAACCTCTCTTTTAATGTATCGATATTTGCTGCTAGCTCTACTGTATAAATTTTATTCTTCAAATACCCCCCATAGAAAAGTAATTTGGAGAGAAATCGGAAGAGCTCGGAGGCCAATTGATAATGCCCCGTCTTCCAATCCACAAAGGAAATGTGGCATTAAAATAATTAACTACCTCTCTGATACAATGATGGCGGGCTCCATTAATTAATATTAGCTGCACTTATGCACATATTTGGCATTATTTAGAGTACCATCTATAAATATTGGTCCTATAACCTTGCCGTTCATAATAACACAGATTGTCGATACTGTGTATGTGATTCTTGAAATGAGTGCAAATTCTCCGTTGACCAAGGCCTAGGATCCGGGAAACAGTTGATAATATTTAAGAAAAACTGGATTAAGAAAACACCTACCTAACGTTTCATGAAGTATACGACTCACCAATGTCTTAGAAAGTCCTGTCTAAATAATTTACTGTTTAATTAAAAAATAAAATAATGTATGTAAATAAGTGGAAGTGGTATAAATAACTGCACTTTCAGTTCAGAAGCAATAGTGCAAAATTCAATAAATCTGAGTGATGCAATTTCGAGTAATTTGGAAAAATGTTCTATAGGATAAAAAACTGGTTGCGGAACAATACAAGAAGTTTGTTTAATTTATTGCGTTTTGTATGATTTTGTTATAATAATCCATATTAGTAATAAAACTAATAATTACTTTGTTACGATAAATAAGTTGACCTGCGATTAATTAGATAAAATAATCAGTGGTAGTAAAAATCGCAGATTAACCTCCTTAAAGTGCGTACTACACAGAAGCTCTAAAAATTTTCACTTACCACGCAGGCCGAACTAGCTCAAATTCGGCGATAAGGTCGTGGGTTCAAACCACCAGCTGTGTACCCTGCAAAGTCTTAAAAAAATATGGGTGCCAGAAATCAGATGATTTCGAATAATATAATTAACTACAAGTAATCGGAATTTATTAAATGCATAATACATTGGTAATCACCAAATGTAATCTATTGTTACGTTTTTACGCTCGAGCTAGTTAAAAATTATACGACGCTTCTTGTATTAAACATTTATTTACAACGATTAATTACGATTATTTACAAACACAAGAATTATGAAGGCATAACACAATTTAATTATAAACTACAGGCATTATTTTTAACAACGATACACTAATTATTTATATACGGCTTAACAGTAATGATTTATATGGTTATACACTCTATTTATTTACACTGGATTAAACATCAATTATTTATGTGGCTATTTATGTTCTACACGCGTTTATTTATGTGGCGGCCTTACGCCTTCGAGTTTGATGAGAACTGGATGAGAACTGCCCGCTCTTGCACTCCGACCGCTTATATATCTCGCCGGGTAAATTCTTCCAGATGCTTCCAGATATTCTCGACCATTCCAGCACAATCGAGGCTTTCCAGCAAATGCATGAGGCATCCGCGTCGGAACCGCTCTCGCATTATCGGGAAAATGACTCATCTGTCCACACCTGGCTCCAAGGCTGTCTGCCGGCGGCTGTGGATTACGCGTTTGCAGCTGCATAATCGCAAGGTCGTTACACTATGTAATTCATAAAATATTTGAAAATGTTTGCTACACTATGCAGCCAAAACTAATTGAAGGTGGCCACACGCATTACCACAAAAAACCCCTTTTTGGGTTGTTAAATTACTTGAAATTGCAAAATAAATCTAGAGATATGCATATCGCTGTCATTCATAAAAACCTTTCTTTCTAGGTTGCTGAGAGAAAAAACGTGGGTGCTCCTTTTCCAAAAAAGTATAAAGTGCACATAAAAATTCAATAGTTTTAAATGCTATCTTTAATTAAATTTACTGAGCGAATGAACTATTATGTTGGTGATAAATTTAGCATCCGGTATCACCAGCACAAGATTAACTTGGTAGGTACATAACCCGTCCTCGATTGGCGTTGTAATAAAAAACGAACCAACTGACCTTTTAGGCCCCCGCAAGTTTAGGGTGTAAACGCTAGTCGGGAGCTGCTATCACTGGTAACCCGCATACAGCAAGGAATCAGCCTTACGCAACATGGGTGCTGAAGCGATGCAGAAAATAGCAGGTGTTCGTTTCGAATTAAGACAGGAACTTTATTGGCAATCCATTTAGTAGAGATATTTTTATTTTCTTCAACGGCTTGCACCACGTTTAATTAGTTAAGTTTATGTGTTACTGTTCTACGTCGATTTTTTTTTCATGTGGTGCCACACAGCCTGTACTTGCAAATTTTCTAACTGTTCTTGATATTGTAGACACATTAGGGACTAGTCTGTTAGGATATTTTACACTAAAATGATCTCTAACATTACCTAATGATAATTAGAAGTGATATATTATACACATGTGTATTTTTTCTTCGTCTGATTAAATCATGTTTAATAAATCGTTAGTTTTAAATCTTAATTCTTTATTAAAAATTTAAAAAATAACACCTTGCATAATTTGACAGGTGACAAAACAATAAACCACACAATGCAGTAGGCCATGCAATAAACAATACATAAATGACATTTTTAAATAGGTGTATAATGGGGTGCTTATATTCCAATGATAAAGTGGGCGAACCATATGGTCATTTTGCACTATAAATGGACTTCACTGTATATAGTATTCCTTGTGAATGCGGGATATACTATATCGGTAAAACATCAAGGCTTTTCGAAGTTAGAGCTAAAGAACACCAAAACTTGATTAAGAAATACAAGATTGACAAATCTAAAATAGCACAAAATGCTTGGAATAACAACCACAAAATACATTGGCATAACACAAGGATTTTATCTAAAGAATCGATATCAACTAGACTTAAAATCAAAGAAACTGCATATATTTTACTAAGCCAAGACGAATGCCTTGTTACAGTATCAAAACAACACACTTACCCTGAGATTCGTTAAAACAGACTAAAGGTCTCGGCTATAACGCTCAGGGAGTTGGGCGTGGTTCAAACGGTACGCCACTGGGCAAGCGTGCTAGGGCATATACAGGGCAAGTCAAAATAAAAGGGCGCCACCAAGCCTGTAGTAAAGGTGTGACCGAATAACCGGGCATGGACGGTCAAGCGGTAGCGAAGTATTCAAGATACTCCGTCTATAAGGGTACTTAGGAGCTGTAAGCTCAAACAACAATTTCGTGACTGAAAACACTGGGATTGCGACGTCGGGGTCTTTTGGCCGCGGCTGTGCCGCCACCGAACCTACCTGCACGCTCCAATTTCTCAAGCCTCGTCGTACATCTATCTTCACACTGAAGAGCGCTATCTGAAACAGAGCATGCACCGGTCGAACAAGAATAATACGTCCCTTAGTCAGATATGTGTCTATTGGTCGACTTTACATTCGAGCAGCGTATCCCGCCGCCAAGCTTATCTTATCTCTTAAAAAATATACTCATCAGCTGATGGACGCGCTAATGCTACTGTACAACACACAACACGTGACTGGCCGCTGTTGGTTCTTCACTTTACATCAAACAGAACAGTGAAAAACGGGCTCCCTAAAAGGCCGTTAGTTCATAACAATAAATCATACGCCTGCGTAGGCGACGGAAGCAGTGTAGCTGTTGGCAAACACGGCGCCGCAAAGGTATGCGACGAATTAACTCGCGGCCTAATTTATTAGGCAGAGTGGGCAGCGTAGCTGCAATACTTGGCCAAAAAGGGGGCTGACATAGCCTCGCAAAAATATGCGAATTCTGAATATAAATTCCAGCCAATGCCACGTCGCCCAGGCATGCGATAAATTAACTTAAACGAGGCACGAAGCCAGCGCACATATGAAAAGTCTCGCACAAATTGTGACAATTACGGTGTCGCACGGCTATGCGATGCGTTCGTCTGCTGATTAATCGGTTAGGCACAACCAAGCCCGCACACATGCAGTTACTAAAATGAAGATTAGCAACGGTAGCTTCACACAGACATATGCGAAGAGTTCACCACTTGTTTATACGGTTAAACACCAAGCTTACACACATGCAATTACTGAAATTAGGGCTAGCAACGGTCGCCTTACAGAAACATATGCGAAGAGTTCATTAATTTCTTTATACGGTCAGGCACAAAGCTCGCGCCCATGCAACATTTAAATGAAAGTTAGCGACGGCAGCGTCACAAGGCATCGTAACCCCAGAGCGCCGCATAAAATAGTAATAAGCGAGCAAGAGGCACAAGTACGTCCCCGCAAAAAGACCACAAACGCAACATCGTTTGCACAAGTAACAACTATTATGTTTAAATGGTTCTATTACAGGTACCTTAATTCGTGGACGGTCCTTGAGAACGGCGTGCAATTGGTTGGGAGTCGGCTGCAGTCCGTGGAGTTGAATCAGCCGCGATACGGCATTTGGGGCAAACAAACCAAGATCCGCCAAATATGGAGGCCATGAAAAGCACTCCTACGGGTACAACGACGGTGGCAAAAAGAGATCCAATACGTCCTGCTGGATAGATCCTCGAGCATCGAGTTAAAGGGGAACTACCCCTTACTTACAGAAGCAGAATCGAACTCGCAAAGCCCATCGTACCCACGCCTTGAAGTGATGACTGCCACTCGCACAACACACAACCACTCTTATCTGCAGTTCTGCCGGAACTCGCGTCTGCTGCTAGCAAACATACCAAAACCCGCGGGAAACACAAAGGGCCTTCACGGCAACGACCCAAACATCGACGGCAGGCGCCCTCAAGCGCCGGGACGCAAGAGGACGCCGCCCACGGTAACACAATAACTAACCAACTGTTCTCTCCAGCGGCCTGAGATCAACTGCCCGCAAGAAGCGTTAGGACGCGGAACATCGCGGGAAAAACCTGGCGTCACCACGTGACTCTCGACAGCCAATGGTAATGCGAAGAATCGAACAAGCACGTCACGGTGACAAGGAAAGCGAAAGGCTTCGCAGTCGCTCCAAAACAAATAAATGGCGTTCAAAGGGTGTTCCAAAATAATCGTAGCGGGACAACCTCGTCTATATACAGAGTAGCCGAATTCAAATGAGCAAGGAATGAGCTTGCGTTTGTGAGTTTTTATGATAAAAGTTAAAAATGGGTTTTCAACATTACTAAACTTCACTAAAGGCGCGAAATGTAATTAAGTGACTACTGAGGGCAAAATGGCTTAACAGCCTGTCTACACATCAAGTAGATTTAAATATTCTTTTTTCAAGTGATAGTGGTTTATTTGTAGAACATGACGTTCCTAGAGCACTTAATTGAAGAAGTAAGGAAGAACCCATGTCTGTGGAAAAAATCCCTTGACGAATATCGGAATCAGAACATACGAGATAATGCCTGGGAGAAGATTTCTGGAGAATTGAAAAAGCCAGGTAAATACATTTCTAAAATTTTATTCGAGAAACAAATAATAGCTAAGTATATTAATGTTTCCTCAGTTATAAAAATAAAGGTATTCTATTAGTCTGTATAAGGGTTGAGGTAAATTAAAAAATCCAGGTGCATCTTCCAAATCTACAAATTCTTCAATTTGTATTTATAAGAAAAACTGGTAAACATAAGTTGAAGAACTCTAATTACATAAATCTTCCAATTTTATCTAAGCCACACGATTCACTACTCTCTGCTGCCACTCAACATGGCCTTCTTCTGAGTTAAAGTATTGCTTGAATGAATTTCGGATATTTAGAGCCTCTCTCGTTGAATTTGTCGCTGCAGCAACGGAAATTGGTAGTAACGGGTTGGTCAGAATTTGTTCTTCTCCCTGGTTAGTCTGGGTCCGTGATTGGCGTATATAATTGGAAAGAACAACAGTAGCTTTAATTACTTTATCAGCGAGCCCAACACGGCATTCTAATGGGCGATGGTATATCCTCCAAATGTTTGCAAGTATGCCAAAAGCATTTTAAACTATATTCCTGCTTCTTGAAAGTCTATAATTAAAAATTCGTTCTGCCTCATTCAGTCTTCGAGCACTTCTGGGATAAGGTCTCATGAGGTATTTTTTAAGCGAAAATGCTTCGTCGCCAACTATGACGTATGGTAAAGGGCTGTCCCCTAAGTTTTCATCTGGAGGCAAATCAATGTTTTTTCTTGTTAAACGATTAGCAATATTACTGTTGCTGAACACGTTGCCATCACTAACTCTTCCAAACTGACCAACATCGACAGTAAGAAATCTTTTATTGCCGTCAACTAATGCTAGCAGAATTACAGAGTGATACTTTTTGTAATTAAAAAATTCTGACCTTCTATGCGCTGGTGCTTTAATACGAACGTGTTTCCCATTGATTGCTGCTACGCAGTGAGGAAAATTCCATTTTTCCCTAAATACTTTTTCTGAGGCTCTGCAAATTTCTTCATTCGGCTCAGGCATTACTATGGGCTGAAGGTTTTTCCAAAGAGCTTCACAGACCTCTTCGACAATCTTACTGATTGTAGACCTGCCCTTGCCAATGATCGGAACGAATTCCCAGTTGCTAAGAACCTGAAACAATAATTAAAAATACAAGCATGAATTATTACTATTTTTTTATTGCAGTGGAGCATCTCAAAGGTGAATGGAAGAAACTACAAGACTTATATAGGCAAGCTATGCTAAGGAGGAAGACAAAAAGTGGTGACGGTGCGAAGAAAATTAAATCCTGGAAATACGAAGAGTTGATGTCTTTCCTTTTGTCTGACTTAACTCCACGGGAGCAAGTGTAATTTTTAAATTTGTATAAGCTTCATTTTCTGTATGGTATATTGAAATATATACATTTTTGTGTTTTTCTTGCACAGGACTTACTCTATTGTCGACGATGGTCATTACAGTGAAGAGGGCGAGGACGGTTTGGGACCAATGGATGCAGAAAGTCAAAATGGGGAAGGGGAAGAACAAGTAGAAGCAGAGTTGGCAAAAGAAAGTGAAAGCCAAAATAAAAGGAAACATTTCAATATATGTAAGAAGCGCTCAGACAAAGAAGGCGATGTAGACAAAATTCTAACCTACATTCATGACAAAAATAAGTACAAAAAACAGCCAGGAGAGCTTGATCTCTTCTTTGGCAGTACATGTGAAAGCACCAAGCGCCTACCTCGCCGTTTACAACTTACAATAAAACATGAAGTGATGAAGGCAATTATAAATGCAGAAATGGAGTACCTACCTCGATCACCCTGCTTATTATGCTCAAACGTCACCACCTATACTTGCTAGCCAAATATCGACGTCTTCACCTGCTTCTTCTCAAACATCAATAACTTTACCTGGTAGCCGAATTTCAACACCTTCACCAGCTCAAACACCCACACCTTTACAAGATTATGGCCAAAATCAAGTACAAAACAGTACACCAAACATGATGTATGAAGGATTCCTGCATGACACACAGCATTCAGGGTACTTTATATTAAAATAATCTTTGAAAGATGAGTAACATTTTACAAAAGTGAGAAATAAAATACTGTTATATAAGATGTGTTTACTTACCTTGAACAAACAGCTAATCGTTCCTCTGCTGGTATGCTCTCCCTATAGTTGAGTTCCTTCTTTTCAATGTCTTCCTTGATAATGGATAAAAGTTGATCAAATTGGTTTGTGTTCATTCGAAAATATTCTCTAAATTTAACTTCATCTTCACGTAACTGTGGTATCAGGTGATTAAATTCACCAAACTCCTTTCGTTCCATTTTCACTTCGTGTACCCACTTCCTCTTCCGTTTATTATTATTATTATTATGCAATGCAAGTAACAACAGAACATCATCGTCACTGTCATCACTTTCCCAAGACAACCTACCAGTCAACATCGTCATAGGAAAGGCTGAGACAAATTGAAATTTTTAGTGTGGCGACCTGGCGTAGCGAATGTAGCGAACATAGCGCACAAAGCATACATAGCGTAGAGTCCCTGTATATAGTTTTATATACAGGGACTCTAACATAGCGTAGCGCTCTGTGTGCCCTTAGCAAAATCAAGTAGTCAGCTGTCAGTGTCACGCTGTTTATTAGGGAAGTTAGTCGTGTTCTATTGGATCTCCAATAAAATAGTTCAAGTTATCGTTGATTTTTAATTTAATTAATTAATGTTGATAAGGGAAGTAGATTTGTCTTCCGAAACGTTCATGTTTTAATATTTTTCATTTTGTAGTGAGTCGAAATACCCAAAAAATAGCATGATTATTGAAGCGCCACAAGAAGTTTCAGAGAATCTCTTCATCTACTTTCTTCGCCAGGTCTGAGTGATTAGCTTCAAATTCTTCCCAAAGTTGTTGTACGGTGGATCTGCGGGTAGTGATTCACACTGCAGTTTTCCTTGATGGGCCGTCCTTCTCCCTGTTGATAATCTGCCTGCGAATGGATTCTTGGGCCTTGAAAATCTCCCGTCGCTGCGCCATTGTACGGCCTTGTTCGTAGGGGGCTGGCACGTTTAAGGGCTCGAAGAACTAGATATTGGGGGGCTGGAACGTGTAAGGGTTTGAAGTAGCATATGTTGGGGGACTGGAACGTGTAAAGGCTGAAAGGACCAAATGCTCAAGGTGGAGTTTGTAGTGGACTGTATATTTTAATTTTTGGCGGCTTACACAGGATAATGCTTAGGGGTGCAGGAATGTAGAAGGATCCAATGCCAGCGGCCTTATACAGTCTCACATAAGAAAGGTAGTAAAGACTTGGACCCATTTGACAGAGGTTCGTGAACACAAAAAGATATCGAACGGCATTGCTTTATTATTATATATGCTGTACATTTCAAGGGTTGAGCACATTGTTCCCTTTTAATTGAAACGTTACCTAACGTGTTACATTTCATAACAAACGGAAATATATTAACAGCAAATTCAGCATAATTGCAATTTATTCACTAAGTTAGTCAAGAGTGCACTCCATTAACTTTACTGTTTTTTTAATTTTCAAGAGAATTATTTATTTATTTTTAAATCGGCAGTGAAGAACGCCAAATTAGCCATTAAAATACTAGAAATCGGCAGTAAAGTAATCCATTGTTTTACGACTTTTTACAGTTGGCGTGGTGCCAGGTGGGTGACAGAAACGTCAAAATTACCTCAAAAGATTGGCTAAAAAGCTTTAATTTCACGATTCCTAGATTAAAAAAAATATATACTATGCACCTCGGCACTGAAGTTCCGTTTTAACACTGATGTGATTTAGTTACAGAGGCCCGTAGGCCCGCAATAAAACGTTAAATTTCAGTATCTTGATATACAAATAACTGTTTGTTAATTGTTTTAGAGTACAATTTTTTTCATCGCCTCTTGAAAACAAATGAATAAATCTTTGGTCATTTGATACTGTCGTAATGTCTATCAACCACATTAAGTGATGCAAAAATTATAATTAAAAATAGATTGTAGAAATATTAACTATTATTTGACTGACACCTTTTTAATTTTTATTTCCTAGTTGGTTAACTTTAATGTTTTTTTTCTACTCCTTTATTAGTAAATTGCTCATTAAGCACTGTTTACTTGATTAGTAAATTCGTTGTTACAAACAGTGTTACGTAATGACTAACACGTAATTTTTTTTATTACGTTACAGTTAGCTTCTGTTGTTTGTACGAAGCGGTGTAGGGATGTGACTGCAGCCTCCTAATTTTTAAGATGGTGTGACAGATGATTTGACAGTTAATAAAATATTTCTTTTTCGTTTAACGAAATGAGTGTGATCGTAGAAAAAGTATAGTACGCAACTCGAGCTATAGAGCAATTACACGCTCGTGGAATTACACACGCGCCGCTACGCGGCTTGTGCGTAACTTTTCCAACTCGCGTGTAATATGCTTCCTACAGCTCTCGTTGTGTAATATACTATTCTATGAATAAAAATGTTGGTAAAATACCTGAAAGCATAGGTATAGATTAAGTGTTTATTTTATGATCTGTAATTTAGCTTGATGCCCTTAAATACAGATGGTCATTAATTTAGCATGGAGCAAAGAATAAAGAAAAATAGAAATTTTAATAGCTCTTAATTCACCTTTATTACTTAATTAAAACACGTAATTTTAATGCAATTTATAACTTCGAATTTTATTAAAATTTATCATATACCTACTACATTGTTGTAACATTTTCCAATATTAACATAATTTACAATTTATGCATAAAATGGATATTTTTCAACTTATATTCAAGAAATATTAAGTATTACTAAACACAAACAAAACAGAACAAGCCTATAGAATATTGGAACTACTGAAACTTAGAACTAATGGGAATCCGAAAACATAACCTTAAAATAGATTAGCATTTAAAAAAGAAACATGGAAATTAAACTGGACAATTTAGATTTAATGGACATTGGCAAAATATGCAGAGCCTGTTTAATTGAAAAACAGAACATGTTTTCAATACACGACTCTAAAGTAAAAGAAATGTTTCTTTATTGTACGTCTTTAACTGTAGGTACCTAAAAACTTACCACCTTGTACTAAAAACTACAAACTGCTTTATTTACCTATAGGTCGAAAGCAATGATAATCTCCCGCCCTCAATCTGTAGTCAGTGTAAATCTGAAATGGACAGAGCATATATGTTTAAGCAGCTCTGCATCCAGTCGCATTGTAGACTACTAGACAGCAGGAAAACTTGTAAAGTAATAGACGAATTTAACTTCTCGGACTATTTAAAAACGGACGACTTGCTAAAAGACGACGAAAACCAGAAAGATCTCTATAGCGACCTAGATCTTACCACCAATGATGCGGATTCTGACTTTAAAATGGATGAAGCTGCAAAGCCAAAGCCCAGTAAAAAGCGTAAAAGACTTAAAAGCATCGGTGCCTTTAAGTGTGAAATCTGTGCAGAAGGCTTTGACCTACACTGTGATTTTGAAACCCACATGATCTCCCATCCCAAAGACAACAGCCCTATATGTACCCTATGCAACAAGCAGTTTTCCGATTTGAAAGTTCTCAAGCGCCATGTGCGGATACACATGCTAAGCAAGCCCTTCAGCTGTGAGTTATGCCAAAAAACATTTTCAGAATCTGGCAGTCTGACTCGGCATTTACGAAAACACCGAGGAGAGAAACGACACCTCTGTACAGTGTGTGGCAAGGGATTTTACGAAGCAAATGTTTTATCCGTTCACATGCGCACTCATACAGGTGAGAAGCCAATAGAGTGTAAAATGTGTAAAAAGAGATTTGCAGACCCGAATGGCTTGCGAAGCCACATGAAATCGCACACTGGTGAAAAGAAATACTTATGTAACATCTGTAACAAATCCTTCTCTCATTCCTTTGTTTTGAAGAAGCATTTACGGGTGCACAGCGGAGAAAGGCCGTATTTATGTTCAGTGTGCGGTAAATCTTTCACACAAGTGAGATTAATTTTTCTTAACTAGAAGTAGAACAACTAAATAGCCCAATTTTAGAGCCATTATGTATCTATACACATGAGGCAACACACAGGGGAGTTGCCGTATACCTGCAGCGTGTGCAGTAAAGGTTTTACACAGAACAGTCAGTTAGAAATGCACATGCGTATACATACAGGAATCAAGCCATACATTTGTGCGGTAAGTTACATGGTTTTTGAATTTAATAATCTTCACTGTTGTATCTAGGTCTGCGGTAAAGGCTGTGCAAGATCTGGGGACCTAGTAACACATATGAGATCTCACACTGGGGAGAAACCTTTTATCTGTTCTGTGTGCCCCAAACGCTATGTAACGTCTAGTCATTTAACAGTTCATATGCGTAGCCATAGTGGAGAACGTAATCATATCTGTTCTACATGTGGAAAAGGTTTTACAGAAGCTCAAGGGTTGAAAGCTCACATACGGACCCACACTGGCGAAAAGCCTTACCAATGTACTGTTTGTGGCCATCGGTTTGCTCAGTCTGGAGCCCTTGCAACACATCGCAAGATACATTTAAGTGAAAAGGATAAGTAGTATTAAAATTGCAAATACAGGGTGCCCATTTCTTTCAGGTTGCACAGATCACTATTTTAGTACAAAGGTTAGAAGATGAAATAAATTCGAAAAATTGTGAATAGTTCAGCAGTCTTTTTCATCTTCAAATTTGAACTAAATTGTTAACTTGATGATTTACACCACTTCTTTAACATTAAATGGAAATTTTATTAAAACTTCATGGCTCAAACTATCAGTTTTAAATGCCATTCATAGTCGACCGTAAAATTTGAAAAACAAAATCTTTCTATCGTCACTAATATATCGTATGACATAATTATCTATCGGTTCTTACACAATTTAAAAAGTAATATATATTACATATTCAAGTTATAATCTGCAAAATAGGCTTTGAAAAACAATATGATATAAAAAAACTTAAACTTCAGCCAAAGTTATCGACGTTACAGACAATGGAGCAAATATCAAAAGGGCTAAATCTGATCTAAATAAACATCATCATCCTTGCGTCGCATACACTTTAAATCTGTGTTAAATGATCCCATTAATGATAAAATACCAAAAATGCAGGAATATCGTATCTCATTTTAAACACAGTGCTTTGGCCTCAGGAAAACTACCGGATACGCAGATGCAAATGGCGAAGCATAATTCAAAGTCACCCAAGGTGTCTAACAAGATGGAATTCTACTTTAAATATGATAGAAAGACTGCTGTCAATTAAGGCCCCTTTTTCAGCAGTTATTATGTGGTACAAAATGCTGCAAAATTTCTGGCATTGGCTGAATGGGAGGTCGTAAGTGATTGTGTTTCTGTGTTAAAACCCGCAGAATGTACAACTCAATTAAAAAATATACCACATGGTGATACCACTAGAGATGGCTTCAACATGTTTCCTGCAAACAAGTACTGCTCAGCATTTTCAAGCTTGTTTATTTGAAGCGGCCACGAAAAGGTTGGCTATTTAAAAAAAAGTGGTTGCTTCCCTTGACCCTCGCTTTGAAATAGCTGGATTTGGTCTAAAAATCAATGCCCAGGCAGCTCAAAACTGGGTAACAGAGAAATTAACTGGAAACAGCAAGAACACCAAGAAAATCCAATAACTAATTAACCAAATATAGGAAATCGACTTTTAAAATCTACAAATGCAGGTTCTGGTAGTTCTTTTACACTAAAGCAGCCCAAATGAAAACTCCTGTAACTCCACAGTCGTCAGCTACAGTTATTGTTTAGCAATATCTCAAAATGGCTTTCTTAGACGAAAAGAAAATGGCATTTCCAAGTTCAGTGAATCTTGCCATAAAATATTTTAGTGTTGCTGCAACTTCTGTACCATCAGAGAGAGTGTCTCGAAGACAATAATTTTGAATTCAGTGGAAGTTTTATTTTGCACTGTGTAAATAATATGATTGCTATTTTGTTTTCTTTTATTTCAGACATCATATTTTTCATGTTACTAAGTGATTTTAAATCTATCGTTTATTTTGACTGCAGAATATAGGCCTCTAGATCCTTCCACTGCTTTCTGTCCTGTGCTTTGTTTATCCAGTTGTCTGATATTCTTCAGATATCGTCATTCTATCTAGGTGGTGGTCTGCTCGGCTTCGTGTCTTCCCTAGGTCACCATTAGACGACTAGCAAAATTACGAATAAAAACAAAGAAAACGTGTTTAACATTTGTGAATGTATATACCCGAATGGAGACAAGTGATGAAGATGAAAAAGAGAGGTTCTATTAAGAATTACAAAGAATTTGTGAAGAAACTACCAAGCAAAGCAAGGTAATATTGATGGGGGAGTTTAATGCCCAAAGTAGGGTAAGAACACCACCTGAAAGAAGTATGCGAAAAAATAAAGCCCACGAAATCACAAACGATAGCAGCAGCATTTAATCTCTTTGTTATCACAACAAACTAAATTTGAACACGCTAGACACCACAAAGTAACGTGAAGACATCCTGCAGGGAAAGTGGAGAACCAGATAGATCATATCTTGATACCAAAAAATAAAGTGCAGTTGATAAAGAACTCAAGAACCTACTGAGGGGTAAATGCTGATACCGAGCTTAGTAAGAGAACCCGAAAAAAGTTGCAAAAAAGAAAATGGTACGTAGCAAAGCTAGAAAAAGAAAAAACAGGAGAGAAATATTCAGTAATAATAGGACGAGAGGTCAAAATATTGCCGACAATAATTTTTGCGATTCAGATACGAGTTTCTGCGGCGACGAAAATAACGACGAGTGCTTGCACGAGTCGTTATTTTCTAAAGCAACAGAAACGAGACAATCTGAAGAGAAAAAATTGTCTGCAATATTTCGACCTAGAGTCCTATTCGTCTTGACATTTAACTTTTCATTAAAAATAGTTACAGAAAAAATTGTCGCTGAAATAAAGCTCCTCGAAATATTGTCACTACAATAATTGTTACAGAAAAATTGTCGCTGAAATAAAGCTCCTCGAATTATTGTCGCTGAAATAAAGCTCCTCGAATTATTGTCACTAAAATAATGGTTCGATTGGTAGTTTATTTTTAAATTGAAGACAGCCATTGGTTGACAATGACATCAGTTAAATTGTCAGAGCAATTTTTACCAAGGAACCAATTAAAAATGAATATATAGAAAAAGCCAAAAAAACTATTGGCGTTAATAAATCAGAGAAGTTAACAAAAGAATGGTAGGTACATCAACAGTGCAGAGAAGCAACGGAAAAGAAGAATATAGCAAGAATGAAGCAGTTGAATACGAGAGAAAAAGTAGACCAAGACCGGTATAAAGACGAGAGAAACAAACAACCAAACTATGTAAGCAAAACAAGAAGGACTGGATAAGCAGAAAATTAGAAAAGATAGAAAAATATAAACACACACCAACTGTGGAATCAAGTGGGATATAAAAATACAGAAGGAAGATGATGTATGAAGAAAGCGAAGTGAAAAGATTATGGAAAGAGTACTACCAAAGTCTATTAAGCACAAATAACTAACAAAAAAAAGCGAAAATTTTAAGTCGAAAAAAACAGCGAGGACAAAGAAGAAAAAATTATAAGTAAACCAACTCTAGAAGTGCAGCGCTATTAACAGCACAAAAAACAACATGGCACCAGGAAGCGACAACATTGTCACTGAACTACTAAAATACGGAGGCAAAGAACTACACAAACAGATCCACTCCTTGATATTAGAAGTATGAGAACAAGAAGAGATGCTGAAAGAATGGAATAGCAGAGTAATAATATCTCTGTACAAAAAAGGGGCCTGTGCACACTACATAGGTATAACCCTTCTAAACACAACATGTAAAATATCACATATAATCTCATAAGAGCATTAATTCTTTCCGGAAATTTTTTGAGTGCGGTCCAACAACGTCGTATTAATTTGCCCGAGCGGGACGCGAGGGCAAATTAGGACGTTGTTTGAATGCACGAAAATAATTTCCGGATATGAATTAATGCTCGAATGCAGATTCGGTAAGAAAATCGTAACGCCACAAACCCTCACAGTTAGGTTAGTCTACCTACAAAAAATTTCCAAGAAATTTTTTTATTGTCTTGGTTACGGCTCGTGAACTAATTTTTCTATTGGTCATTAATGAGTGTCGTACGATTTTCTCAAGAATTTTGAACAACAGACTAAAGTTATATGCATGAACATGAATAAATCACAGGTAACTACCAACAAGGATTCAGACCTGATTGATCAACTATCAATGCTATCCACATAATGAAGCAAATTTTTGAAGAAAGCAGATAGACAAGGAATGGAAGAAGTGCTGGAAGACTGGTATCCCCTGGAAACTAGTAAATTTGGTCAGAATAACACTGAAAGACACAGAAGCAGTTGTACAAGTAGAAGGAGCATATACAGATAAATTCTAGATAAATATGGGGGTAAAGCAAGGAGATATAGCATCAGCCATATTATTTAACCTAATGCTTGAAAGTATAATCAGAAGAGCAAACTTACAAGGTACAATAATTAGTCGCAGAGCACAGGCAGTAGCATATGCAGACGATTTGCCTGGTCCAGAAATGAACTAAGAGAAAAAATCGACAGTATAGATAAGGATGCAAAAAAGGTTGGCCTAAACATTCACGAAAACAAAACAAAGTACATGCAGCTCAAAAGAAATGAAAACAGAAAATGCACTACAAGTAGGAAGTTACAGTTTTGAAGCGACAGACACATTTAACTATCTAGGCACAATGATCAGCATACGTGGAGAAAGAAAAAGGGAAAAAAGCTACTTCATCAATAAACCACTTCTTAAAAGTAAACACTTCAGTAAGACCACTACAATTAAAATTTACAAGACACTGATAAGACCAATTATTGTAACCTATGCAGCTGAAACAATTGCACTGACAAAGAAAGAAAGAAGAATTGGCATGTTTTGAAAGGAAAATCCTGAGAATAATACTAGGCCCAGTTGAAATGCAAGATAATGAATCAAGACAAATGATGAACCACAAAATAGATAAAGAAATTAAAGGAGAAGAAAATGCCTAGGTCACATCATTAGGAGCAGCCCTGACAACTCTATAAAATAAATTACGGAATGGAAACCCATAGGAAACAGAAGAATACCTCGAGTTAGATGGTGGGATGCGGTAATGGCAGACATAGTTGGCAATGGGGATCAGAAACTGGAGGGATGCATGTGAAGGTAGGAAAGCATGGAATAAAATCACAGAAAACGCCAAGTCCAGTAACAAGCTGTGAAAATAAGGAAATAAAGGAGTGATCATTCTCGAACCAGGATCCTGTACCCTTCGTCAGAAGGGGCTATAATATAAATTTAGAAGCTGAAAGAAGAAGGTCTCCATTCTATAAGTCTCTTGGTCCACCTATTCTTGGTGATTCCAGATATGTGGCCTGTCCATCTCCATGTAGCTTGCGTGATACTTTGTATAATATCAATTACTTTCGTTCTCTGTCTTATTATTTTGTTCGATATATTCGTTTGTAGGTTCTTGTAGTTTAACATGTGCTACGAGGGAAGCGCCAAAATTTCCCGGCCTGATATAGATCCAGGTAGCGCAGCCTGTGAAAATTTTGGTAACACATTGGTTTAAGTCTTATTAGCCTTGGAAAAAACAAAAATCGATTTTATGTCAATTAGTTTTCTTATAACTGACACTCGTTCATCACGATGTCAGAAGTCACGAAAATTGAGTATCGAGCTGTTATCAAATTCCTTACTCGAGAAGGTATTTCTCCTCAAAGCATCAAAGATCGGCTGGATGGGGTGTACGGGGAAAATTCCCCGTCTTATTCTGTGGTAAAAGATTGGTCAAAATGATTTCGAATGGGGCAGGAATCCTTGGAAGATGACGCAAAAACAGGAAGGACGGTGGAAGTGGTGACGGACGACAAGATTGCCCTTGTTGAGGATCTTGTATTAAGCGATCGACGCTTGAAGGTGAAAGAAATATCAAAAATGTCGGGCTTTCAGATACAAGCGTTCGCCGAATCCTCATTTAGGCATGAATAAAGTTAGTGCAAAGTGGATCCTTTTTGGAGTTCTCTGGAGAAAACCCTGTGGACGTGTTGAAGACAATTGTCACAGGGATGAAACTATGGTTCTTTACTATGATCCTTTGTCCAAAAGGGAGTCAATGGAATGGAGGTAAAAAGGAGAAGCACCGCCAAGAAAGTACAGGGTCCATCAGGAGACAAAAAAGGTGATGGCTACGATTCTTTGGGATTGGGAGGCCTTCTTGTCATAGACTTTAAAGAACGCAATACCACAGTCAATGGGGCACAAATTACGACAAAACATTCGGGAGAAAAGACATAGGAAACTAACCAGAAGCGTGCGTTTGCTGACGATAATGCATCCGTGCACACTGCTGGAATTGCGCAAGCCGCAATTCGTGACTGCGGTTTGGAACAAATCGATCACCCTCCGTATAGTCCAGATATGGCCGCAGTGACTATTACCTGTTTGGAGATTTGAAAAAGAACCTTCGCGGGCGCCATTTTAGTGACGATGAAGAGGTGAAGGCTGCAGTTTGGGCACATTTTGAAGACAAACCGAAGGAATATTTTTTTAAGGGTATTGAATTGTTGCTGAAACGATGTAATAAGTGCATTGATGTCAGGGGGGAATATATTGAAAAAAATTTAATTGTGAGTACCTCGTTTCTTTCATAGTCAGGTCGGGAAATTGTAGAGCTTCCCTCGTATTGCGTTGTTGTATATGTGTTAATTTGGTATATCTATAGTCTATTCTGCTCTGTTCCAATGCGGATAATACTGCGGTAGTTCCATGGTGTTGAAAACCTTTTGGAAACCGATAAATATCAACTTGAGCGGTTTATTATATTCAGCAGTTTTCTCAACAAGGGGTTTATAATAATAATAATAATACATTTATTTGACTACGTTACATAATATAATATTTGCAGCAAGTCATAACAGTACAATAACAAGAATACACAAAACACATATTCCATTTAAGTAAACTTAATCCTAATGATAGGTTCTTCCGGGTTATGCCGTGGTCGTCCATTTGAACTTGACGTTTCGCTACTCATGCTGTCAGCTTCTTCAGAAGTTTTTCTAAGTCTTTAGAAGTTCAAATCGACGAACACGGCATAACCTGGAAGAACCTATCATTATGGACAACGGCCGTGAAAGCCTGCATTCAACAACTTAATCCTAGGTTGCAATAAATAAGACAAAATATCACAATCCATAAATGGCATAAAATTTATGATGGTGCATCCATGATTATAGAATCTAGAAATTCATCTACAGAGTAGAAGCAATTATCAAGTAGTAGCTGTTTTATTTTTTATTTAAATTTTCTTTCATTAAGATTTTTAAATGAAGACGGAAGTTTATTAAAAAGTCAAACATCTAACGAATTATAGTCAGGGAGGCAGTGAACTTTTTCGGTACTTGTTTTCCCAGTCAGTATTTTGGGGTTATTTTGGTTTAGTTAATGATGCTTTTTGAAGATTGGCAAGTCTGGCTACTGATTTCCGATGGGTCGAGTCACGGTAAAGGTTTAAATAATTATAAAATAAGTACATTAGTTGGACTTATTTTCCCAGTAATGAAACTTTGTGTACAAATAAATATTACCATGAAAGTCAGTAAAAAATTAGTCTGGCTGATCTCTGGATATGGAAAATGAGTCTGGCAGGGCATAAATGAGAAAAAATAAGTGATTTCAGGGTACTTATTTCATTATAACATAATAAATAATAACAGTGGCTGCCATTGTGCATCACCAAACCCTTGCCAGACTCATGTAAAGAAGTGCGACTGGGCGATGCAGAAGCGACCGGTGTATGAAGACCACGTGGAAAAACTCGCCTTTGTTAGTAAAAAAATTTTGTCTTGTCTTCTATTACCTCTGTGTACAACGTAAATATCTCAAATGTCGTAATCGCATACAAATGTCAATTTTTTTAAAAATGTGAGAAAGCCGAGTTTTTGCCCGTGGTCTTCATATATAGCAACATTAATGACAAGAATATAAAACGAAATAAAATAAACAGTGTAGCCTAATAAGGCCTATACCTCATTTTGACAGGCCTTAATAACAGCTGGCCCTGAAGTGTAAAAAAATTGGATACGATTTTATCACTTCAACAAGTAGTTGAAAGAAGTACAATCATAAAATAGAGGTAAGTACGGCATATGCACAGTAGAAATTGTTAAAGTTAAGTGTACTATTATTACAATTATTTTCGATAATTTGTGAAGGATTTTAATTATTCGAGCGGCGGGTCCTACTATTTCAAAAAAAGAGCGTGTCAATGTTGATAACGGCCGACAGCGGCCAGCGAGACACCGAACGTCTCATGCGTGAATAAACTTGTCTGCACCTAATTCACGTGAGCAATGCGTTTTTCCGCATTCATCGGCCGGCCTCCTTACCCGCACGTACCTTCAGGATTACGTGAGAATATTTATTTTCTCCATTTCATTATTCAATTAACAATATTTATTCCATTTCATTCAAATTATTTACTTTTCTGACTGAAATTATTATATCAATTTTGTGTGTTAACGTTTCCAGAGTCCTCGATCCTCCTCTTTACAAGTCATATTGAAATTATCGTTATGATTATGTTGAAAATTATTATTACAATTTCTTGACATTAAAATTGTAAACATTACAATTATTATTATAAAAAAAAATACAATGAGAAGTATGAAAATTAAGTTTACAATAACTCTTCCTTTTGATGATGAGGGTTGAGTACCCTCGCAACGTTAAGGCAAAAAAATTGCTGGGAAAAGTTTATTATTGCAATGAAATGTTATTTGTAAATAAATATTCAATGAAAACAGATCAGAAATGAATAAATTATTATTTCGGGTTTGATTTTATAAGGTTTGGAATGGTGAAAATCATTTTCCTACAAAAATGTTTGATATTGTTTGACTAACAAATCTATATTTTCATGTAGGTGATGATTATGATTATGACAGCTCTTCGTTTGACGAAAAGCACTTTCATGATGACAATGATGAAAATGCAGCAGTATCAACTGACGACGAAAATGATTGCGATGACCTCCATGAGGAATATGACACACAAGGACAGATGCAATAATTTTAATTTCCTTCGTGTATAATCAAAAATAATAAAAACGTTTTTTAATTAAATGTAAGTACTATTTACACTGTTTTTGTTACATTTTTGCACTGTCGTGAAACATTCATGTCGTTGTGTCTCTTCGCTGATATAATTAAGGTATATATTGTAGTGAAGTAAGTAATTTACAAAATTAACAACTTTCACTAGCCTGGTGGAGCTTCGGTGATTCGGAATGGTTGCCAGAGTTTTTTTTATATTTAATATTGTGATCGTATACTCCGCCAAATTGTTAGTACTACAAAATGGAAACTGTCTTCCCTGTCCAAGCCCAGATGCCAAATGCACCGGTGTGGTCAATTATACATTACCAAGTTACGCTCCTTTATATGAGTTTGGCAGGACTTTTGTGATCAACAATGATAGCCGGACTATTTTTATTTATTATGTCGTAATGTCCAATTAGGGTACTTATTTTTTCTTTTTTAAAGCCATGCCAGACTTACTTTCCATAGCCGCAGATCAGCCAGACTATTTTTAAAAATTACTTTGAAATACATATTTTCACCTTATAAATTTTCATGGGAAAATAAGTACCCCTAGGTCACTAACCTAACCGATTCCATCGGAAATCAATAGCCAGACTTGTAAATCTTCAAAAAGCACCATTAACTAAACCAAAATAACCCAAAATACTGACTGGGAAAATAAGTACCGAAAAAAGTTCACTGCCTCCCCGACTATTACGAAAGGGTTTCGTCTTTATAATAAGATTACCAGATCTCGTCTCGTAGTTATGATTCTCCGAATGAGTTCGAAAAGATTTCAAATTTTTATAAATGGTTATCAGAGAATCATAAATGTAAAGACAAGGAAGGGTCAAAATCTGTAAATCTTTAAAGTGAGGTCGACATCTATTTTAAACCTCGCAAAACAAGCTATACGAGGGTTGTCTTGTTATTATCTGGCCTCATGATACAGAAAATTAAGTAGCTATGCCAGAACAATGATGCCTCAGTTGTATTCAAAGTACTGCTTTTTTCCACCGTTCTTTCGACTTCTGGAAGTAATATTTATACTCAGTTTTTGGACGTCTTTAGCTGCTTGGTCGCATTCTTCTAGATCGGCTGCACATCCTCAAATTTCTTTCCCTTTAAAAGCTATTTCAATTTTGGGAACAGCCAGAAATCAAAGGGAGCCATGTCAAAGCTATGGAGGTTCACAGACTTGAATAAAGTATTTGGCCAAATTTTTTTGTATGAGATAAGTATGCAGGTGCACTGCCTTGGTGAAACTGCCAGTCACCGGTTTCTGACATGAAAACGCTTTCTCCTAAATTGTATCTCTCAATCTCCTCAAAACTTCTGGGTGATGGTCTTTGTTTACCATTTGTCCTTATGGAGCGCACTCATAGTGAAAAACACTTTCATGGTCAAAGAAAACAGTGAGCATTATCTTACCATTGCTCCGACATTGAAGTGGTTTCTTTGACCTTTCTTCTTCTGGTGTTTTCTACTAAGAAAACAGGGTTTTTGTCAAAGTCATAGCCATAGACTATGGAAAAATTTGATGCAAATTTGCTGGTCAATGTGCTTCGTCATTGTGAAGAACTCTGAAATGCAAAAGACACAGGTACAGTACCTTAGTCAACCAAGTAGCTCTACAGCGACACAGCATGGCCAGTATGCATATTAAGGTTGCCTCTAGTAGACTCCCAATTTCGTTACAGAATAAGTTACATATTGTTATTGTCGGATATTTACCGAAAAAACATGTATTTTGTTAAAACGATAACATTTAATCTACATGATTGAAGTTTGCCCAAATCACTGGTGTCTATAGTTAGACTGGTCATTTAATTTAGTTTAAATAATACAATTTCCCAAATATAATTCTTACCTTGTTAAAATTACTTTAAATATCATATTGCCAACTTTTAGTCTGTAATTGACCTTCATTCGTTTTATATGGAATCTCGTTCATATGATTATATCAAAAAATGTTCGATCACATAAATTTAACAAAATGGAAATGTCCCGTTTACTCAGTGCAAATTTTAAGATGTAAATCTATCGCTTTTTAAGCATCTTGGTACCTTCAAAACAAGACTCGGCAACGGATGGTAGATATACTGTTCCATGTTAAGAGTTAACTACTAACTTCACAGTTTAACTGTTCGATTTGGTGATATAGCACTGTAGTTATCCACCTCGCTTATAGATCAATATTAACTGTTCTTTTATTGGAAAATATAGGGATAACAAAACTGTTTACAGAATTATTAGATGCAGTTTACAAAATGGGATGGTAGGTAAATGGGCAAAATAGAACATATAATATTCATTGACTGCCTTCAAGTTTATGATAAAAGAGAAAAAAATAATTTATTGAAGGTAGGGGCACTAATTAAAGGATACGCTTATGTTGGAGAGAGAGTGGAAGAACAACAAATGAAATTCTTGTGAGAAAACCAAAGAGAACAAACAGAAGAGGTAAACCAAAAGACCAGGTCAGTGCATGAACCATATACAAGAAGACTAAAAAAATAAGATGAGCTCATAGGACACTAGTACTACCCTTTAAAAAATGAGTTTGTGTTTATCTCTAAACGCAAGTGTGTCATGAACTGCATTACATTTTAGGTGCACAAAAAAGATCTATCAGGGCTAATCCAAACAATTTAGGTTGTAGCAAAAAACGGTTGCAGAATTAAAACGTAAATCATTTATTTCAGTATATTTTAATAAATAATATAGACTAAATCTATTACAAATAAAACATGTGTTCTCTACAGTGGGCACCCTGTATATTTTGTGTTTGAAATTTTTGATCTGATCAGCTATTAAGTTTCCATTAATTACTTCTGATCTGATTTTTTTTAATAGTATTTATCAATTCCAAATCTCAAATTCAGAAATATATACAAAAAAAAACTAAATATACAAGAATCTCCAGCTTCTGCAGGTGTTACATCTAAATATAGCTTCGGTAATCTCGTAAATATTTTTTAGCAAAAAGCGGTATGGATGATATACTCAAAATTGAATGTATTGCTGTATTTCAATAAATTAAAATTATACAACTAAGGTGTAAAAATTATTTATAAATTATGTTGCAGTGTTAACAGCTATAAAATCATTAAACAAGGAATCCATGGTCCACTCTTCATCTGACTCTTTGACGTCTTTTTCAGGACACAATTTCTTAGTTAGCAGTGACAAATTAATGTCATTTGCTTTTGTGAGCGACTGTAGTTCCAAATTAGATGTTTGTATTGCAGACAATTCCCTTATCAAGTTCCTTATATGTGGAAGTATTGATAAGAATTCTAAAAAATATGTAATCAGATTTAAGATACTAAAAAAACGATCTACAATAATAAAAGCTTACGCCGGAGCTTTAATTTCCCGTGGACTCAATAAATCCTCTTGTATATCATCGATATCCGGAATGATAGGAATGTCATCATCGTCATCAGAATCCATATGACTTTATCTTGAAAACGTCCCTTGAACAAAACTAATTTAATAAGAAGGAAGATTTAAGGATAAAGCTTACTCCTCGATTAAATTTGCTTGGCCCCTGCTTCTGCAAAGAGTTGTATGTTAGTTCAGCTTATATCTAAAAAACAGCAAGCACTTACTTGGCCGATTTCACTCCATCATCGGCCCAGCCACCTGATTTACGAGGCTGAGCAGCACCGTCACGAGGACTGACATTCCCAATACTCTCCAAGGCACTATCTAGTAATTGTTCAGTGGTCTCGGGGCTGAGCGGGTGACCTGCTCTGCGACCCTGTTTTGGTGCAGACTGAAATGCAAGGTAGAAAATACTGGGCTGATTGCAAAGTGACAAGTGAGGTTGGGTTTCACCTTTTTTCCTGCTAAAAGGTCAATGTCTTCGTCCCAGTTCATTGTTGAAAACATAATTTTAACCGGACTGTTACATTTTTAGTTTAACAAATGGTATTTTACTTAACCATTGCCAGTTTTATTGATTATTGTGGTATTTTTTTGGCGTTGTTACTAACAGTAGTTGTTATGGTAACGTATTCTACCTGAACATGCGTATTTTTCCACAAAGATATTTATCTATACAGATGGATTTTATTTATACTGGGTTTTCCAATACTTTAAGAACTTGAATGTTGTGGTTTTAGTTCCACACACTGTGTAAACGGTATAAGGGGTGTAACGAAGGATTGCGAAGGGCGGCCCTTACCCGTTGGCGAATGTTGTATTAGGTATTTTGCCAGCTGGTAAATGTCGGCCTGTTGGCTAACTAGTCGAGAGGGTCGGGGTTCCAGCAAAGCTGCAACAAAACTATAGGAGAGGGCGCCAGGTCCTCGACGTAGACAAACCCTTGGGTTGGACCTCCCCAAGGTCAGAGATATACCAAACAAATAAAAAAAACAACAGAACCAATAGCTAGTAACATTCTTTATTAGGGAAAATGGGTCTATAGTGCAACAATCAAAAGCAACAAATTCACACAAAACACATACCACCAATATACATAGTAAAACAAATCAACAATCAATAAAAATCTATAACAGTAAGTACAAAAATAACACCAAAAATCTCAAGTAAATATCACAGTCGGACCTAAAAAACCAACCAATGGTGCCATAACAACTAAACCAGCCTGAAGGGCGCTAGGTACATCGTAATCACCTCAATAGTGCTCAAAACTTATACCAATCAAATATACGCAGTAGCATGTCTAAACATATATCCAGTGACGGTCACCATGAAGCGGGGATCGACACGAACACGAGGCATGACTACATTAACCTACAAACATAACCAAAACAAGCTTTAAATAAGCAACTAATCTCCGTTAAGCGGAGTGCAAAACCAAGGGTGCGAATAGCGCAAGCAAAAAGTGTAAGGCCGACATTTAACCTCGATGGTTGGCTTCATAAATTAACTTTACGGCTCACATAATTTAGACGGGGGCGGTACCAGCAGGTTATGAGGTCTCACCCGGGGTTACTAGGTCCTAAAGAAAAGTCATAATGTGTTCTCTGAAGCTCTTAAGTACCGCTTGCGGGCATTCTAAACCCTAAACTTGACTATCAAATTTCTAAAACACCGGAAGGTAGTTAATCTCAACAAAAGTCCCGTAGGCGGCATCAAAGCCACAACAGTTTAAATAAATTTTAACACTTCAGAATAGAAAGCTTGAATAGACAGCGAGGTTAATGCAATACGCGACGTTAGGTAAGAATAAAAGTGATTACGTGAGCAGTCGCCAAGCAAATCAGAGCAAACTACACGGGGCTGCTATACACACAGGTAAGTAAAACTAATTAATTCAATATCTAAAAGCTCAAATAGGCACCAAAAATTGATATGCACAAAATACCAATATAACAATTCAAAGGTCATACAAATTAATCCCAAAAAAACGTACAATACAAACTAAAACGCTACTACACCTCAGATTCACACGGCACGTGGGGCCGAACTGCTGGAGAAGATGTGACAACCAGGTACGCTGGCGAAAGGGGACGGCCTCACCCCAGGCCGCAGATGAACTTCGGCATGTGCCAATAGGCAGCTCTCGCAAGGGGCAGCAAATCTAGACTGCAGGGACAGGCGGCCAGCCGGCACGTGGAGCACCGCATGGTCCCAGGCATAACCAAATGCACGAACACGAACAGAACCAATCCGGGTAATAAAAAACTCATTTCCAGGGCGGAAAATAAAAAACTAAAAATACAAATTTCTAGGTACAGCTTTCCACACGGTCCGATCGGAAAGGAGGCCCAATAAATCCGCTAAAGAGCGTAGCGAACGCCTGGCAGCAATACACAAAAGCTCCCATGGCGTTCCAGAGGGTCACCTTGCCTCATATATCTTTCCAGAATAATAAAGACAGCTAATTCGGGAGGTCGTGGGTTCGATTCCTGCGGCCGTCTGCCTTGATTCAGGTTTTTAGGTGGTTTTCCTGAGTCAACAGAGTACCTTCTCTGAGGTGAATGCCGGAGCAGTATTTCTCCACCTTTCCTGACCCTTCTTCCAGTCTCCACCCCTCCCTTCTCTCACCCATCCCGAGTTTCCCGTTCTTGGCTGAAGAGGGACGGAAGGTCCCTATAGCAGCCCGCCCCCCACCAGTTGGGGGAATTGAAATAACCCTTACCTTTGACCTTTTTTTTGAAGACAGCTATATCCAAAGCTTAACAAAACAAAAGGTACCCAGGGCACCAACTTCACACGACCGAATCGGGGATGGAAAAGAATGAAAATTGGCCAAAGCAGTCCACAACCTCAGGATATCAAATGTTCCAAAATTCGAAAAAGGAAGAAAAACTATAAGAGTGCAGTTGTATGTGCCAAGCTGATAAATAGAACTGTTCCTTGTTCAGAATTAGACTGATGTTATTAGGATTGCCTATCCACGTAGATAGAATAATTGTATTTTTACGAAATAAATGTAAATTGCCAAATCTGATTAATTATTTCACCTATTATATGGAAAATGACAAAATGAGCGTAACAGGGGTTTCAGATTATGTATGTATGTACAAAAGGCATTTTTGGTTACATACATACATAATCTGTAACTCCTTCTACCGTTCACACAGTACACGGGGTGCCGGGCGCACTGAGCCGCTGAGGGTATGTGCATTTTTTAAAATTCGGCGGAGGTACTTGAGGCAGTGGAGCCTGTCTAAGCTAGAACACTACGCCTGCTCTCCAGATGTTCACCCATCTAAGTACTGACCAAGCAGACTGGAGCTTAACTTTTACAAGTGCCGTGTGATATGCAACACCACCCAGCTGTACTGTCGGCAGAAAAACCGATTTCAAATTTTTTTTTTTTTTAATTTAATTAGCCAGATCGGCAAACAAATTGCCATACATGGTTAGGTTAAAATATCGTTATTTACATACATACAAAATGGTTATTAGGGCACAACGTGTCCTTCTATTTTTCACAGGATATTCACTTGTTGATTTAATACTAGTTGACTGATTGCTTTGAGTTCACTGATCACTTTGAGTTCACTAGTCACACAGATCTTGTGGTAATTGCCTCTTTAATCTGCTGTGGATACTTCTTTGTCCTAGGTTGTAAAATGCAGCTCCTGGGCACTGATGAAGAGTAGATATGAATTTGTTAGTGGTTTCTCTTATAAAGTCATTCATTTTTAGGATACCAAGTTCTTCATGAATTTGTTCGTTTCTTATAAACCAGGGAGCATTTAGAATTATGCGCATAACTTTATTTTGGAATACTTGGATTTTATTCATATTCATTTTAGAAGTATTGCTCCATATTGGGCAGCAGTAAGTAATTAATGGTCTTAGAATAGATTTGTAAAGTAGAAGAGAACACTCTATTTTTAATGGCGACTTTCTATTCAAAATCGGATACAATAGGGCCAGCCGAGCATGACTCTCATTTAGCTTTTTGTTGATGTGAAAGCTCCATTTAAGTTGCGTGTCTAGATAAACTCCTAAATATTTAACTGCAGAGTCTCTTGGATTCCACTCAATAGTTGTTTGGTTAATTTTTAGTGTTGTTGGGTCTTTTATTCTTTTAAGAGTGAATATTTTGCATTCACATTTTGCTGGATTAACCTTAACTCTCCATTTGTTGAACCATTCAGTTAAGTTATTGACTGCATTTTGTAGTGTTGTTATTGCCCTATGTAGATTTTCATGCTGTGTAATAACCGCAGTATCATCAGCAAACATCAATAATTCAGAGTTTGGCGTCACCTGTATGTCGTGTGTGTATAGACTAAATAGTATAGGGCCCAAGATACTACCTTGTGGGACTCCGGCTTTGATGTTTTTGACGTTAGAGTAGGTGGTGTTGATTCTAATTGCAAATGTTCTGTTTTGTAGAAAAGAAGCTATGATCCTAACAAGATAGGGTGGGATGTTTGTTTGTAACATTTTATATAATAGTCCTTCAGTCCATACCTTATCAAATGCTTGCTGTAGGTCAACGAATGCAACTGTAGTATATTGTTTTAAGTGGTACCCCTTCTCAATGACTTCAGTTAATCGCAAGAGTTGGTGTCCTGTGCCATGTTTTTCCTTGAATCCAAATTGAAACATTGGTAATATATTTTCGTTTAAACAAGTAGTGTTTAAACGTATGCTAATAATTTTTTCCAGAAGTTTTGATAAAGTTGAAAGCAGGCTAATAGGTCTATAGTTTTCCGGGTTGTATTTGGTTTTCCCTGGTTTGTGAATAGGTAAGATGTGGGCGTGTTTCCACTTTTTAGGAAAATAACCCAATCTTAAACACGCGTTAAAGATTGTTACTAGGTAGACAATGGCTTTTCGTGGTAGTTTTTTCAATACCACATTTGGTATCAGGTCTGGCCCAGGAGATTTTCGTGTTTTCAGTTGTTTAATTATCGCTTTTAGTTCACTAGGAGATGTTGGTTCTATTTGGTCACGAATTATTTGTAGATTATTTGAGACGTACCTTTCTATATCTTCTACTAGGTCCATGTCAGTAGGTGTGTTTGGACTGAAGTTACTTTCAATTAAATTTGCGAGCACTTCACATTTGTCCTGGTCTGTTGCATATGTGTTGTTGTCTTTTTTGAGTGAAGGTATAAGTGTGGGTTGTTTTAATATCCGTTTGGTGGCTTGCCAAAGGGTGTTATCTTTTGATTCCAGCTGCTGTATATATCTTTGATAACTGTTTATCCTATAGTTGTCCAGTTCCCATTTAACTTCCCGATTTAGTCGATTAAGTAGTGTACGTAACTGTGGGTCTCTTGTGTTTTGCCAATCTCTTCGTGTTTGATTTTTATGTTTTATTAGGTTTAAGATATATATTGGTGGATTCAAGTTTTGTGATAGCGGTGTTTTCCTTCGTACAACTGTTGCTTGTTGAATGCTGTCCTTTAAGTTATCAGTGAATTTTTCTATAGCGACGTTTATATTTTCTGTGCTGTTAATATTTTTGGGTATTTCAAGTTTTACATTGAGTACATTCTCAAATAGTTCCCAGTCAATGATCATTTATGAGTCTAGGTAATGGAGGTGTATACTGTGGTTGATTTGAAAAGGACATTAGAACCGGGAGGTGATCCGAGTCCATTTCTGTTATAACATTCTGGTATATCGGTTTTGTGAAGTTTTTGTGTAGTGTTATATCTAGGATGTCAGGATTTCGATTTTGCTGATACGGGTAGTATGTGTATTCTCTAGGAGCAGAGATTTGTATTGCATGCGTAGTGGTTATATTGTGCAGTTTGATACCATTTGGATTATTTACTCTACAGCCCCATAGTGTGTTCTTGCTATTAAGGTCACCTATTAACAGGGTACCTTTATTATCATTGAATATGTTTAATACGTCCAGTTCGTCTATTGTACGGTTAGGTTGTTTATATACTGCTACTATTTTAACTTGTGTGTTATCATTCAACTGAATTTCAATCATGGTTGTTTCTAGGCTTGATAAATTTTTGTTTGGTAAACTATTATGTTTAATTTTCTTTTTGATTATAATTGCGACCCCTCCGGACGCAATTGCTGCCTCTCTATCATGTCTGTAGACTAGGTATCCTGGTATTTTAAATTTTTCGTTCTCTATTAAGTGAGTTTCAGATATGCACGCTATATCTATGTTGTGCCTAGTTAAGAAATTTATGAATATCGATCTTTGGGCTTTAATGCCATTTGCGTTCCAGTTCACAATAGTTAAGTTATTTATCGCGTGTGTTTTATTTAAGTCCATGTTGAAGTAGGGTTGGGATTAACGTTGTAAGATATGGTGTGATTTTGTGTAGGTGCGGTTTGATCACTTCAATTATCGTTTTGATTATTATTGTTATGACGTCTGTTGAACTTTCTGGTTGATTTGTTGTGGCTGGTGTATTATTTCGTGCTGCATCTGCAAATGATCTGTTATCTGTAACTCTATTATATGTTCTGTTGGGTCTTGTTGTACTATTGGACAATTTAGTGTAATAAGAACACCCCTTATAGTTTGCGGGGTGTTCCTCTCCGCAATTTACACATTGTGGTTTTTGGTTAGGTTTTTTGGGGCAGTCTGTGTACATGTGATTTCCCGTGCACTTGACGCAACGCGGTTCAAGTTGACAGTAATTTCTCGTGTGCCCGTATCTCTGACACCTTCTACATTGGGGGATATCAGCAGTATTTTTTCTTGGTTCAACCGCTATGATACAATGTTCGTATTTTGTGAGATTGAATATTTCTATTGCTTTATTATCTTTTACTAAGTCAACAGCGCAGATGGGGATTGGTATTCTTTGTTTGTTGTAGAGCCTTGCAACTTTATTTATCGCAAATCCTGTCTTAACTAGTTCGTTTTTTATTTCTTCATCAGAGATTGAAATTGGTATATTTCGTATGACTACAGATAGTTGATTTGCTGTTGGATCTTTATATGTATGGAATCTTATGTTAGTTTCTTTATAAAATTTTGTAAGTTTTCGAAAGTCTTCGCTGCTGCTAAGATTAATGCGCAGAGTTGTTCCTCTACATACTGTTGTGAATTTTTCGGATATTGTTTTCTCTAAATCTTTTATTACTTCCTGATAATTTGTGGCTTCGTGCACGTAGATGGGTGGAATTTTAGGTTGTTTGCTTATAATTTGTGTTATTTGCGATTCGGAATCGCTTGATTTTGTGTTATTTTCATCCTGGGTGATTTGACCTAAGTTTATAGATGTGTCATCTGGTATGTAATATTTATTAGCCGTAATTAGAGTGGTTGGATTAAACAGATATTTTCTGTTGGGTTCATTAATAGGAGGTGAAAGTTCACTGTTATCGCGTTTATTAGTCATAATGTTATTTTGATTGGGCCCTCCGAGTAGCCCAATTGGGTATGAACACTTTTGTTAAATGTTTTTAAGGTAGAACTATTTTTAATAATATCTTATAAATGTTTTCAAGCACAAGGAGGTCACTAGATAACTTCGCTATCACAGCGGTCGTATTAACATCCGCACACGGTCGCGGTCAGACCCGAACTCTGATTTCAAATTTAAAATGTTAAAAACTATTAAAATTAAATAATACATGTAAACTTAAATACCATCTAATAGTCCAGTAAAATGGTAGAAAATAGGGGAAAGGTTTGGTGGAATTTTGATATTTGGTTCCTATATGTTTTTTGGGTCGCTGTACACGAATATCAGGTTTGCCAACAAGAATTTTGACCAGAAACACGTATGTTAGTCAAAATTTAGGGTGATGAACTGCACTAATTTTATATGTTTTGAAATCAATCAAATTTTCAAGATAGCTGCTTGACTATGAAAAAGGGATCATGTAAAACCTCATTTGAAAGGTCTTATTCAGTGTAATATGAACCTATAGTATCAGATAATTTTGATGAATATTTTTTAACATTAAATATTTTTTAAAACGCAAAGGGGTGTGGTGTGACGTCCTAATGTAATCCATTCACTTATATGGGCTTATATGTATCAATAACAAACAAAACATAACCTGCTTACCTCAAATTTAACATAGGCTGACAGTGCCATCAACAATACATTTCAGTACTGCCAGATGTATTAAACAAATCACAGACGACTCTGAAAAAAAATTGTGGCTCACATTATAGAAACGCGGGAAAGAAAAGTGCTAAGAGAAGATATGGGTAAGTGAAATACGAAGAGACGTGGAGAAGAACGAACAGAGAAGTAACACAGTTATATAGTGAACAGGGAATAATAAGTGTAGTGAAACAAAGCAGGGTAAAGTGGTTAGGGCATATTGCCAGGATGGACAGTGAAAGAGGTACAAAGAAAATATTGCTAACTGAACCAAAAGGAAGTGACCGCAGAGAAAGGCTGAGAAGAGGGTGGCTACAGTGTGTAGAAGAAGAGTTGAAAAACCTGGGTGTTACCAGTTGGAAAAACTAGACTATTGCAGGAAACAGATGGAACGAAATCGCAAAGAAAATCATAGGTCTTAAAGGCCTCTCGCGAGGGAGCATTTTGGTGCTAAGCTGTATTAGGTTAATTGCTTTATTTTGGCAGAAAGAAGCTTTCGTTAAATGTTTTACACTTAATTATGACTCACCCCGTACAGTGCGTACATACAGTAATGGTGTGGGGTGGTATCGGTTTGGGTCTACTAACGCCACTGTATGTTTGTGAAAATGCCATAACTGGTGCGTTATATGCTAATGATATTTTAGAAAATATTGTGATTCCTTTTCCAGAACCTTTGAAGTTTTGAAGACAACGCTCCTCCGCATAGAATTCCCATCGTGAGAAACACCCTCTCAGTTAATGGTGTTTAACATGTGTAGTTATTCAGTTCACCTGACCTAAACTCTGTGGAATATGCATGGGATTTGCAGTAGCGGATTTCTTGTAATCAGCAACCCCCAACCAAAATCGAGAGAAGAATTAAGGAATATTTTACCACAACTATGGGAAAATTTGCCTCAAGCAGAAATAAATTGATAATTTAATGTAAAGTATGCCTCAAAGTGACACAGTAACCATTTCAAATTTGAAAATATTTGAAAGCTGGTGTCTTTCAACGAATCTAAAATGACCTAAGATTTGTTGAAACTACAATGATCAACAAAATAACGTGTTTGTCCTAGGCAACGAGAACAAAAAGAATAGTACCCGATTGTTTTCCTGTGTCACTCCTATTCGAAAAATTAGTTGGTTGTGAGAATTTTACGTATGAGTAGATAAGATAATATGTCAGCGTCTTCGTTGAAAACTGTTAATTATTATGGCCATTTTGCAGCAATTGAAAATTTTTCATTCATTATCATTAGTCTGTTTTACCTTTCGATAACAAAGACCATTCATACCACGCGGGAAATGCAACAGAGGTAATAGACTGCACGGGACTTACATTACGCTTCCCCACATACAGACATACACATACGCAACAACCCCAAACCTAACTTACAGCTAATTTAACTAATGGGTTAAATTTAAATCCATTCCGGCTCCGAGAAAATTATCGGCTACTGCCGGATTTGAACGCATGTCCATCTGATTGCTAAGCAGGCTACTAACCTACTCAACCACCGAGACACATTTCATTATGTATTCAAATAGTTTTTCTTCCAGATCAAGCATTGAAGCAGTTGGAAATAATGAAATTCTGAGATTTCTGGGTACTATGTCCCCTAGACTGCAAGATTACATATGTAAACAGTTTATTGAGTGAGAACCGGAGTGGTGTGTATTTTAATATGAGAACACAAGAGAAAAAAAATCAAACGGATTTTTCTATATGATTTTCTTCTAATTCCATGTTGATCTCGACATGGAACTTAATTACTTAATCGTCATCGTTTTTATATAGTATTTTGACAGTAGTCTTAATTTCAGTAAAGTTGCAGATAGCGGATAAAACGTATTCCTAAATGCATGAACTGTTCTAAACAAATAATAGATAATTCATCTGGAAAGATAAACTAAGCCCGAATTATAGATTTCTTTTTAACAGTGAAATGTTACAGAACGGTATTGCTGCTTAGTTATAAGCATTAGCATAGATGTCACTGTACGTAGTATTTTAAGTCGGTCCTCAGGTTGACGTAGCAATTCTTATGACGTCACAAATTTGAATTGATTTGCTGTCCAGCCTAGTAGAAATAATAATGTAATTTATGAATGACATAATTAGTGCAGAGCGAGTGGTCCAAGGGCCCAAAGGATGTTTGAGTGAAAACGCCTACGCAGTGGTCCCTTATCGCGTCTGTGACGATATCAGTCTTTGATATTATCAGTGTTGATGTTCGTCAAATATATTTTGTGCCAACATATACCTTGTCTTCGTACAATATACACTCCTTTAGTAATCAATAAATAATTTGGCAGCTCCCCAATAAAAATCGAATACGGTAACATCCACTTGCGCAAGTGGAAGGAAGGTACAACGTATGTATCAATGCGTCGCCTTTTTTACTTCTAAACTAAAGAGTTGTTTTGTAAACGGAAAGGCGAACAGCCGTCTATATATAATATAATTTCTTTATAAACAGATTTCTAACATTATTCAAGAACATTTTTTCAATAAATATATACAGGGTGATCTTTCTTAATTGTGGTCATGTTTTTTAATGAAAACCATAATTGGTCATGAGGCCACGCCAATATTAAACGTGTAACTTTTTCTGTCTACAGTGACATAAGGTGTGTTGAAGTAATTGCTGTAAATAAGAAACATGAAAATGTTTTAATATAGTTAGGTACTTAATAATAACATTTAACAGTTAGAAGCATCAGATACGTCAAAGTTGGAAAATTCAAGTTATTAATTGTTTAAAGCAACAGTCCAAGCAAGAAAATGCAATTAACTAGAGGACGTTATTTTATGGAATATGAAAGCAAATAAAGCTTAAATTCAGCCTGTGCTGGTCAAGCACCGACCTTGGCTGCAATTTCAAGCCGACATAAATAATTTTAATGCAGAAAATGTTCGTTCAGTATCAGAAAGGAGCACATTGCTGCAGTGAGGAGAACATTAAATAACGAAGTTACTTAATGGGTAATAGAGCATCGACAAAATCGAAGCTTCATCTGTATCCAGTATCATATCCATTGATCAGTATCTGTATTTAAGAACTGTTGTAAGTCATTTTGTTTCGCATCAATTTAGTTGTAATTGCACCTGAAAGTCAAAGATGCGCTGGTGTGTTTGTGCTTCCAATGATAGAAATCTGGTGTTTTACAAAAAAAATAGATTGAATATGACATAGAATGCTATCAGTTCCATTGCAAACATCGGTTATTAAAACTAAAATGGTGTAACCATATACATTATATAAAAACCATTGAAGCTGCGTCCGTCACGCCTCATCACCACCGATCGGACTTGCTTTCTTCAGTGCCATCTAGCGACAATGGCACAAACTTTACTATTACAGGATGCTGTGTCACTTTTCAGCGTCCGCTAACGGCAATGACGCAACTGCAATGTTACAGGATTCTATACAATTGCAGAACGACCGCTTATTCATACAGAAACTGATTCAAACAATATATTTATGATGGGTGGTGCAGACGAGAGACTGGAAAAGAACCCGAAATGTAGATTCACCATCCAGCTTAAAAGAAAGATTTGCAGTAGTAGGAGAAGAAAAAAATGCATATTTACAATATGTATTCCTACACTACGATATTCCATGTTCCTACATGGAATGCAGTGCCCGAACTTTACTTTTACCAAAGAGCATATAATGAGCTTATATGCTCTTTGCTTTTACACTACGATTGAGATATACAGAGTGATTAAAAAAATATACATTTAGTTCTTTATTGTTTTCAAATTAGCCAAAGCTGTTAATACTTAAGCACATAAAAATGTACCTACATGCAAATGTAATTAGATGTAACTCTTAATCGTGTTATTCTGTGTCCCACAAATCTCTTCACTGACATCACGTGCGTATGAAGCAAAGACGCAAATGATCTAGAATGTTCTCTTCTACTAACAACGGGAAATAGATACAAACACAATTCTATATCATTTTCATAATTGCTTGATACATACGTGACGTCAGGCAAAATATTAGTTGCAACAGTTAATAAAGGAAACTAAATGCAACATATCAGTAATGAAGATAAACTGTTCATTTCCCAATATAATACACGAAAATTGAAAAAAAAATTATAAGATTTTCAAACATATCACCGTCTACGTTAATCCATTTGTTACCGTAAGTGCTCATTAAAGCTCATTGGAGTGTACAGTGAATACGGCAGACCTCGCTTATAATGGACTTCAGGAGACAGTTAATATTAGGCCATTATAACAGAGTGTTCATCTTATCCGAATTAGATTTTTAAGTTGCAAACAAAATCAAATTTCAATTACCTTTTTCTTTAAAAACAAGTAATTTAAAGCAATTTCTGTTTCTCTTTAATTCAAGAAGAATTTAACTTGCATCATCCCTTTGCTAAAAGTAATGTAGTAAAGTCAATTTGTTCGCCTAACGGAATTCGATTCGGATATGAACTTTTACCAACTTTAAGCGAGTCCACAATATCCGATTCTATTTATATACGTTCGTTAGTCGGAGCTTTGGTAACCGGTCCATTATAAGCGTGAGTACATTACAATCAACTATACTGTATCTCTTATGAGAGAATTGCTAATTTGCTCAAGTAATGTCTTTCTCGTTTGTATTTTGTTGCATAAGCTAAAGATTTTAGCCGCTTTCAAAGATAACGATCGAGAGGATTGAGGCGATTGGGGTGATCTTGATGACCATTTTTGTAAATTCCCTAGATCAATTCAAGGTGAAGAATGCTTTCAACGGCCGAATTGAGAAGAAATACAGAAAATGCTACTATGCAATAGTGATAACGTTTATTAATAACAACTAATATCTCCTTAACGATTGACAATCGATCAATATTTCAAGGACTTTGTGTCTATTTTAATCTCCTGGATACATTTTCCAAATATTATGGTGTCGTCCTCAGTCACCCTGTATGAAGAAACAATAGGCTTTAGTTTCCATAATTGATGATCTCTTGATTGTTAGTGTTGACCCTTCTATTACTATCCGATTCTTAAAAAATATGTCATATGGCTTGTACAGTCGTGTTCAAAAATTTATTGTACAGAGGTAGTTGTAAGTTTATTGGTGGTTGTGTTATTACTCAACAAATGCCCCACTGTATCATAAACTAGGTAGACCTAGATGTATACTCTCAAAATATATGAATATGCAACACTTTTAAAACTTAGTTGATTTAAATTCACAAAGCACAAATGCTGTACCATACTTTAATGAACACGACTGTATATTATTAGAAATAAATGAATTGATGTAATTTATTAACACGCCCCCTCCAGTGCAATGGTCACCGGCATCACGATGTCTACATTTGAAGCCACCCGAAACAAATACCTATCGCTCTGTTTACATGGAACGAGCTGTTAATCTTCCCGCTTCTCGAAGCAAACTTAACCATCAACTAACGCAACGCTGTGCATAATTGATCAACAGCTAAATTTGCTAAGGTAACACATTAATAACTAAGAAACGTTCCCTGCAAGTGAATAGACATTAAGGTATCCACATAAAAACGCCCTGTTAACTATCTAGTCAGAATTACGCCCGACGCGACACCCTAATTAATTCAAAATATAAATTCGCGTAAGTAAACTTATCAACTACCTGGTACACCAGGTGAGTCAAGTTTGGTATCAAAATGCGTGGATTAGATCAGCTACAGCATAATTCAGATAAAATAATTCTGGCTGACCCCTGGAAAAAATAATAGTTAAATTCAAATCAGCAGTAAAAGGCAGACAAGCTCTGCAGATCGAACTTGTTTGCCTAAGAGCTATGGCCATCAAGCTTAAGGCCGAAGTACCTACCCCTGTTCGCCTAAAGCTTTGGCATCCAAGCTTAGCAGTCGGACTCTTACTTCACATAGAGCATCTTCAGCGGACGAGCATCCTTGGTCGCCTCGAAGCTGCGGTCCCGTTGTTCACTAATTCCACAGCCCCATTCAGGTTAAACCTCTCAACGCCCGGCATTACGCACCTCCCAGGAGGCCGAACCGTTGGTTACTCATGCTACCGCCACGTCCAGAGCGAAGCGCCTCATCGAGTCCTTATCAACCAGCATCGTCACCGGTGCGTAATCACGCACCATAATCACTTAATTTGTAATTATTATACATCTATATATTTATATCAACGAAATACAATCATAATCAATCACCGCTTCGGTATTCTGATTAACACACCAACCCCAAGAAGCCGAGCAATAAAATTATGTACCTATTGTGTTAATTGTTTCAATTATATTTTAAAAAAACAAATAAATGAATTACTATTAGAAATAGCAAAGGCTGAAAATACTACATAAATCAAAGATTTGAGAGAAAACAACTTTTAATTTATCTTGTATTGTGGATAAGTCAAAAATCAACAAATTTTAACCAATTTAACAAGCTTAGAAAGGAAGACTTCCATACAGGCGTAAGTTCTAAATTGTATCGCAATATTAACCAAAAAGTAAAGATCTAGACAATAATTAATGAACACGATTATTAAACTACTACTACATGTGTAATTTTGACAGAATGTTAATTGAGAAATGAAATATTTGATGTTAATAGCGATGATACCTATTTGATTTTTAAACATTTCCACCAGAGCTCGTTCATTATTTCTTAAAATATATGACATTAATGATTAATACATTTTGTCCCCGTATTCAAGTTGTCAATCAATAAACGAGTACGCAACGCCATTCAGTAAAAGACGAGATTCCAGCCTTGGCAGTGACAGCAGCTACAAGTTGAAGGTGTAGGTCGACAAGTTTCCATCAATAAAATAAAATCGGTTAATGACAATATTATGCTAGCACATTTCCCAATGTACTTACACAACTCGCGCAGCGTAGGAAAACCGAGCCTTACAGTTTCGATTCAAGATAAACCAAGGGTCATTTTATTTGATTCTTCGAAACCTGTACCAATACGTGACATCGAGCAGAAAAAATTAGCGATCCATACACGAGTTCCTGTTTCCGTGGTTATTAGTTACAAACAGCGGAAATACATTATCTAAAGCGGCCTTCGCTGCATGATACTTCGCTCACTTCTGGTTGACATTGCATGAGGACATGAACATACAAACGGGGAGCTAATTGGTATAAATTGTTTATGACTACCTATAGAATTAGCATCGCATTTCCAGCAGAGGGAATCATTTTTTATTTTATTCAGTGTTTAATATTGCTTGCACTTTGTAGTTTGGTCTCGCCGCTTAATTCCCTTAATGATTTATCTAAATGGGAATTTCCTAAATACGGTGAATTAGGTGATTCTGATATTCATAAAAACGGGGGTAACCTTGTAAGTCTTCAAGTCACAAATCGTTAAGTTAACGCTGGCACCACACTGAAATCAATTGACGGTTTCCCAGAAAGTGAAAGGAAACGTGTTAATGTTTAAAGAAGAGAATCCAATTTGGGGTGTAAGAAAAATCGGTGAGAAATTAAAATATCAAAATGTTGTGTCAAACATCTTACAATCAAAGAAAGACAACTTAACCGGGTCTCTGCATCTGCATGGGAAATGACCAATGGCTGGAGATATTTAGCAGCATCATGAATATCTTTCATATCCATTAGCGGTGAAGAAAAAATGGATAGATAAAGAAAATTACAGAAATTGCATTAAGATATCTTTTCCTCGATCAATATTTTCAATTCTGGTGAAACCGACCTTTATTACCAAACGATGCCAAACAAAACTATATTTCAAGCACCAGAAATCTTCAGGAGGACAAACGACCGGAAGAGCAGATAGATGCTTCAAGAGCATTAGGCCAGATACCTTGAAAATTGTGTTTTAAGATGTTGTTTATTTAATTTGTTTTTTTTTTCTGTAACAGTGCAATTAAATTGTCAAATGGGAAAGAAGAACGGATCATACTGTTCTTGGACAATACCACACCTCATCGGGATCTAAATTTAGAAAACATCAATATGTTTGTCCTTGCACTTCCAAATGTTAGTTAACCTCTGGACTAGGGGATAATTGTAAACTTTAAAGTGAGATTCCACAAATTGTTGTGAAAAAGCATTTTGGCAAATACAGAACAAGAGCAAACTTTCAGTGATATATCCAAATTGAGTAAGTCAAGCGTGGAGAAATGTGTCTTGCACTACAATTTCCAACTGTTTTTTCAAAGTTGGATTCAGATCAGAAGCTGAAGAAGCAGACGAAAACATAAACTGGCGAGAACTGCATCTTCTGGAAACGATGTGAAGGCAGCGGATTGCATCTTTTTCGAAGGTGAAGTAGATACTGAAGACATAGTTCTGGACATTTAAGGGACATCATAGAATGTAATGAGAACAATGGTTCTGATAAAAAAAACAGTGATGAGGTTCACAAACGAAACCAGAACCCTTCAAAACTGGCAAAGAAGTTCCCAAGCAAGTTAAATGTGCGAGACTCTTTTTAAGCGAAGGTGGCGGCAGATATTTAAATTTAATTAATGAGATAACGTTACATGTAATACTATATTCCCAGCTCATTTTTTTCGAAGAAAACTAAAAGGGTTGGTTTTTAAAAAGTTATTGATAATTGACAACATTATGTATAAATAGTAATTAAGTATCTCATTATGTATGTAGCAGTATAAACTGTATGCAATATGTAGGTACATATGTATGTTATAATTATACCTTTTTATCTTTCAAATTTCTTTTATTTACGTCACAAAATTATTAAGATTATTGAACCATTACATGGTACACCAAAAGTCAGTTTCAAAAATGTCTCTAATCGTGAGGTTTTACTGTATTTTTAGAATTATGTAGACTTATAGAAGTGACTTGTATTAAATAATTATGTATTTTTCAATTGTTTCTCCCAGAAACGTATAACCTTCATAGCGGAGGTACCAAATCGCGAGCAAATATAAATCGCCTTGCCAAAGGCACACAAAAGTTCCAATAAACTCGGAGCTGTATCGGTGCTAGTCAAATCAGTGGGTGTTCGATTTAAAACGTGGCGCGATATAAAGCAGAATTTCTAAAGTTAAAAACTGAGTTGTGTGTCTCGCGCGTTTAGCACGGGTTGACAAATTACTTCCTCTATTTTACCAAGTGTCAGGCCATTCAAAATACACATTCTAATGAAACTGCGGGCATTCCGAGGCGTCGCATCAGGATGCTCTTGTTTGTCAAACTCTTATGAATACGAAGGACACACGCAAAAAGCCGTATAATTACGCTATCTGCGAGATGCAACAGATCCAATTCGATCGCACGCAGCTGCACATAAAGCTTTTTAGATAACAAAGGCGAGTCAGAATTACAGCTACCCGCGAACCTAAAGCGAGCAACGACTATTGACGTAACTGGCCGGGAAGTTCGCAATAAAAACCGAATTCTGAAATCCTAGCTTTCTAGATGCAGGACAATAGTGTATTGTATCAGAAGAATGCTTCGGATTCCTTCAGGCAGCCGTTAAATCATAAACCCATTTTACTTGTCTAGACAGGGGCTAACGTGGAGACGGCCTATGGTCAAGATATGGTGTATTCAGATATTGGGTATTAAAGAACTTGGTGAGATTACACTTCGATCATCCCTTTACGCATTTCGGTTAATGTTGACCCTTTGCACTTGGTGTTTCCAGATCTGCCTTGAACGTCTATAACTAGTACGCTGACTTTTGTATTTTCGCGTAATTAGTAGTGTTGTATATGCGTACTCTATATAAATAATTATACTAAACTGCTACATATTCGTGTATGTTCGCGTATGCTGATTTATTCCTGTTCTCACATAAAAATAGGTTCTATTGTTGTTCATACTGAGTATTACGTATTTGGTATTATCCAGGGTAAGCAACCTCCACCTCAACCAACCTCAACCTAACCTCTTTACCTGTATCGCCCTACATACATATATTCGCCATTGCAAAAATATCTTCCAAGATTGCAACATGAATATTCAATCAACTGTCCTCCTCCATGGTGTTATTTGAAAAAGAACCCTTAAAAGAATGGTCTTGTCTTGTCTGTTTTTTCTTCATGACATTTTTATTTGTTTTACAATTGCCTGTTTTTAGGTTTCTCGATGACTTATATTTGGTAGTACTCAAACAAATTCTTATTACGGTGGTTACGATGCGATTTTAGCATGCATATAGCACGCGACTGTCGATGAAGTGAGGTCGGTTAAACCGTTAAAAACCTTTTTATATGGTGCTGCCTATTGTTTTATTAATTCGGAAATTCGCAGACTTTTATCTTCCCATTTTCCGGACAATCGATCAATCGAAATTTCTCCAAAGGATTATGAGGTTGCAGGGGTCGCTGCTACATAATTGTAAAATACGAGCAAATAAGTAAATCATCTCTGGCACGGCAATTTGTTGCTGGATTAGAAAGTTATGAGTTTATAAAATTGGCTGTGAGAAATTCCGCAACAGTTGAACTTTCTTTCACAATACTTTAATTAAAGGTTCTAAAACGTATGCATGTATGTATTTTAGTGTATGCAGTAACCTTTTAACAAAATAAAGTCGACGTTGCAATATCATACGTGTAGATGTAACTGCAAAAATGAGGCTGTCACTACGTTACTATTGACAAGGATACACTTTCGCAAGGGATGAGCCCATGAGAATTGTCTTTCATTTTGAAAACCATTTATGTAAAGAAAACAGCCCGAGAGCTACTAAAAAATTCATGTCGCCCGTGCTACATCAACTAAAAGGCGCATGTTTACAAGTCTTGCTCAGGGCCGTCTTTAATTCTTCAATAACTATAAATTTTATAAAAATCGAGCGTCTGCTACGCATTGAGCATCGGACTACACACACAGGAGGAAACGAGTACCTTTGCTCCCTAAATTTATAAATAACTACTACATTGTTAATTTGCACCCCAACGTGACTATTCAATTCACCTGTTATCTGTCAAAAAGTGACCAATGAAAATCCAGAATTCTGACGTTTCTTGACCAATCAAAAAAATATCAGTGGATATATCTTTCCAGAAGGTATTAAAGTAACTATTTTAAACGAATGTGATTTTTATTAGCAAAAATCAATATTAATGTTCTGTTACTATAGAAATTGCGTAGTTTGTTGCTAGATTTACTGAAAACTAATTTGAAAAAGTAGTTTGGTTCATTAAATAGTCCCTCGAATACCATTCTTAGTCAAAGTTAAGTAGATTATTTTTGCGGTGGTATCATTACTCGTGTCCATTGCGCACATTAGTGACACACACCGCCGTAAAAATAGACGACATAACTTTGACTACTCATGATATTATAAGTGACAATTTTTGTAGTCTACTACGGGTCGTGGAAAAATATATGTATTCCATATTTTCTGAAAGAAACATTTTGATTTGTAATTCACTGTCAAAGGTCATTATAAAACGTTTATTTCCTATATCAAAAATAATCCTCTGTTCATGTAGAAAAAGTGTATTTTGATAGATACATTTCCAACATTGATTTACTAAAAATTCCTAACTAACTCTGATAAAAATTTCAAAATTTTGGTTATCTGAGGTTTTTTGTATAGGGCCAATTTAACGCCTGCAAGACCAACAAAATTAAAAATATCAGTGCGCGATATTTTTACCCAACATAAATGTCACGGGTATCGCTTACTAAAAATACCACCTTCAAAAATGTCCTATACAGAAGTGTCTCCTTAAAAATATCGTGCATAAAAAATGTAACTTATTACGGCAAAAAATAGATTTTCGACCTCCCAACAAACTGAAGCTACACCAGTCGATACAATGTGGTGAATTTTTGACTGTAAAAAATTATAGCTCGCAAAGGTCGAACATGGGTTGTACCGAATGGGTACCTGGACAGATTTGGGTAATTCTTGGGCGCCATCTGTTGTATCAGCCTAGAGATGACGTAGGACGCTTCTGAACAGGAAGAACTTTCTCTCGGCTACAAAATGTGGCTTAGCTTACTTTTTTGATGAATAAAATGATTATCTTTATTTAAAAAATTCGCAACTAGAATACGCTGCACATACGATATATAATTACTGATATTTGACAGCTTTCAATAAAGTGTATGTATTTTGAGTGACTTTTTGGTCTGTATACACTTCAATATTTTATGGTTGAAATATTGAAGTGTATACAGACCAAAAAGTCACTCAAAATACATACACTTTATTGAAAGCTCCAAATTTAATACGTTACTTAATAAATTATGTAAGTGGTTTATTGGGAACCTCAACTGTAATACTTTACTTAATAAATTATCTAAATACTTAATTGGGAAGTAATTACTGTAGTTGCTGTTGAGAGAGATCCGAAAATTCACGCAATAATGCAACAGGTCAATTTCTTTACACGAGTAATTTTGAATAAATAATATTACTGATATTATATTTCACACTTCCCTCAAATTAAATGTAAGTTTTTTGAAAAGGGGCCCACACTAAATCACAATTAAACTATCATCCGAGACAGCAATTCTAAGCCTTTTGGGTTCAGTGTAAAAATCACCATAGCCAATCAGTGACTCAGATTAGCTACAATAGCTGACTTTAAGCCGTATTAAACATTTCCCTCATCACAGAAACTACTCCTAAATTACTACCTACGTTAACGAACTCAAAAACTGTAACTAATAATTATAACCAATGAAACATGCCGATGGGGCCACAATTATATATAACAGCAATGAGATAACATGAACAAGAAAATAACACATATTGCTTGAGTAACAAAGAGATAAACATGGTAGTAAATATACGAGTAGGCTCGAGGCTCACTTTAATTATGGCATATGCCAACTAATTGTGCCTACTAAAATAATTTTGTTGTATGATCATCTCTTTCTTACTCAAGCATTCTATTTTGTTGTTCATGTTATCTTTTTGCATTTATATATAATTATGGCCCCATCCGTACATGAAATTGACAGTACTGTGTACTAGTAAAATTACCGCCGAGAATAACTGCCCTGCACCACCGCAGAGATCAATTCAAAGAACCACTTACAACTAAGCATTGTTAGATCACAATTTCCTCGTTCCCCCGAAGATGCTATAATGAGTTAGGTCCCAGATTTCCTCCCTCTTAAAAAGATCAGATTCAGTACTTAACCTCAAAATCGGTCCTCCAAGAACAGGAGATACCAATTAGCGCATCGAAGTCACCGCTATCGAAAGGGCTACAAATAAAAGCAAAGTTAGTCGACAATTCTACATGGGAAATAATCTCTTACCAGAGCTCTTCTTATTTTGACTTAAAAAGGTAGCAATTCATATCCCACTGGCCCACTGCGCACGACACACGTAGTTTTAGCCTTAAGCTTAGACAAACCAAAATAAATCCTCCCAGCTACAGTCTAATAAGCCGAAACTCTCCTTTAGATATCGCTTCAAATCTGCAGGAGCTATTCACCCACACATTGAGTGGCGAATTCATTAATTGACAAAGTGCACACGAAAATGCACACCTCTCGTTAAACTTACAAACAAATGACAGCGTGTCTACCGACATCCGTTTCTCTGCGTTCAACGTATTTCAACCCCGGCAGGTGGCAAAATAACCGAAGAAAGCAAGTTAACTGTCTCAATATTGAAAGAACACAAATACCTATCGCGGGTCGCAACTTCTATCTCGATGGCAATAAATAGTCTTAACGTAAACAAGCCCCTGGCGATGTGTTTCCCCGTGGTGCAGTTCCACCGCAAACAAATATCAAAGGTCTTATGACAGCCTCGCAACAGTTCTCAGAAGCGCTTCAGGTATTCCCAGCGGCAACATGTCCTCATAAAGCAGTTAACTTCTTAGCAACGTATTTGGAACAGCAGCAATTCACAACATGCATTTCATAATCAGGATAACCTGTTTAACCTAGTTTTGGAATGCAGTAACTTGGCCGGCGTCGGCAAACGTCATTAATGCAGAGCCCGGAAGTTATCGCTCGGGGCTGATGCGAAAGCTCTCGAATTGGGACCAGAATAACAGGCGGGTAAAATCTAGAGTGGCTACGAGCAAATCAGCGTCGGTTTAAGGGAGAGTGTAAAGGAGTGTTCCCCCACTGCTATGGAATGAGACGGGACTTCAAACTTGTAGATTATGCCCCAAATCCGACAAAGTTGATAAATACTTATGCCGCCCGTTATATATTCCCAAAATGTTTTTAACGTATGATACTATTTTCAAGCGTAGTTGACACTGCGATGTTCTGGTAATTTGTGAGAATGCGTCAAATAATGATAAGTAATCACAGTTCATCTTCATTAACCCAGCAATAAATCGAATGTTTGGGAATTGAAAAATGGAAAGTTCATTAAAGAAATATTTTTAATTTATGTCATTTCTACGAAGACTATAGCATGTAGCAGTACTGAGCTTAGCTACTATAAAGAATACATTTGGATAATATCAAAAACCTGCTAGTTAGGCAACTTAAAGCCCATAAGAGGAATACAGGTTGCATACTCTTCCAATAGACCTATTTAGATAATTCAGGTGGCTAATGTTCACATTTTAGAAAAAATAATTTAAAAAAAACACTTCCTGTTTTATGCAAAAAAACAGAGAGAAGCTTCTCGCTGTCGTCAGAAAAAGCCAAGCAATTCATAAAATCCTAGCTTAAAAGGGATAAACATTGTGATTGTAAGGTTTTAATTAGTAAATTCTACAATATATTAAGAAATAATAATTTTTCAGGCAAATAGGATTAATTCATTGGGCAGTTTCTCGCTATGGAAAGGAATAACCGGTAAAGAAGGACCATATTAGAATCTTGTTAGTTGTTATTAAATAAACCTCACCGAAGAGAGCCACTTCATTGGTTTGGCGATGGGGGTCGTTCCAGTTACATAGAAATTCAACTCGATGGGAAAGGTAGCGATAACCTGTACCCCGGAGTGTTTATTTCGACCTTAGGTTAGTTCTAAAAACGTTGGGAATATTTAAATGTTGTGCGATTAATTCATAACGTAAAATATGTCATGTTATTACCAGATAAAGGCATAGGCCACAGTATTAACAGCTAATGACTTCATAATAATATAATAAGACAGTTAATTACCTCTTTGGGGCCAGGCTGAGAAGTCAGGTTACAATTTCACAAACGTCAAATTATAGGGGTCTAATGTCATAAAGCAGGCATTTAACAGATAATGGGTATTTCTTATACTTTGGAAATGTGAATTGAGTTAAACGTGAAACCCATAAACAATATCAATTAAAACTATAAATAGGTTAAGAGGGTTTAAACAACTCTTTAGATTTATCTTACCTGAAAGTGGTTGAATGTTAATAAACTATAACAAATCTTCATTAAAATTAGAACTTACTTACTCAATGAAATATAACCAATAGTAACTTTAATTCATAATTTATATGTCAAGTACACCGTAAAAATTGCCATACGGATTAACTGTTTATTATGTTAAGCTCCTATTTGACGGAATATGATATGTGAAGTATAGGATTGAATATAAATTTGTATATTACCGAAAAAATTAACAATTCCAAATAAAATTGATGGCGCCCACTTCTTGTTTAATGAATTAAGACCTTTATGCGAAAGTGAAGTAAACTAAAATCCTACACTTATCATACCCTTATCGCAGCCGAGTATTGAGCTAGTCGGAGATGTGTGAGCCTACTAAGGTAGGTTACAATAGTTGGCACAAGCAGCAATAAAAGGGAAGGATTAAATTTGAAAAAATAAGTAAAACGACCTAAAATTAGGCGTCACCAAATTGTATTTTATAAAGCATAGTTAACACGCATATGAAGAGTATGTTAAGAGTGGAAAAAGGCAATAACTGGAATGATGTATTTATTGATATAATAGAAGAATCTATGGGTATAGGTAAAGCCCTTATATTCAGGACTGATTTAATAAATAAATTACCTAACATAAAAATATTAAGTGGTTTCAATAATGAATTAATTATGTCAAGCCGGGTCTAATTAAAAATATTGTAATTATTTTGACTTGCCAAAAGAATGGTTTATTGGCCCTTTGTATTTTATTTATTTGCAAATTAAATGTGGCTAAGCTCCGGTGTAGCATGCAATGACTTTTAATATAAGGTTAGGCTCTCCAAATCTGTAGCACAATTGCCACTCTCTATAATTATTAACATGTATGACAGATGCATGACTGTATGACAAACAGGTTTATAACCTATAATTTAATAGAACCTCAAAATGGTTTTCTCGCACAAAAAACAGCGCAAATTGAATTCAAAGCAGACCAAAACGGGAAAACTACATTAGGTAAATCTTTCAAATCGCTGTCATTTCTGGCAAATTTGTTTTATTTTAGAACGCCCAAGGACGCGGTGGTTTTCATTTGTTTGATTTCCGCTTTAACGCTCCAAACTGCATTTTCAAAGGACGCTAAGCAAATCACGAAATTCTGGAACAGGCCTGGGGACTGGAATCTCCATGTACGGTTTGTAAAAAGCCTGCTCTTGATGAAGCCTTTGATTTCAAAGGCCTACGGCAATTGGATGCTGTGGTTAATACCTGGAAACTAGAGGCTTCCTCGTCGGGCAAAGATTTCAGGTAACGCCACCTCAATTGTCGACTTGCTGATGACTTCCTGCTGCTAATTTCAGCACCCTGACTATCCTGAAGAACTGCTCTAAAGGCTGCACCTGGGTTTCTGGCTGGGCTATGTGATACCTCCTCGTAAAAGGCCTCCGAAGTGGAACGCACTCTTGCAATTCTTGAGGATGGATTTCCCTTTTCACCGAGATTCACTATCTGGACAAATTATACACCACATATGCACAACGACTTGGAGAACAATTAAAACACTCTTTTTGGAACAAATTTTAACTTTTTATTAATAAAAACTGTTAATTTCTGGGAGCCCAATTAACCCCAGCTAACTAAATTAAGGCTTGTTGATTCTTTTTTTTAAAATTGACAATCTCATTACGTAGCAACTATAAAAAACAATTTTTTTATGGAATTAAGTTTTGATGTACAATTTTTACTTACAGACTAAAGTTTTGATGCACTGTTCGTTTCTTAAATTCTAAATTGTCTTTTCTTAAATGCTAAAAGTTGTCTTTTCTTGTAAACGTTCAACGGACCAAACTTTTTATGCTCTGCTTTTTACACATGAGTTTTTAAATGCACCGACACTTGAGTTTTTTAAATTCACTGCACGAATCTGTGTTCTTTGCTAAATTGCGTAATGCTTTTATAACGTCCCTACTTCCTCGTACTGCTGTGCCTACTTTATTTGCCCTTCAGTCATCTTACCGTTCATTGGTACAATAACCTTTAATTACCACAACACGCTCATAATTTCTTGTCATCGCACACCATTTCTGTATGATATTAAAATTCATATCATCGTATTGACTTCACACAACTAAAACCTTTCAGCTACATAATTCAGTCTGCTTTTGCCATTCAAATCATTTATTATGATAAAACCATGAACGTAATCCTTTCGAATTCTGTCAATTTAATGCCAACCTTTAATTAATTCTGTGCTCGTTTTGAATATTCAGTTCATGTTACCTAGGCAACCAGAATTACTTTAAGCATTAAACCATTGCAATATGGTCATAATTAATGCTGATGTAGACACATGAAAGAGGATGAATTACAAAAAAATGGAAATTTTTAATTCTAAACAATTACGTAAATGTGTGAAAGCACGGCGCCGAACCCAGAAGTTCAGGTAGTGCAGCAAAATATTGATAAGATTGATTTGAGTAATACTATAACATGATAGGGCGGCAGAATATTCCTCTACGTAGAGTGGGCTTACGGCTTAATTATATATAAATCCACCCTTGCTCTCTGTGAGCGTAAGAAATTTCGCCGTGGTTTATGTAAATTATTAAATTGAGTCTGACGAACTTAAATAATTATAATTTGCAAAATTGCAACTGAGAAAAGGCTTTTTGAAACCCAACGCAATTTTCATTACAACAGCATAAGCTGTGTGGAACCCTCGCCATATCTTGTAGATAATGAAATTCGAACAAATTTATCTCCAGCAGGGAAATTTTTTTGGGATGGTCGCGTCTGCGATGCGTGGTCATTGGAGCTTACCCCCCGAGGGATGAAAGAGTCTGGGTTACAGATGAACGCGGTGTGAACTGGGTCAATTCTGAATAGCTGCTCAGCAGCAGCTATAAATTATGGCAAAAAGCGTCTATTTATGTTTGCCGCAACATCGGCATCCGATGCCGACGCTTTGTGAAAAAACACAAATACTGCAAACTGCGTTTCAGGCTCTGTTGTCATTTGGCGCACGACCTACCCCTATCGTGGAATACTGAGCCCCCGGGGGTCGATAGGAAAAGGGGTCGAGGTCAAATCGCTGCGCGGCGGCTGCCAGATTTAGGTTTTGCGAAAACGCGAAAGTTAAAAAATATAAATTTATTAAATTAAAATTACATAAGAGTTACAACAAGCAGCGATTTTAGCCTACAAGATTATAACTAACTCGATATGAATGTGGAACCTATTTATATATTATCGTTATCGTGTGAGACTCCCTGTTATCTCGACCCCAGGTCAACAGATAATCTCTAGGGCAACACATAACTCTTCCACCCTTAAATTAAATTATACCCTGATGGGGTTAATTTTATCAAGCACAAGGATTTCCTTTATTGCTTACTGATGCCGCATTAGGTGAAGTAGCTTGTGTTTTAATTTTCCTAGGATGTAGATAACGTTTAGTACAAAGATATATGATTATGAAAGCTATTGAGATATAAATTATTATGACCCAAGGTGATATAGTAGTATGCATGAAAGTCGGTTCTTTTATCTTATTTATAGCTCTCTGAACGTCTATCATTTGCGTTTTTATGTTGCTGATATCAGTGTTATTTATGCTGATGAATTTTGGCATTTCTAAGGAAAAGTTTATTGTCGGCTTAGAGAGGTTAAGCTCCAGCACGGGTATTTTTGGTATCACTTTGGTTTCATAATCGTTCCTATATGACTTAAGTCTATATTTCTTAAATTCTATCATGCAATTATTATTTATAGTAACTAAATTAGTTCCCTTTTTTATGATGTCATTGTCGCTGTTTATTTGACACCTTTTTCTAACGACGGTATCGTATTTAACTACCACTATCCACTGCGTGGGCGATAATTTTCTGACATAATCGGTAATTAAATTGAAAGGTTCTGCGATGCATGTGTTATAGTTTGTTGAAAATTGTAGGAGCTGGATTTCGCATGGAGAGTCTTCCTGTATCTGTTTATGATCCGTTTCGTGGCACACATACTCGTTGGTGGTTATTTCGTTGCATTTTTCATTGTCCAATACGTACCTTTGCTCGTTTATTAAGGCAAACTGTGCTTTAGGTTGGATTAATTGATATGTGTTATTCTTTTGGATAGGTAAGGGGAATAGCTGGTAATAATTGTAACTTTGGGGTTCTACTAATGGTATTCTGAGGATAAATATTATTTGGGAGTTTTTTATATATGCTTTAATTTTAATTGTCTTTTCTAGATATAGCAAGTCGTTTTGTTCCTCATTCAATGGTGTTTCTATGCTGCTGTCTGTTTTGGCGTTGATCTTCCTTATTTCGTTTAATAGTTCTTTGGGGCTTATTATTGAAGGATGATACGATTCCAATTTGGCGAATGTTATTGCAGTTTCTAGCTCTGTCAGGATATTATTTATGTAATTTAACAGTAGCAATATTTGAAGGTGTAGGTTATCTACAAGTATTCTTTCGTCTGTTTGTAGTTTCCAATATTCCGTTTGTTTCGCCAATCTTAGTACCTGTGAGATTTTATACTGCATTAATATTTGATTACTTTTCAGAGTGTTTATAGATTGGTTAAATTTCACCATCGCGTCTATGTTTAACGCTATCTGCTTATTCACCAGAGTTCCTAACCTTCGCTGGTTCGATATTAGTTCGTTTATTGCCTCTTCGTATCGTTCTGCATCGGATTGGTCCAAATTACCTGTTATAGCTTTTATGAGGGATCCAAGTATTTCTATAGCTCTTTTGTGTCTTCCTTCGGGTACAATTGTTTCGAATTTTTCTGTTATGGCTTTGATTTGTCTTTCTAATATTACTCGGTAATTCTGCATTTCTACATTGTAATGTTTCGTTGTTTTGTCCGATTTCGGCATCGTCGCGTTTTTTAATTGTATATAATTTACCCGCAAATTGTCGAATTCTTCTTTCAGAGTTCGGAGGTCGTAAATTTGAATTATTTCCCACCATGTTTCGATAGTTCGTGCCCGTCCTAGCTTGATTGGTAGTAGGCCTGGGTTGTCATTTACTTGCTTTATTTCTATGGTACATTTGGCTCCTCCTGCGATCCTTCTGAAACAATAGAGCGTTTCAGTTTTCTCGTGTGTATTCTTTTCGTTTTGTTGTTTTTGTCTTTTACGATTGCTGTATTATCGTCTTGCATTTTATAGATTTCGTAGGGTCCTATATATGGGTTAGCGATTTTGTTTCTCTTTTCGTTTCTGATGTAAACTATGTCCCCTATCTTAAAAGCTGTCTCCTTTTCTATTTGCTTGTTTCGTTTCTCTATGGTTTTTTCTTTCTGTTTATGTGCGTCCTCTTTCACCCTTTGATATGTCAGTCTTAATTTCTCCGCATGCTCCTTGATGTAATCTTGGTAATATCTTTTGTCGTAGTATAACTCGTACGGATCTCTATGGTTTGTGTGTCCAAATGTTAGTTCGCTGGGTGTTAGGCCGGTGACTGTATGTATCGAATTGTTATATGCTATGATAGCATAATTCATTAGTTTAGATAATTCTTCTTTCTGGTATTTTTCTTTCAGAATTCTTAAGTGTTCAATCAAAGTTGAATGGAATCTCTCCACATTTCCATTTGAATTTGGGTTGTATGGGGTTACGAAGTGAATTTTTATTTTATGCGCCTCTAATAATTGTTTAACTACGTCGTTATTGAATTCCTTTCCGTTATCACTAGTGATGCTTTCAGGAGTTCCATAGTATGTGAAATATTTTACTAAACTATCTGCTATTTCAATTGCGTTATTGCTAGATATGGCTAACGCTTGTCCCAGCTTGGTGAATCCATCTACTAAAGTTAAGAATTTTTGTCCACTGATTGAGAACGAGTCCATAAATAACTTTTGAAACGGTTTGTCTGCCGTTTCTGTAAGGTTTAGCGGTACTTTAGGAGGTTGTCTGTCGTATTTGCTTCTTTTGCACTCCTGGCATTGATTTATAAAATTTGTCACGCTTTCCTTTATGTTTGGCCAATAGTATTTTCGTTGGATTTGTTTTATAGTTTCTGTGATCCCGCGATGATTGTTCTTTCCTTCATGTTGGTTCTTAATGACTTCTTCTTGTTCTTCCTCTGTGGCGATGGTAATTAATCTCAGCGTGCATCTGTATAGTCTGGGACCTTTGTCGGAAAAGTATTTTGTATATATCCGGCAGAAGTCTTTATAAAGGTACTCTTTTTCGAAGTATAGGTAATGCTTTCCTTCCATCATGTAATCTCGTATTAATTCTAGGATTGCGTTCTCGTTGTTTTCTTTGGGTATTGAAACTTTATATATTTTCTGCTGTTTGTTGATCCTAAGTATGATTTTACTAGCGTCTGTGAATATTTCTGTGATTAAATACTGCACGTTTTTGCTATCTATTGCTTCGTCTAATATTGGTATCGAAATTCTAGGCTCGTTTTGTTGGGTTGTGTGTATCGTATCGATGATCTCTTGTTCTTGGCTGAACGTAGTATTAACCAATTCGTCAGCTGTAGTGGCGTTAGGGTTAAATTGTAACAGTTCCTCCAATTCCTTTATCAAGTCGTTGGGTTCTTCACCTACGTTTCCGGCTATGGATTGGTTTTCTATTGCGTTGATGTTTTCTATCTTTATCCTAGATAGAGCATCCGCGTTTGTGTTGTATTTTCCCTTTTTGTACACAATCTCATAATCGTATTCTTCCAATTTCAGCTTCCATCGCATTAATTTGGAGTTCGGTTCTTTTAATTTGAATAACCAGACTAGTGGTCTATGGTCAGTGTAGATGGTAAACTTTCTACCGTACAGATATGGTCGAAAATATTTCGTTGCCCATACGATGGCCAGTAATTCTTTCTCGATTGTGCTGTAACGCTGTTCTGTTTCGCTCAGCGTTCTAGACGCATATGCGATTGGTCTATCGGCTCCGATTGTTCCTTGCGATAGTACAGCGCCTAGGGCCACATTACTTGCGTCGGTTGTAAGTATGAAAGGTTTTTCAAAGTCCGGGTATTGGAGTATTGGATGATTCATCAAGATGTTTTTACATCTCTCAACCGTGTCTCTGTATTCCTGATTAATTACGATTTCGGCGTTCTTCTTCAAACATTTAGTTAGGGGTTTAGTTAATTTTGCGAAGTCCTTTATAAACTTCCTATAGTAACCCAATAATCCTAAAAATCCTTTTATTTCTTTCTGGGTCTTTGGCAATGGATAATTTTTGATGACGTTAATTTTTTCCGGGTTAGGTGTTACTCCTTCGCTAGTAATTACATGTCCTAGATAGGCAACTTCCTTTTTCAAGAATTCGCTCTTATCTAGTTGGATCTTTAAGTTTGCTTGTCTAAGCCTGTTAAACACTTTGCTTAGTTTTTCTAGATGTTCTTGTAGTGAAGTGGAATAGATGATTATATCATCCAGGTATACTAAGCAGGTTTCGTCTTGCAGTCCCCTGAGTATGTTGTCCATTACTCGCTGGAACGTCGCCGGGGCGTTCTTTAGTCCAAATGGCATCCGTTTAAATTCATAATGTCCCTGTTCTGTACTGAATGCTGTCTTGTCGACATCTACAGGGTCTATCTCTATTTGGTGGAAACCTGATGCAAGGTCCAATGTGGTGAAATATTGGCTTCTTCCCAGTTTGTCTAATATGTCTGTTATATTTGGAAGTGGGTAGCGGTCGTCTATTGTTTGATCGTTGAGTTTCCTGTAATCTATTACCATACGGTACTTTATTTTTCCGGATGCGTCCATTTTCTTTGGTACTACATGAACAGGGCAGCTCCATGGAGAATTTGATTCCTGCACTATGCCTTGCTGAACGAGGTCGGTCACTTGCTTCTTTATCTCTTCCCTCTGCGCTGGTGATTTTCTATATGCTTTGACGTATACTGGTTGTGTATTAGAGAGGTATAATTTATGTTTAATCTGATTTGTGAAAGTTAAAGGTGTTCCTTCTATATGGAATATATCCTTATACTGTATACACAGATGTTCTATGCTTTTTTGTTCTTCCTTATTCAGATGTGCTAGCCGCAAATTTCTTTGCAAGTTTTCGTACTGCATTTCCTCTATATTCTTGGCATTAGGCGGAGCGTCTACATCCAGTTCTGCGTCGTGCGTGTTAATTTCAATGGGTTCTACCGTAACTGGGTTAACTACTTTTAGTGTTACCGTTTCGTCAGTACTGTTGCAGATGGAAGTAATAGCTTGGTATTGGTTTATTGTTACTATGGCTTCCGGTATTTCAATTCCTGGTAATATACGTTGGTAGTTCATAATGGCTGTAGGACAGTTTTGCTTTACTGGAACTTTAATTATTTTTCGTTCCCTTGGTCCGACTGTGATGACGTCATGGGTTTCATCTAAATATATTGCTATGTTTGCGTTTTTCGTTTTCAGTATTTTATTCTTTATGTCGATGGTCGCTTGTAGGGATTTCATTAAATCTAGACCTATTAATCCGTCGTATTGTTCGCTGAAGTCGAATATGTAGAAGGTATGATGTTTTCTTGATTTAAATGTTTTTGGCAATGGAATGGCTATAGCAAATTTGTGCGTTGTTACTGCATGCGCTGTTTGTATTTTAAATGGTTCTTTGATCACAAAATTTTTAAAATACTTTTCTGCCATTCTTGAGCTAATTAAGGTTTTTGTAGATCCAGTATCTATCATAAATTTTGCATCTATTTCTGGTAAATATATATAAGGTAGTCTTGTATTTGTCGTCACATTAATTTTTACAGTGGTTGTAATTGTTTTCGTCGATGGTTGCGGATGTTTTCGTAATGGCATTACGTGTGGTCGTTGATCGGGGCTACTCTCATAAAATTTAGGCATTCCTCGGTCTCTGTAGGTTGTTCGTGTTCGTAGGCTGGATGGCTAGCGTAATATTCTTCAGAGTATTCTATCGGGTTTTCCTCTGCTTGGCTTACACCTTCTAGATCTTCATCTTCATGGTAGTACAGTTGTGTTGAAGTCCAGTTTGGTCGGGGTTTTCCCGGTATTATCCTGCTGGAGTTCTTGTTCAGGCTCGTGTTGCCCGAGCACACTTCCATTGGAGTAGGTGTATAGGGTTTGTCGTTTTGATTATTAAATGGTGATTTTCCGAACTGGGCGTTTGGTTTGGGTTGCCATTGTTGTTGTGGCGTGAACGTCCTCGGTTGGAATGGATTGTTGAATTGCGGTCGATTTTGCGTCGTCATACTCCAGGTAGGTCTGGTCTGCGGCGCGATAGCTGGTGTATGATGGGGATAACGATACTGTGGAACTGCCGGGGCTCCTTGATGTGGGAAGGGTTTATTATTTGTTGGAAATGGCTGGACATATTTTCCTGGCGTTACTCTGGGGATTGTTTTGTACTGAGCACTTTTGTTGATAGAGTTGTATCTTCCAGCTACATAATTGAAATTTTCTTCGTCTATAACGTGAGACATAGCTATTTCCAGCGTTTCCGGCGTCCTGTAACGTATTCGGTGACCTATGTCGCCTAGAGCTACTAAACCTTGTAGGTAGGTTTGTAATGCAAGGTCGTCGTACATTGCTACCTTCATGTTGGTGTTGGCTGCGTTCGGGCTGGTCAGTTTTACTTTGTTAAGAAGAAGGCTTCTGGTATCCTGACATCTTATGCCGAAGTTATACGCTGTTTCTCCTTTTTCAGGTCTCAGGTGCATTAATTCTCTCATTAAGCAGCTTTCTGTTCGTTGGTCTCCGAAGTGTAGGGTTAACATCCTTTTTAAATGAGTCCAGCCCGTTATTTCTTCTCTCGTTCCGATTAATTGCAGAGCCCTTCCACCTAGTTTGCTGATGATGACTCGCAACAAGAATTCGTTTATGGGGTCGTCGGCGTTGTCTTTGTTGGCGAAGCTTTTCACTAGGTACTCGCATCCTGATATGAAGGCTGCGAGAGTCGCCGGGTCTCCTTCATAGGTAGGAACAACGTCCAGCTGATTCCTCGTGACGTCTTTAATGGTGTACGACGGCATTGCTATATGTGTATTATTTAGGTTTGCAATTTCTTGAGTATTGCTTGAGGTAGGTTCCTCTAGAATATTAAAGCTAGATTCACTTAGGGATAAATTATCGAATAGGGATTCTAGATCGGAGGGATTTACCATCAGCACTTAGCGATTTGAGCAAAGGTACTTACAGCATCAAAACCAAGGTGATCCAGAGCATCCCGTAGTCGTGTTGGCCTTGAAAAGTTTGATTCGCAGCTCTAACACTTCACTATAATTACACAATTACTTGATATGAACTTCAATTTCATTCAAGTATTTTTAAAGCACTTGCATGTGTTAATTCAATTATACCCCCAGGTAGGATCAATTTCTGGATTATTAAGATACAAGTCCTCGAGAGGAGTGTATCCCCAGTCAATTTTCACCTCTGGCTTATTAAGGTAGCCTTGAAAATTAATAATTTTTATGAAGTGTTTTTATTCACTTATATTATTTCAAGTATACGCCCTGCTAGCGCTAATTCCAGGATTATTAAGATACAAGTCCTCGAAAGGAGTGTATCCCCAGTCAATTATTGCTTGCGGTGTAACTTGAAAGTTACTTATTTTTATTTTACGTAATGAGCGATTCTGAGCTCGATGCACTGTAAACCGTAAACACGGACGTATTCGAAGATTTCGATTCTAATACTCAGCACATCCTACCGACTGCGCCATTTAGGTTTTGCGAAAACGCGAAAGTTAAAAAATATAAATTTATTAAATTAAAATTACATAAGAGTTACAACAAGCAGCGATTTTAGCCTACAAGATTATAACTAACTCGATATGAATGTGGAACCTATTTATATATTATCGTTATCGTGTGAGACTCCCTGTTATCTCGACCCCAGGTCAACAGATAATCTCTAGGGCAACACATAACTCCAGTTTATTATTATTTGTACTACTGCTTATCGTGTGTAAAACAAAGGCAGTCGTATAAACGCAATTTAGGTCAATGTTAGATTTGCAGGGCTTTAAAGTGCGTCGCAGCAGCATACAGTTTTGCAATGATAAGCTAGAGCTGGTCCTAATCAGCAAAGTATAATTTATGGTGTAAAATGCCCCACCAACGCAAAAAAGGGGTACCGAAGTAAAATTGTATGTGCCATACCAAAATTACTGCCTGGGGAGTGAGGGGTAGATTATAGAGTAACTGGCTCATAAGCAAAGAAAATAAAACGCAATAAACTTATTAAAATTAATATACTTATACAGGGTGATCCATAATAAGTGTAACAAAGTTTGACAGCTTGTTGTGGAAGTCACTTTGAGCAAAAAATGTTAGATGAACATAGGTCGTATTCTAATTAGTTATAGAATTACAACAGATCAAAGTTTTATTAGTATAGTAGCAAACTTTGATTGTAAAAACAAAGAGGAGTGTATTATGAGTGCTTAAAATTTGACCCTTGAGCCTGAATACTTGCACGACACTTGCGAATCATCGAATCATTAACACAAACTATGGCATGGTCATTTCGAATTTCATTAGCCGCATCAATTATCCTTCGGAGAAATTGTTAACAAGTATTAGTTAAACATAGTAGACTAGCTATTTTAGGTGACCCCAAAGGTAAAAATCTAGGATTTAGTTCAGGGGACTTCGGAAGCTAAGCGATGGAACTCCACCACCAATTCATCTGTTGGGCTAATGAATGCATGCTCATCCATTCGGTTACTCGTCTTCCATAGCGGGCTGGAGTACCATCATGCTGGTTCCACATTTGTTGCAGAATGTGAAGTGAAGTGTCTTCCAGTTTCAGCATCTTATAAAGTCTTCCATCTAGGAAAGTAGCGTGTCGTTCTGCAGTTCAACGATCATCAGCAACTCGATATCAAGGAACCGATTGTTAAAAATGCCAGCCCACGTATTAACACTAATGCAATGTTGAAATCTTGTCTGTATGATGGCATGCGGATTTTAGAAAGACGATAGATTATAGTTGTGGGTGGTATTAATACCATCCTTCGTAAATTGAGCGTCGTCGGTACACAATATTCTACCTAAAAAAATATGTAAAAGGCTTTACCCAGAACTTCCCTCGTCAACATTGTGGCACTAAATAATTTTAAAAATCAAATTAAGTTAGGAGTACAAATATCTTCACGTTTGTAATAAATTAAATACATTTTCAAATTTAAAAAAATTATCCCGCTGGGGTTTGAACCCGTCGCATCTGCAGCTCTGCAAAATGCTCGATCCTAACCGAATCTCCGCAGGGATATAAGTACGGCGAAATTCCATCTGCGCTACCGAGTCTCTTCGGGAAAAGTCCGGCGCGCGCTTCTCTTGAAGAGCACGGTGTAATGGTTGAAACATTTTTACTCTTTTGTGACATTATGCTTTATCGGTTGAATCTTATTTTCGGCAAATATAAAGCCTTACCTATGTGAAAGTTATTACTTCCTTTTATTTCAAAATTAACACAAAAATAAACAACATTTTATTTTTTGAGGTGCTCACCCTGTATATATTTGCATGAAATTGTACCGGTTTGATGCGAGGTAGATATACATATAGCCACGACTAGCAGCCATATTTTGCTTATATATAGGTAATGTGCTTCGCTCCCTGAATGTTGATTCACAGAGATGACTCCAAAAATTCACGATACCAGCCAGTGGCGGCTCGCTATAAGGAGCCAAGGATCTATGGCTATACCTACCATAACAAACCAGTCATTCAAGAATATCTTGATTCTGAAAGACACACTTGTTTAGGAACTTTTTGTTCATCATTCTTCACATTTTAAAGCTTTTAGAAAGCGTGAGTAATTTTTATTTAATGAATATGAACTGTACGATAAGACACTGCTGGAGTCTATGGTTTGAAAATATCACAAATTCGTTAAAACCCCTCACCACACAAATATTTACCAACTGCTAAGTACGTATTTCGATAGCCAAGCTGTCATCAGCCATAGCTAGGAAAAACTTGCTGTGTAAGTTTTTCGTAGCTACCGATAATGACAGCGTGGCTGTCGAAATACGTATTTAGCAGTTGTTAAATATTTGTGTGGTGAGGGGTTTTAACGAATTTGTGATTTACGATAAGCATTGCTTGCTTTCACGGATGCATTGGTGCCCGATTGAAGCGGCATTTCGATAGTAACCCCTGCGATAACGCCCCCGTATCGAGTTTGTGATGACAATTTTGGCATGTACTTTCAGTTCGTGGAGTTCAGACGAAGAAACGCCGCACCGCATCGCGTCTGCGGAGCATATGAAGGCTGCTGTGTGTGCATTTCCAGACAGAAGAGCCGTTGAGATTTTTCACAAAAGAATTACGGCACAATCTATTTTATTATATTAATATTTTACTGGTAAATTGTTACACATCTTGAAATGTTAAAGTTTGGTAAATTGTTTTACTTTGTTTGTGAGAGGGTGGAAAATGCATTTCACATTCGGTGATTGGTTCTACCATCAAAATCCTCCACGAGCCGCCACTGGATCCCAGTAGTTAAAATGGATTCTTACTATAACATGCTTATTTTTTTAGTCCATCCATCCATTATCTATAACCTCTTTTACCTTTCGGTGTCGAGGACCATTCATACCTCGCAACGGAGGCAATGGGCCGCACGCGACTTAAATTACGCTCCTCCGAATTCAAATATGCAAGACACTCAACAATCCTAAACCCACCTTTCAGCTAACTTAACTAATGAGTTCAAAACCATTGTCGCTCCAAGAAAATTCTTGGAAAATTAAAATGAACCATTACTTATATTATGCCTATATAGGTACCATTGTATGGAAAAGTATCTGGGTTAAGTCTTATGGCTGATTTTCAGAATTTTTAAGCTGTATGAAATTGACTTATGGAAACTGTGAATATGATAACATTTATTTGGCATGTATAGACAATACCATTTATTTATTGTAACTTGATTTTGTAATTTAAAAAACATAAATTTGTAGCGATTTCAACTTATATTGATAATATAATAATAATTTAAATAATGAATGTCTTTGTAAAATTAACTTTTAACGAGTGAAAACAATGTAAATTAGAAATAAACGTCTTTTTAGTACTTTACAGGAGTACCGTTATTTTCAATGTCTTGCTGAAGTCTTTAGGACATTGAAGAAATGAAAGATTTTATAAAATTTTTGTCCAGGCTTATCTCCTGCCACACTTCCTTAATTGCGTTCCACAATTCTTCCAAACTAAATCTCACAGGTTCTTCCTTCACCTAAAGCTAATTTAAACACTATGTCATCTCAAGTTGTTTATAGAGTCCCTTTCTCTTGTAATTCTGTATACATTGGTGAAACAAGACGTTTAGTAAAAACTCGCATCTCTGAACACCAGCGCTGTCTCAAGTCGGGTCTAGTTTCATCATCAGCTATTGCCAAACATTAAAGCGATAACGACCACATGTGCCTTTTATCTGCAAATCCCCATTCTTCTTTAGCAGAAAGATTCGCGAAGCCTTTGCGATTTACAAACACCCCAATAATCTCAATCAGGCAGAAGGCTTTCCCTATCCTACTATGTGAAAAGTGCTAATTTCTAAGTCCCGCCCACCATCACTCAACCGCGACGACACTTGCCTATAAATTCTTGCATTTCTCCTTCCGATTGTTAGAAGAGTTTTGCCTCTGGTGTGGTTTACAAGTTGAGTTACCTTGCTCTTCTATCCCTTTCCTTGCAAAAGAGTTTCGCCTCTGACGTGGTTTACATGTTGAGTTACCGTGGTTTTTTTTTTTGCTTATATCCATTTAAGTTATGAGCTTTAGCCATAAAACACCACGTTGGCCAAACGTATTAATGGGTTTGCAAGCAGCCGCTGCTAACATAGAGTACCGATGCTGTGTGCAGACACTGTTGGTGCCTGTTGGTCCGCGAGAAGATTTTATTTCCTATTTCCTTCCTACTCGGTGTATCTATCAGGCGTCACCCGATCCGCCACCAGGGGACGCGCTCTTTAGGAGTTAAAGGCTGTGAATGAACAAGTAAGATTCAAGCTGAGGCCCATATAATATTCAATAACAAAGTGTATCCATTGTATGCTTTGTTAGAACACCCTTAATAACAGAAGGTTCTTCTTTCGAAACAGTAACACATCTGGTGCTCCACTCCGCGGGGATATTAACTTAGAGCCAAACGTTAGTCCATTGTTACAAATAATTAAGTTGCCCTCTTAGCAGTTGCATCGACTACAACAGGATGCATTTAATTTATCTTTACGAAATGAAGTTAATGACATGAACAATGGAGTACTCGAAGCCATTTAGTTCATAAACGACCTGAGATTTTTTGTTTGAAAGCTGATTAAGTTTTTCATATAAAACGTAGATCATATTGTCGAATTTATGTAATAAAATTATATGGAATTTTATAAATGTAAATACATATCCTTACAAAGCTGTACTCAACGTTCGCGCCTAACACACATATTACCGAACGGAAATAATTTTTTTTAATAACCATATATCAAAGAGTATATATTATATTCTCTTTGCTTATACATTTACTGAAAAGCTTAAATTACACCAATTACAACTGTTTTGATTTTAATGGACGGTAAAACCAAACAATTAAAGTTAACTCAAATGATGGTGGCATATAATTTTTACTTTCTCTTTTCTACCAAAATATTCTTGTTGTAACTAGCATGAGACCGAAACAAATGTAGGAAAGATTTCGCATGTGCGAAGTTTAAATTGAAAAGGCTGACGTACATTTAAATGAAACCTAATGCTTAACAAGTGTTGTTTGCGTCCATTTAATTCAAATAGTAATTTAATTCACGTCAGCACTGCAAATAAATCCATATTACTTATTACAGTAAATTGCCACATAGCAACATGGGTTGAAGTTTAAAAGCTGCGTGAAGGAGAAACTATTTATAAATTTGTTCGTTGAATAAAATGTCCCTCAAGTAGGTACCATGCAAATGTATATTTGCAGACGAACTGGTTCACAGGCAAAGTAATTGTACACATTTACTCTGTTCTTTGTTACTAGGTTTCATCTACTGGATAAAGCGTTATTTTGGTTCCATGTACCTTTCTCTTACTCTCTCTTAACAATACTAAGTAAAAGTATGCTAATGAATGTGCCGTTTAGATGTGCAAATTCCTGAATGGTTTATGCATATTAATGAGCAACTTAGTGACGGGCAGATGCTTGTTGGGTATTTTGAACTCGTTAAGATAAAGTCTTTTATAATCGAGAAACGGAACCTGCAGTTTTTACCATTCTATCATTTAGAAAGAATTAGAAAAATAGTTAGCAGTTGTTTTTGAAAGCTCTGGAAGAATATTATTCAGCTGAAAACATTTCTTCTTCACGCAATTTACCATCATTTTTAAAATTTAAACTTACTATTTTTGTTATCCCTTTTAACCTTCACAACCCAATATCTCTTTAAAACCTCAAATGATTACAGCAGCCTTTTCGTAAACGAAAGGGCGATTAAATCGACATATTTCTATATTTAGTTCCGCTAATAGGTTCCCCTTACTTCGTCATTCTTTTCTGAATGTCGGTTGAAAGATTGATAGACGGTCTATATTTACCTTCCTAGCGCATGTAACAATGAACATGACATTCGGCTTCGTAAATATTAAATAAACTGTCATACTTTATAGCAAGGTTAGGCAGTACGTTACGCATATAGCTCAGCATTCAATATCCGCTCACAATATATTATATTAAAGTCAAAATTCTAACATTCTGGTCAGTATGCTAAATACAAATTCTGTAACACCTATTTTCAGAGCCAGAGGTAGAATTATGTCAGTAATGAAGTTTCTTAGATCTATGAAATTTAATTCGCCAGAGCCAAAGAGTGTGTATGGAAACATAAAAGCCATAACACATTCATGTACAGTCCATTCTGAATAGTAATAGTAACAGTTTGCCCATATTAGAAAGCAACTGTAAAGTATAACTTGGTAATGGTTGTTTGTTGGGAAAATTCATAATCTGGCCAAAAATAGGGCTATGCCTTCTATGAAGTTTCTAACATACCAAAGCTAAGGAGCTTGGGTCTACAACAATTCCCCGTCGCCGAATCGTCGTCGCCGATTCACCGTTGCCGATTCACCGTCACCGATTCGCCAATTCAGTGTAAATAAAATACAAAAAAAAATTAAAATATGTGTCACAAATTATCCTTGATGCAATCGCTAAGGTTAATCCTTTACAATTGTTTAACTGCAATTACATTGTTTTCAAAAAGAAAATTCTTTATATGCCCAACACAATGTTCCAGAAATTCTTCGAACAACAATTGCCTGGTAGAGTAATAATTATAAGAGTTTTAAAAGGTATAAACTTAACACATAGATAATATATGTTTCGTACGAACAAGATAGTAGCACAGAGATTACACTGTGGTCATTATGAAATTCACCAAAGATAGAATTACAGATTATTTCTTTATTATTTAAGCATTTCAAAAATACAGCTTTTCGCTAGGGGGAATTGGGCGGATGGTGAATCGGGTAGACAGCGAATCGGAGATGACGAATCGGCGATGGCGAATCGGAGATGACGAATCGGCGACGGCCAACTGGCGACAGCTTGTATTTAAACACCAAAGCGATAACACGTTCATACCAAGTGTACGTTAATGTCGTTGCCTCCATTCTTAATATTTCAGAGGAAGGACTATGGCCTGTTAGAAAGCTAACCTTACATCGTTCCTGTTTATAAATGACAGCTATTTCATGTAGGTAACTTGGTAAGGTAAGCTTATTTAAACAACACAACTTATAATTCAATACTTTTTAGGGTTTTTCAATCAACCATTGTATTAATTTAGTAGAACAAAAATTCATAATATAAATAATTTATAATATTTATGTCTAGCTATTTAAGTGCGCCTTTGGAAGCACATTAATTTGTTGTATAGCTGCATAAAAAGTTGTTCCTAGCCAGAAGAATTTGTATAGTTGAATATTCATAAAACAAGTAGAGGAATTTGTTGCATATATTCATAAAATAGCCAGAGTAATGTGTGCAGTTGGAAATTCCTAATGTTTTATTTTAAAAACGGCCTATGCAGAAAAGAAAATATGAACATCTCTGGCGCGAAAATCTGTAACTTAAAGATCTGTTCAACTAGTAATATTTTCTATCACAATTGCATGAAAGAGGTGAAGTGTTGATTGGATGCAGTGCAGTGGTATATGATAGCAGAAGAGTGAGAAGCCCGGGATTGTGGCGTAAACTTTCAGGGGGCACCAAAATGGAATGATCTACAAAAATACTGTTTCACCTGTTTCATAAAATATTAAATAATCTATCAGTTATGACCACGGCGAAAATCAAAGAGAAATGTTTAAGGTCGTTGGCTAATTACATACTTAAGAGTACGAGACAATTCAAGTAGCAAATCTAGGTATTTCATCAAATGGACTGCTTTACTTTCTATATATACCTACGTATATTCGGGTATATACCGCCCTGTGCGGCTTTCCGATTCTCAAAAGCTATACAGGTTTTGGACATTCTCCCCCTGTACTTGATAGTTGGTCATAGCGTCTCTTATTCCATGGTTTCATGATTTTCTTGATCTTCCTTTTTTAAGTTGTCCAAGGAGAGTCCACCTAAAGATTCGCTCTGGCCATCGCTGGTTACCCGTCCTGAGAAAGTCTCAAACCACTTACAGAGGTCCTCTTTTTTCAATTCTATCTGTTATAGTATTTGTAGCACTCATTCTGCGTTGATTTTCATCATTTGTGATATGTTCAATTCTGGATACCACTAGAGCGCTTCTTCTGAGGTAATCCATTTCTACAGCCTGCAATTTTCTTTTATATTTGCTGTTAATTGTCCACGATTCACAACCATAGTACACTTACTAAAACAAGAACATAGACCCAGTCTTTCTTAATCTAGTAATTTTGTTAAGTATGTTCGCATGTAAACCGGTGACCAACTGTGCGAGCGAAAGGTAATTTTCGGCATTCAAGAGGATGAACGACTATCGTAGATCTACTATATGCAATACAAAATTAAATGCGTTAACAATAATGTGTAGGGAAAGTAACCTTTTACATGAAATTCTTCTTCTTCTTCTTCTTCTCCTTTTATATTAGACTTGCGCTTATTTTTCTTCACGCTTCTTTACTCTACTTTAGACGATGAAGTAAGCTAGCTACCCCTCCATCGTTTGAGGGGTCTACCTGGGTTTCTTTTGCCAGGTGGATTTGACTGGTAAACGATCTTAATTATTCTGTTGTCTTCTGCTCGTTGGACACGATTCAGCCATTCTTTCTTTCTTGTCTTTACAAACTTAATTATATCGCATGTTCCACACTGATTTCGAATTCATGAAATTCACTTTAATGAAAATCCTTTCAATATATATTTTTCTAATATTGAGTGTAATTATCATCATTGTATTGCATATTATTATTATTATTATTAAAAGTCAGGTAAATGGTTTCTCGAGTTTTCTTACACTAATAGTAAATTATGGGCTCAAAATGTTAAGGGGTTTCTAGCGTCAAGCATGGTTAATACGCCACTGATGCAGTAAGAGCATCTCGTTCGTGTATCCCGCTGGTTTCACATCTCCTTTTGAACTGCACATCCTAAAAAACATCATATGGCGTTAACAGTAGGTATTCTCTAGAATTGTATAGTCCAGTCATTTTAGGTCTGACGTCACAACATACTAAAAGCCCTGAGATCTTCTATGCCGGCTTCATGGTGTTTTGCTTGAAAGAAGGGCGTAACCTCCAATATCCCAAGAAAAAGATAAAAAGATGACGTCGAGAATAAGTAAAAGAAAGCTGCTGACCGTTGGCCAATTGTTACAACACTATAAGATATATATTTTCTTAAAACTCTGCACTTCTCACTCTTGTGCTTCCCTCCCGTGCTTCTCAAACTTTGAATTTGCAGACTTTTACAAACTACCTTATATCTCCATTACCAAGAGTTGAAGTTATGCAAACTTTCTTTAATGCGGTTTTAACGCGTTAACTTGTTTGGAACCAAGAATATTAAAATATGTTTAGCATAAAAGTTCTAACCCTCTGGATCTTGTTTAACATAATAAATGGAACATTTTCACTATTTTACAGATTTTCCATTTTTTTTCTAGGTGTTGGTAAAACTTCTTCTAAAGCTATTGCATCCAAAAAAGATTAATATTGTTTGATTATTTTCTGTACGTCTACACATGATATTAAAGTAATAATGGTAGAATAAAAATAAGAATTGATACCTTATTTAGAAGGAAGCCGGGTGGAGCAGTTGGGAAGGCGCTAAGCTTGAATTAAGCAAGTCCTCGGTTCAAATCCCGCGGGGGCCAGAATTTTTCCGCAGCCTTGGCGATTGGAATCGGGCTCGGTGAAACTATTCACAGTTGGGCACCAAATTAACTGTGCTCTACTCAGAATCACAGACCTAAGAGATAGAGTAAGAAGGTCAACACATCACCAAAACACACGTAACGCAATGGTTGCGTCGCACGCACGAAAGGCGCGCTTCAACTTTGTAACTCGAATCCGGGGCAAGTTGAGCATTGTACCACCAGACACAAGCGTACAAAACACCAGCCTCTACACCGCAAGGTAAAATGAGGTTATCGCTAATACATACATACATACCTTATTTAGAATAACTAGATGAATAATGATACAAGTTCAGTTACATAATATTATTTGAACCTACTTAATTAATAAATAAAATTTACAAGATAAATCATAATTAATGTGGGATTAAAATTAGAGTTACTTTTATTTGGAAAATGGCAATAAGTCACATTATTTTATGTTCGCCCTTGTAAGCAAAGGTCGAATAATAAAGAAAAAATGTGCAGATATATGGATAAAGAATGACAACAATATATTTATTACTAGTATTTAGATGTTAATATTATAATTATTTAAATTTATAACAATGTAAAAGATTTTCTAACTAAGTTAGATGCTTGAGAATGTGGAGGATAGAAAAATAACTAATATTTTACTTTCGTTGCAGGAAAACAAACACGTTATAAATGTATAGAGAAAGTGTATTAAATAATTTAGAAATAAAATACCAATTTAAAGTAGAAGAATGTGTTGTTATTGACGTATACCAAGGAATATAATGTTGACATCGAGGAATGTACGGTAGATGGAGGACGTTGCTGCTTGGTGTTAATAAATTGGCTATAACGGAGATCTGCATAATTGATGTTATTTAGTGCTAGAATATATAGGGTCTACAGCGTGGTGTTTCGAGGATTCGAAAATAACTGACGAGAAAGATTTATTTTATTAAATAAAGTAAAACATTTAATGTCTGATGAATAATTACCTGAAGTGAGATAAGTTGTGATATTCGTAAAAGCAGATGAGTGAACGGTTTTGGATAGGCTATCAGCGTACGTTTTCGATAAATAGAATCTATATTACCAATGTCAAGTTTGAACATAAACAATTTTAAAATCAAAATAATAATGAATGCATGTTGAAACTTGAGTAAGGAGTTTAATATTTAAATAATATTAACTGAAATCGTTTTGGAAATTTAATTAACCATACGTCTTTAATACACGGCATAAACAATAAAAATGCCATAGTACATAACCATAAATATCTTGGGTTAATCAGTCAGATATATCAAGGTATAAAGTTTTATGCAAGCTTAGGTGAAAAAAAATTCGATAACAAACAATAATTGTTATATACAGATCATTCTTTATTTCAAATATCCACAAATAGCATAACATTGCATAAATAAACGGCGCTGTTAACGTGAAACAAATTGCAAAATTGACAGATTAAAATAATTATTCATGCTAAAGTCACGCAAATTTTAAAAACCAGTAACAAAAGAATTGATGATGACAACCAGACAACGTGAGGAAATTGTAAAATTGGAAAATTAAATAAATAAGCAAACATAATTATTTATGTAAATGATAAATGCGCATTGGTGAACTAAGAAGTTACCTCGTCAGAAATAGCGTAAATCATTAGAGGATTATTAGGTTTATTAAATTACTACAAAAAGTTTATATCGAACTATTCTGAACATAATGTATCGTTAGTACAACGTTTGAGGAAAACCGAAAAATATTTATGGACACAAGATGCTTTGAATAAAAGTAAACTTAAGTTTCATAAGGATTTCTTGTTAAAATATCCAAATTTTAAAGACACCCGTACTTCCTACTGAAGCATCAGATTTAACAATAGCTGCAGAATTAGTATAAATACAAAAAGGAGAGGAGGTTCCAATTTGTTTATTTTAAGAATACTAAAAGGATATGAATCAAGATATACTATAGCAGAAAAAGGAATGCTTGCTATTATATTTTCTATTTATAAATAGAAATTTTATCTGACTGGAAATACATTTATAATTGAAACTGATAACTCAGCTATATCGTTTCTTAAGAATAACACATTGATTAATAACAATATATTCTACCGATGTCTTTTGCATTTACAAATAAACATAGCATTGCAAGCCATTTAGTTAGTAAAGTAGGGAATGGATCCAAACATGTTTATTGATAACAGCTCCTATGTATAAACGATTTCCTGCTACATCAAGTTTTTTTTTTCATATCTGGGATTGCTAGGCCAATATGTATTTGGATAAAAAAGTATCTCTTTCAAATCCTTTGAGAAGTTTATCAAAGTTTAAATACCACAATAACTCCTAAGGTAAACTAAGTATTACGATTCACCAACAGATAAGGATTATGTCGATTCTACGCATGATAGTAATAGCATTTCATTAGTAAAGTCCAAGATTGTGTACTCAGTCCCCCCCTCCCCTCCCTTCCCCATACACCGATACATTATTACGACAAAATTCCTTTTCATTTCGACTGCATGCAGTACACTTTTTATTTTTCACTGGATGTAGGAAAAAAGTAGGTAGCACCCCATCCTTAATATATCGTTCAGGTTTTCTAACATATTTAGTAGAAAGTGGATTAAATTTGTGAAAATTATTAGAATATCTTACACTAGATGGGATAATTTAAACGTGACACTAACGTTTAAGATATTTTTAAAGCTTGAGTTCGATTTAAAAATTTTTATTTACCATTCGTCATACCACCAAAACATCTACTCACTACTTTCTTATTTCTTTCACAAAAGTAGGTAGAGAAACGTCAGTTGTATTTACATACAGGAAAATAGTTCATGTTAAAATAAATTATTGTTGTTTATCAACACTTTTATAGCTGGATATACGCTGTTTGAAGCTTCGGAGTTTCTATTTACCACGTCTAGTCTGTGCCCTATGGTTAATTCTTGTTTTTCATGTTATAGCAATATTATACTGGTTTTTTATAGTCTACCCAACCGTTTCGTAAGAATTTTTTGTGTAATTAAAATAACCTTTCAATTTTTATTGTACATGTGGCGAAGACTTTTCTTCTTATATCTCTGTATCTCAAGGTTTTTGTTACTGTGAGACGTGAATTTCAACTGATACACATTTTTGATCTGTTTCTAAATAGTTGCGAAATGCTACTTTTGCATTCGAGAATGAGTTTTTTGCGAGCATCGCGAGCAAAAAAATCTGGTGTGATACACTCACACAACTTCCTTTTACAGTGATCTTATAATTAGTCAAAAATTTCATTTTTAATTTTTAACCATTTGTTAAAAATTTTCAAAAATTACAAATTCTACAAAAACGGTACAAAATCGAGTGTTAGTTGAAGAGACAAATTTTCTCTAGAATTTTAAGGTGAATTCAAAAATGTAATAATATACCGGGTGTTTTATTTAAAATAGGAGTTAATAAAAAAAATAGAAAAAAAAACAAAAGAAACCCACTTTAGAAGTATTCAACTGCAAAATCACCTATCTCACATCAATACACATTAAAAATGTAAGAAAAATGTAAAATTTAAAAAAAATCGTTAGAGCCGTTTTTGAAAAAATCGAAAAAAACTGAAAAATCACAAGAGTAAACACCTACTTCCGGTTATGCGATTTTCTTCAAAAGCTTGCTGTCGCATCTACATAGTACACAAAACTTATATATGAAGTTTCAACGCCATACCTCTTTTTGTTTTTGAGATATTCTGTTCACAGACACACAGACAGACCAATGAAAAAAATTATGTTTTTTGGGTTCAGGGGACTCTGAAACGTGAAGATCTGTTGCAAACTCAATTTCGAATTTTTGGGGTGAATCCAATACTTCCTTTATAGTAGTAAAAGGAAGTAAAAACATTTGAGGATGCAAAAGAATTTCGCAATCGAGTATCAAACAAGGTTTTTTCGAAAACTGCACAGCTCCACATTAACGGAAACTCAAAGAAAATTTTGTCTACATTGTGACCTCTTCTTTAATCAAAAATTGCTGAACGAAAAAGTGTTTTTGTTCTAGATTGTAAAAGACCTTTACAACAGTCACTTTGACAACCAATTAAGATCATGTAAATGTCAACATTTTTTATCAGTTTTCGAAAAAAATATTTTTTTTGCATTCGTTCTCTAAAATGACTATTTTGCTAACTCAAAATACGCCGCAAAATGGATTTTTAGGGACCTGGTACTCTAAAGTTGCTATGACAACACTGTAGAGGATAAATTCGAGGTTAGCCGTTAGGTTTTGCTTCAGTTTTGACACAGACTGACCTAAAACTTAACCTGATAACTTCGAATTTGACATAAACTTACAGTGTCACCAACTAGCTCCGATATGTTATTTAAAAATTATGACTACCCTTGACCAAGATAATTTTTGCCATCCCGGTATTTAAAAACTAATTTTTAAATCAATTTGGTGGTTTAGAGAACTCGTGCCAAAAAATCTTGTATGCATCACGTACGCAAAACTATATTTTGCGTACTTGATACATAAATAGCTATTTTGATATTGTAATCTGCCTCATTAATAAAAAGAAAAATAGGTAATAGTTACATTGTTTTAAGAAAGTCTAGATACAATTATTATAATCTGCCGCACAACACAAAACAGGTTAACCTTTAAAAGCTGTGTAAAAGTTGCTTCCAAAAGAATTACCAAGTTAGCCGTACCTGGACGTTTTAAGTAAAATATAGTATAATCAAAAACTATTTTGATCAAGTATGGCAACGGCATAGTTCCTGGAACTATTTACTTAAAAATCAAATGTCAAGTTTGACTAATACAGTTGTGGGAGATAGTTAGCCAAAAAGTTTAGTGAAGTACAAAAATATGTTGTTGTTCCTTAAGGTCCAAAAGTCACACATATATAAGTTGATAAATTATTTGACGTTTCGCCACTTTAGATGGCTTCATCAGAAATGATTAAGATGTGTTATAACAAAATGGCTTCCAGGAAAGTTTATAATAATTAGTAACAACAATTCTGCAAGTGACCAAATAAGCCACATTGCAAGTATACGGCGTCAAAATAGATAAAAAAATGAAAATTTTTAAACAATCATTATTGATTGAGGTTAAACATTAACTATAAAATAGTCAATGTAATTAAAACAATTAAAAGTTTTATAAAGTGAAAGACATCTTGTTTCATTCTATTTTGACGCCGTATACTTGCAATGTGGCTTATTTAGTCACTTGCAAAATTTTTATTACTAATTATTATAAACTTTCCTGGAAGCCATTTTGTTATAACACATCTTAATCATTTCTGATGAAGCCATCTAAAGTGGCGAAACGTCAAATAATTTATCAACTTATATATGTGTGACTTTTGGACCTTAAGGAACAACATATTTTTGTACTTCAATAAACTTTTTGGCTAACTATCTCCCACAACTGTATTATTCATCGCTTCAGCCAAATTTCTTTTACCTATTATGTCAAGTTTGACATTTAAGTATAAGCATAGTTGCATTCGTACATTAGGAAGTATTCCATAGCCATACTAAATGAAAATAATTTTTTGCACTACAGGTCTCAGAACGCACCGTTATTGGCCTATTTTTAGGTCGTGAAGTTGATTTTCTCCACCAAGGGAGAGAAAGTAAAATAAACAATTTTCACCGTGGTAACTAATAAATTGCTAAGTTACCACATATGACTATTTTAATTTTGACGTTTTAAAGAGCTGTAATGTCAGGTTGACAGTTAAAATATTTTCGAAATTTGTTTGGAATTTAGGTATTAAGCCGTTTGGTAGTGCAAAAAATAGTATATACATCACGGTAGCGAATCGTCTTATAACCTTCGGGCTTTAGATACTTCGCGCTGCGCGCTCAGTATCTAATATGCGCTCAGGTTATAATACTGCGCTTCGCTACCTTGATGTATAATATACTATTTTGCACTACTAGCCTCAGAACGCACCATTATTGGCCTATCTTTAGGTCGTGAAGTTGTTTTTCTCCACCTTGGGAGACAAAGTAAAATAAACAATTTTGACTAATAAATTGCTAAGTTACCAGTCACTATTTTAATTTTGACGTTTTAAAAAGCTGTATTCAGGTTGACAGTTAAAATATTTTCGAAATTTTTTGGGAATTTTAGGTATTATGCCGTTTAAGTAGTGCAAAAAATAATATATACACCACGGTAGCGAATCCTCTTATAACCTTCGCGCTCAGGTTATAATACTGGGCTTCGCTACCTTGATGTATAATATACTATTTAATCATACTTTACATTTCTACAAATAATGACTTTTTAATTACTATTTTCATGGAGTACCTATATACGTGTATAATGTTCTTGATTTTTAATAGCTAGGAACCTCCAACATATATACTTCCTTCCAAATACAACAACTTTGGGAGGAGGGAGGAGTGAAAAGATGAGAGATTTCTCTCTTTTCGCTCCTCCTCCTTGTTGTTTGTTGTTGAGGAGTAGATTCTGGTCTATTTTTGTGCGAATTTTGAAAATTTTAGGGAAATTTTGACGATCTTCTGAAAAAATTGCCTTTATAGGGGGGGGGGGGGCGATTCCTGTAGCAATCTTGCGGAAATCGAGTGAAAGATATGCTTCCGGTGCTGCGTAGTGGAGGTTTCAGAGTTGGCACTTCATGCGGATTTAAAATCATCCGATATCTTGGGAAGTTTCGATCGACATTGATGTGTTACATATGCAAGTCGCTGAAACTCCTTCTAAGCAATATTTCCTCTGACCATTCTCCAGTAAGTTAATCTACTTTCGCTTTTGTAGTCGCTTGACGATGATGGGATATTTCAGGCCTTTTACCACCTCGCTTAGTGTATGATGATAACATCACGAGAAAGCATTTATACGCAGTTTGGGTGTGTCGCGTCCAGCTACGCTGCAAAATACTTCTCCTACAATTTGACACCGCTAACTGGGTAAAGCCCGCAGTCTTTTGGGGCAACTCCACCACAGAACATAAGATCACCACGTCCTGTGGCTTCTTCAAGATCGCCCCGCCTACAGCTTGTACATACCAGGTACCCCCTTCACGATTCCGATTCGTGCCGAGCCATTTCCTAGTACGTGGGAGACGCAGAACTGGAGAAACATCTCTCGTGTATATGCCGAATCCTTATCGTTTTACATGCGATTTGCAGTACGATTCTAAGCAGATCACTGGGGAATACATCGGCTGCCAGCTCTACTTATTGTCTGCCTCGTATATGTACAGTTGATATGATAAAGAGCTTTGCAGTGGCCGTCAGATTTGATGATTTTGGTCGCAATCAGTTACATAATGTAGGAGACGTTCAACAACTACCCTTGTGCACGATAATGTTATTTGCTAAGAAAATACTGAAGCTTTTGTCTGTATCTCGTTGACGGCTTAGTACACAAATTGAAGTGTAGTATAAGTATTCCAAGGCCAAAACCTACGCAGATCTCGGCGCCCTAAAGTAATCGAGCATCATATACGAATGTTAGCCCCCGTACTCCGTTTTCGCTAGGTTCTCATTTACGGTTAAAGAGATGTGTCTATGCAATTGCGAGGAAAATCATACAATAATTTGCTATTTCTTCAGTTTATTTGAATTCAATCTTACCAATAGCACTGTGCACATATATAAACAATTTTACAGTCACAACTAGTAAAGCTGAAATAAAAACAACGTCATATTCATTGCAATTACAGTAAAATATAACCTTAGGTTTAAATTGCAATACTACAATACATATACACTGTTATGGCTTTATACCTCCTACGATTTTGTTTTGATATTTACATGAGTGTAGCATTTACTATTTCTCTTTTAATCGTTACGCATATTTTCGCTTGTACAAGATTTGTGTTCTTTTGGAGCTGAATATATAAATATACAAATACACATGGGATTACAGCAATTCAGATTTTTATTTATTGCTTTATGGGAACAGTTATATGGTTTAGGGATTTACACTAATAGCTGTAGATCCTCTGGTTTGAACCGTCTCGAACCAGTGGTGCTTCCGGACAACCAACCCCACCATATCCCGTTCAAGAACTCACCGGCAGAACTTTGCTACACCGCAGGACAATTTCTGAACAACACTGTTTTGCTTTTGTAAAAGCATCATTACGCATTATTGAGTAATTGTTTAATTTATAGAAATACCTCGTGTAACACAATTTGTCCCCTTTTAATGGTATCACGATTTATAGGTTTATTTTTAGAAATGACGAAAAAGATAGCCAAACAACTATTTGTACATTGTAGACTATGAACAAGAATTCATAAAAAAACAAAAAATAAGTATTAATGGACTTGAAAACATCTTATATTTATGTTTTTTTTGTTTCTTATATGGTTTTTCTTTATTTATAGTTTAATCTATTTTGCATTTATAAGAAGATATTTGAAAATATTTAATGTGAACTTGAACACAGAATAAACTGAACTTGTGTAAGTACACAAATTATGTAGGTGCAAATTAATCAATATATCAAATCCCTCACTGCGAACAACGTAAAAAACCCCTAGTTTTACAATATTCAACTGCAATTACTTTGAATTCATCATTTATCAATTTATAGAAATTGCCTAAAAGTAAATATTTAAATATAAAATAATATGCATTTTGACTAATTCGGTTTTAACTTGCCAGAGCTGTGAACACACATTTTAAAGTAATATTTACATACTGCATTGTAAATAAATTGTTTGCGTTTGTTTTTAACAGCTGCTATTGATTTGCTATCGGCTTGTTTTTCCAATGGTATTCTGTGTTTTGTTAAATACTCTTCTATAGTCCGACAACGCAAAAATATTTTTTCTTATACAATTTCGCCATTTGTAAAAATAATCCTATCAAATTGTATATCATCACTATAAAGGGAAGATAGCTTTATCTAATGACAGCCACACCTTTTTTAAATTATAATTCAATTATGATCAACCTTATCGCGAAACAGTTTTTGCCATTATTAAGACATTTTATGGCGTAAATATCAAATCTAAACTTAAATCGTAATACCATACTTTTGATTCATCGCGCTAATTCTCTCAAAATCAAATGATTATGTGGATACAATTGCCGGGCCGCGGCTACCTTAGTGAAGACCGCCGTGCAGTTTTTTATAAAATACTGAAGTTTAATTAAATAGCAATGATGCGACGCCAACGAATCTTTAAATAACTACAAGTGTATCCAGTTTATCACAGAAATCGTAAACGCAAACGTAGCACAATACTCTAAAAGAAAGCACGCAAATCCAAGATAGCAGTAACATAAACAAGACGGTGTAATAATATCAATATACAGTGTGTCCAAGATAAGGAGGGCCAGTATGGGGATCTCGGTAATGCTAAGAGATACAAATTTGGTTTAAATGGGAAGAAAGTTTGCGCAATTAAAGGACTAAAAAAATGACGTCTAGAAATCCTTGATATGATTTTTCGTTTTTGAATTATCTCAAAAACCGAATTTTTGGATTTGCTTTTTATTTTTTTTCTGGCGTTAAATATTAAAGTTAGAGCGAAACTGATTAAACTTCTTTATAGCAACTTTTAGTGGAATTAATGATTATAGTTATAAATTTTTTTATCCGACGTTTCGTCTTCGAGAAATCTTTATCAACTTCATTTTTTTAAATACGGGTTCTGGTTTTTTATGCCCAAATTTGCAAAGCCCTTGTTACTCTGAATTCAACAATGTACCACATATTATGATTTAATTACGTTTCGAGCTTTTTTCTGATCAGCATCAGAAAATTTTTTAGATACGGACCTGCATTTCTCATAATTTTGTAAAAATAAGTTCATACAGTAAGTTACCCCTTTTTACATAGCCGTTAAAAATATTAATGATACAACGTCCAAGGGGCCTGCGCGGCAGGACAAAATGTCCTGCCGGCAGGCCCTAAAATTGAATGTGTGATTTTATATATGATGCGGTCCTTCTAGAAGTACAAAAATGTCACCAACGGAAAGTGGCGTAAAATTTTGCCTATCTCTTGTGCAGGTTTGAACTCGATTGTTCAAACCGCATAGAAAATTATCGGATGATATTGGTTTGCGAGTAGTTTCTCTCCGTTAGCAGTGGCGTTCGGACGTTTGTTGCTCCGCCTGCACAATAATGGTCACAAAAATTAAGATAAACGATCGTGTATTCACGAAAGCTATGAATTTTGATGATGGTATCAACAATTGGAGTCTGTCTATGTTTGGATCGGGATTCCCACATAAATTATAGATTAAGTTTGTTTCTTGTTATTACCTTTTATGTTTCTTGTTTTTACGTTTGTACTGAATGGAACACAAGTTTATTTTTATATCACAGAAAAAGAATAAATATTTGTTTATTTTATAGTAAAAGCGCATTTATTTCCTAAAACCTACAAAAAAGAAACGTATCCAAAAAAAACATTAGACTACGCCACTAGAAAAAGGAGGATGTACTGCCCGAAGCTAAAAAGTCCTGCCTGAAGGACAGAACACATTAGAAATCAAAGGCCTGCCAGCAGGACAAAGTGGCCGGTACAACTGTCCTTCTGGAAGCTCCTTCCGGCAGGACAGTTGTTTGGACGTTCTATCATTAAAAATGCACATCATAATGTCATAATTCTGATACATTAATTTATATAAGCAACCAATAACTATTAACAATAAACAACAAATAAATGAACAAAAGATAGGCAGAAAGAATGAGAAAACGAGCCTTGAAACAATGTAATAAGTATTTAACGTTTTGAAATAGAAGAAGAACACTTAGAAGATTGGTTCTTGAAGCCTTTCAAAGTATAACGCCAGTATTGCTGAATAATGTTTTGGATTCTACAGTTAAAAGATGTTATTTATGCTTAGAGAATGATGGCAACCTTTTTGAATACCTTCTGTAAATTTAATACCTATTAGATGGTTTCGATGTTTGTTCGTTTTGTTATTCTTTCTATCTATCTTTTGTTCATTTCTTTTTTGTTTATTGTTAATAGTTATTGGTTGGTTATTAAATTAATGTATCAGAATTATGACATTATGATGTGCATTTTAATATATTAACGGCATGTAAAAATGCCTAACTTACTCTACGAACTTATTTTTACAAAATTATGAAAAATGCAGGGCCGTATCTAAAAAATTTTCTGATGATGATCAGAAAAAATCTCGAAACGTAATTAAACCATAATATGTGGTACATTGTTGAATTCAGAGTAACAAGGGCTTTGCAAATTTGGCATAAAAAAACCAGAACCGTATTTAAAAAAATGAAGTTGATGATGATTTCTCGAAGACGAAACGTCGAATAAAAAAATTTATAACGTAATCATTAAGTCCATTAAAATTTGCTATAAAGAAGTTTAATCAGTTTCGCTCTAACTTTAATATTAACGCCAGAAAAAAATAAAAAATAAAATCCAAAAATTCGGTTTTTTGAGATAATTCAAAAACGAAAAATCATATCAAGGATTTCTAGACGTCATTTTTTTAGTCCTTTAATTGCGCAACTTTCTTCCCATTTAACCAAATTTGTATCTCTTACCATTACCGAGATCCCCATACTGGCCCTCCTTACGAGTATCTTGGACACACTGTATAATAATCACATAATAAATAGCTTGTAGAGCCAGTACAGTGTACAGGTAATTATTGTATAAATATACATAAAAGTCACGTGCACCTCAAAGCACAAAATTCGACTAATATTGTGAGTACGTAAACATTTATAATATTTTAAAATGTACAAATGCAGATTAGGTTAAGTATAACTAACAACAAATTAAAAGTGATGCGGCGACTAGCAATAGGCTCCGAGAATGAAAATTATTGATTGTATTAATTTAACCGTTTCAATGGGCCCTGAAGGGTACCCATGGAGATCGTTAAGTAAGCTACAATTTATGGCAAGAGTTCGACAGAAAATGTAAAACTCACGGGGTTCTGAGGGAACCCAGGGAGGACTTACTCGTCAATCAGTGCATCAAGGCAAGTTACTAAGGTACTGACTCTTTCCTTAAGCTCCCACGCTCCAAATCGCTCAGGTACGTCGAAAATACAGCCCGGTTGGAGCACGAAGGCAAGGCCAAGACAACAAAAAAGAGGGCTTGACACTAGGAGGCTGCAGAAATGCGATATCCGAATAGTTGGGAGTCGACGCCGTTGCTTTAATTATGGTTCCCACTAGCAGCCCAAATCTGGACACCGTGCAAAACCTATGCCGACACTTGGGGGATTGGTGTAAGAGGAATGTCCTCAGATAGCCGACCAGAGGAGCATAATCCGTCAAATATAGCGGCTATACCCAATACTTCTTAAAAAACTTCACCAAAAGCCCGCCGACCAAAAAATGGAAGCTAATTGCTCGAAACCGTAGCACAAAAGCCATTTTATCTTTCAGCGTACCGGTAAAACTCATCAAGACGAAGGAAGGGTGCCCGCGAAGTTAATAATATGTGCCATAGACCCATAATCAACCAGACTGCGCTCAATCACCTGTAAAGCTTTATTGACGCATTCCAACGGTAACATACTTTGACATACCTTTAATGTTGCAAGATACGAAACTGAGTTTTCACATGCCACGCACGTCCAGACATTTAAAATGGCGAGTGAAGTTTATCATCTTGGACATACTATTATAGTACCAAAACTTTAGGGAAAGTCGAGAAGACGTCAACGACGATGATTACTTGCAGAACAGATGAAAATGTGAACAAAGTTTACGAAATCGTTAAAAAGTCGTCGTCGATTGACTATGAAAATTTTCGCATAAATAATAGCTATGGATAACAAGATCACCGGACAAATTGTGAACGACAATTTGAGCATGAGAAAGGTCGGCGCGAGGGAGATCAATATTTTACTAAAAACCCAATTGCAGCAGGCCGCCCTGGATAGCCTGACTCAGTTGGCAGTGCTGAAGTGTATTGTCAGTCTATATCAAATTCGAGGTTAGTAGGTTAGGTTTTGTTTGTTATTTTCATATATTTAATAGTAAAATTATATGGTTATTTGACACACGCTGACGCAAAACATAACCTACAAATCTCGAATTTGACATAGACTGACATATACTTCAGTACTGCCAACTGAGTCACGCTATCCAGGGCCTGCTGCAAATGGGTTTTAAAAAATCACTCGTTATTACGTTGCTTGAACAGTGAATACCCTTCATACGCGCCAGATTTTGGCTTCGTACAACGTTTACTGTTTCCCATAATGACTTCAGTGCTCGACGAAACGCGTTTAAAGAGTCGGTTTCTGAAGGAGAAAACGGAAAAGTTACTGAAGAGGCTGACAGAATATGATTTGCAGCACTGTTCTGGACAGTGTAAAATACGAATGTTGGTTTATTAGTGCTAAAAGGGGAAATATATAAAGCTTAAAATCTTTACAGAAAAGCATATGTTATAGCTCAGTTGCCGTTATTTAATAACCGCATTTCGTACTTCGTTTTTTTTTAATGAGCAGTAAAGGCGACTATGCTGGCATTAGGTAAGTTATTTTTTCCTTTTAATGATAGGTTTATTTTCGTCAATAGCGACGTTACAAGCAGAAAACTGTTTTGGCACAGTAGGCTACGGAAAAACACTCGCCAAATCAGACTGGAATGAGTACTAATGAATATATCTAGTTTGTATATTAACATTTTATTCACTTACGCTGTTGTAATTTTCACGATATAATGCTAGACGAATTTATTTCTGAGTGCAAAAAGCAAATAATGTAAATTAATTAGTATACAACAAATCGTCGCGGCAAACGATATAAAAACAATAATTTTAAATTATGCAATAAACAAGCAATGGATTAGAAGTCACTATTAATTTAAGGAAGTTGAATATTAAGAAAAACCGGAATAGTCAGCATGAGAAACCAAGATATAAGGGAATGATGTGGAATAACGGATATAGTAAAATTCAATAAAAAACAAGAAAATAATGGAACAGTCACGTAGACAGAGCAGAAAGTAACCGTTTGATACGGATCAGTCGTTAGCTGAAACCTAGAGGCAAACAACATTTAGGAAAACCACCAAAACGTACTTACTTAATCGCATCTCTTACACCTTTCAATGTTGAGGCTAGGTTAATATTAGTGCTGTTTTCCAAAAATTTCGTTTCTTGGACTAGTTTCCGTACTGTCTTGTGTCTCCCCTCATCTCCCTAGGTCTCTGTAGTGCAGTGGCGGCACTAGCCCCCCAGCCGTTAACAGCCTATATAGCATTAGAAAAAAATAACCATTCTACAATTAAAAATATCCTTTATCATCTATTTACCGTTATAATATAACAATGTTTAAGTAATGAGATCCGGAGCCAGCTATTCGATACCGCTGAAAACATTTAAAACAACATATACGAAGTATGTCAACAATACGTAAATTATGTGTCAAAACACGTGCTCGTATCAATGCGAGAAGCAGCTGGCAGCTGACGAGGGCGATCGGAAATAGGGTTCAAATTCATATGGCAAATATGGCCGAAAACTCTGATGCAGCAGAATTGAGGTCAGCAGTTTCAATGTGCCCCGACAGCGAACTGCGCTATAATTCCGCACGTAGTAAACTGGCGGGCTTATTTACAAACATATTCAAGCTCCGAGCACTATGTTGGCAATAAATTAGTTGCCTTTCACAAAACGTACCTGACTCTACACACACGCCCAAAACTCTAGAAGACCCTGTAATTATTCAAATAATTTTATTTTTAATGTTTATTAATAGATATTCAATAACTTAATTACCCTTAAATGAGTAAAAAGGGGGTAAAAGTTCAGGGAACTAAAATTTTTGATTTTTTGCGCTGTGAGTTAATTTTTGATTAAAACGGCGTAGAAAGCTAGTTACTTGTATTTTTCAACACTTACGTACATTTTGTGGCTTGTTTGAGTTTTTTTTCTGTGTATATCATGTTTCCTTTTGGATCATAAACATTAAAAATTATTGCTATATTTATATTAAAACATCGCCGGAATGAAAGTGAGTCATTAATTTGTAACGATCTAAAACGGGTTTTACGACAACGCGCCGGCACATACAAAAATTAAACGGCCGGCGCGGACGATATCTTACATAATCGGGACAAAGACTCAGCTAGGCCGCTGCCCAACCAGCAATAAGAAAATGCCGGCTAAACATCAGTGGAGCGAGGGAGGGTTTTTCACGAGATTACCTATGGGCAACTGCTAAAGGGGCGGTAAACATTGATAAAATTGAATAGGGCGCCACCCGGTTTCATTGACATACGCGAAACTACAAGGATAGACCCAGAGTAAAACCAGGAAAATCAAATGAGCCTACCTTCTAACTTATCACCTTGGCGAAACCTGAAGCTTAACGGGAGTCGAATATAGTAGTAGCCTCATGAACTTCAGCACTTTAGCGGCGAGCGCAAACGACTTACCTGCAATGCTTAAACACCCAGGCTGCACCTTACATTAATCTTGACACAGTGACTAAGTCACCCTGTAAACAATCATGCACAAATACAAGAGATAATCAAAAACAGATCTACTAGGCCACACTCATGACCGAAATTACAAAGATCGGGCCGAGCTTGTAACACAAAGGCTAAATTTGTACAAATATAGGAGCGTACAATACCTTCGATTTAGCGGCTTGGCCTCGATGCGTAAGCGTTGATTGCAGTAGGCGGACGGCAAATATCGCTACGACTGTCGTTCGACGTGATGTGGGTGGAAACCTGAGACGTCCAATGAGTCCCCTAATTACTCGGGAAGAAATGTGCAACGCCAGCTTGGCGACCACAAAAATCTGAAAGACCGTTATATAGCTCGCTCGGGAGAATGGATCCCGTACCAGAAGTCGGCCATCGATACGGACATCACAAAACAACACCCAGAAGCACAACCTCCTACTTACACAGCTGCCGAAAACCGTCTCCAATAAACAATAACAAACAAACCGCCCCGCACCCGAACGAACGGGCGCGGGACGGAAACCCAATCTCGCTATATCGACTGTACTAGCTGGCGGGCCGAGACTGACTAATCCAAAACAAACGCTAAGCCGAGCTTCGCGCCCAAACGCGCTGTCTGCGACATGCAGGTGTAGCCAATGAGAACGCAGTAAGCCCCGCGTGGCAACCCCAGGCGAGGTAGCATGAATACGATAGAATGCAATGGAACTAATGCCTCTCTGTCGCACTCGCAGGGTCTCGTTTTAAATGTACTGCAGAAAAACACTCCAACAGCCAGCTGCAACTACGACGGCAAAGAGTTTAGAGCGGTACGGAGTTACGTGCGCGACAACTTTAGAATTTTAGGTGCAATTAGCTGAAGTGCCACCCTTCCGTTGAGATTACTAGTTTTGTTCGATTTGTGCTTTTGTCTTTCATGTATGCCACTTGGATTCTTTCGATTACGCTTCTCCATCGTGTGTGCCGTTTTAGGGTGTACCGCTAGTCACACTTTTGCTCTTGCTCTGTCATTTGTCACTTCCGAGTAGTATAGTAGATATTCTATTGGTATACTTTCAACGGCTTTCCTCTTTTTCTTTATTTCTGAAACTCCTAAAATTTCCACTGTTGCTTTCTCCATTTCTTCTAGTTATTAGCTCATATTCTTTTCTATTCAGGCCCCTCACGTTGCATGTTTCTATTTTAGTGACCATGTTGCTTCTGATTATTTTCTCTTTATAGCATTTTCTTTTTCTTTTATTTACATAAAGTTGTTGATTGTTCTGTTTGTCATCCGTGTTCGTTTTTATATCAGTTGCCTGTCCGTCGCCCGTGGCGTCCTTTCTCTATTGATAGTCTCTAGTTTTTTTGAGGGACAAGGGCCATCGTCCTGATATTGCTTATGTAATTTTTCAGTATTATCATCCCAAAGCCACTTGTTTTTTTCTACCATTGCTTTGTTCTCTGAATGTCATTTTTTGGCAGTGGTCTATTATGATATGTTTTATCGGACTTTTTCCACTGTCTAGGGTATAAATCACACAACGTTTCGGGAGTTTTTATCTACTTCCGGGGGAGGCACAAATTTACTGAGAAAAACGTATAATATTAGTCCTTCTCAGGACTAACCAAGAACACCTGAAGACGGGCGTGGATCAAAACTCCCGAAACGTTGTGTGATTTACACCCTAGACAGTGGAAAAAGTCCGAAAAACATATCATACCATTGCTTTGCTGTAGCCTACGATGACCTTTTTTCGTTGCTGTTTCTCTATTTAGGCGAGATTTATAATATTTTTCTGTATTCGTCTCTCTTCATGTGTATAAATATTAAAATTTCTTTTATTTTCCATCACCTTTAATTTGTCTTCCCATTTATCGCGCTTTGCGATTTAATTGATTTAATTATTTGGGCGTAAGTACTGAGAGATCAACATTTATAATTAGAGTGATTTATGTTACTAGTTTTGCTGCACGGAAGTGTATTGCTGGTGGCGCTGTCAGTATATGTCAAATTCGACCTCTCATATTTCTCGCTTTAGAGAAAGAAAAATAGGTAACATTTCGTAAGTCCCTCCGCGCGGAGCTCCCTTCACGCAGAGGTTGTTGGAAAAATTAACGTTTTTACGTTTGTCTCACGCCCATCGGCGTGGGATGGGTTAGTTGGTTCTAAAGTGGACCAGGGGCTATGAAGCAATGTTTACGTGAGGTGTGTGAATTGTTCCTGAAGATAGCAGTTTGTTAAAGCTTTACAGTGCTTCTTAGGCAAATTACGACCAATTGTCGAATCTAATCGGCTTCACAAATGGTAAGCAGTGACTTTTGTGAATTTTCGATTACTATCAATTCATCTGGAATTATCTTGCTGCAGTTATCGAATTCGCTATCGACGGGCGACCGACGCCCGATGTTTATTTTCCGGGGTCCGCAAATTCTGCCTCCAGCTTGGCAGACAGCGCTGAACCTGGTCCCACCAACATTCTGACTAGCGTTCAGACTTCCTGACTATCTGAGGTTTTTAACCTTAACCGCCGCTTAAATATCGCACTGCACTAAGATATCTGTTCTTAATATTATATCTTATGGGTTATTTATCATTACTTCTGTAATGTGTTTCCTGTTTCTAGCATAGAATTTTACGTATTTAAGTTACCGTTCATATTTGAATATGTTTTGACAAGTTGCTTCAGTGTTCTGCATATATCAATATTATTTTCCCTTGTGGAATGTGTTGTGCAATTCATAGTTTAGTCCCGCGGTCTGCAAGTGGATCCGCTAAAATATAGTTCATGTGCATGTTGTTTGAATAGAGGTTTTAAATTACTAATAGACTTTGAATATGGCGCAGTGTATATTAGTGTATTTTTTAGATAACGCATTCCAGCAATTCGGACTAAGATAGGTTCCAAGTCGCCGACGAGATTTTCCTTGGTAGAATCTCTAGAATCTTTCTGGCCTTCCCCCAAATTATCAGGGTGGCGCTTAACCAATAAGAAACACCTACCTACAGGTCTTTTACCGATTCAGCTTAAAACCCAGCCCATTTCTCACTACAGCTAGTCGTGTTGCTACAAGTAGTAATTAGGTTTGTAACATGTTCACTTCTTATATTTCGTTTTTATTACATGTAAATCTCGTATTCTCTGGTATTTTGGTCTTTGTCACGCTAGGCTTTATAACTATACAGGCTTCAGATTCTAGTTACTTATTATTACATGGAATCTTGATTCTCTAAATTCTTATGCAATCTGAGCTTAATTTTTTGTCTGTGTTGGAGCTGCCCTATTCCTCTCCTTTTATTCTCACTCTGCCTACTGTTTTTCTTACAGTCTATTGATTCCTCCTTGAAGGTCGTATGTAACTGCCAGTTCTTGTTGTGCTCTCTATACGATTCTCTTGGAAATTATGGCAAATATCGCTTGTATGTCAAAAATGCGATATATTAATTTAATTCTTTTCACTCGTGAAGGATTCTCTAGCAGCTATTTGTGCATCAGTTGGTAAAAATATAATCCTACAGTGATTTGTCTTACTCACTTTGTAACGCAGCACATTTTCACGCCTATTTACAGTTGTCCTGAATCCATTTCTTAACTCTTTCTCTGCGGAGCTGTTCTATCTCTACCGGCTACCGTTCCTGATTACACTTGCTTTTGACTTAATTTTCTCAATTTCGATATCTCTTTCTTCTCTTTTTTGGATTGCTATTCTTTCTCATCTTCGTACATTGAAGACATCTGTACAATGTTACGTGCTTCTATATTTTCGTTGTTGTTTCTTGTACTCCGAAGCGCGTACTCCAGTTTTTCCCTTATTACTGTTTTTCTAATAGGTTTGCTATTTTCTACTTTGTCGTTAAATGTGTTTCAATTTTTTTCCAGGTTTGTTATTTTTCCTTACTGATAGCTCACTTAGCTTCGTTTCTCTTGGTTGTTATTCGATCAGTTATCACTATTGATTCGTTCAGACTTTACCTATTTAAGGAAGGTGAATTTGTTATTTGTTACGTATTACCATTACTTAATATAGTAGTTAATTGAAATTTTATTTTTATGATGACTTCTGATTGTGTTCTGACACTAACTGTCGCCTTGCACGTCAAACAAGGCTCTGATACTAATCTCAATTAAATATGACAAATATTCTTTCTACTCACATGTAATTGACTAAATGCCCTAAGGTAAGTACTTGATTATATTAATTACACTCTTTTAACTGTCTCTTATTTAATATAGCTTCAATAGGGTAAACTTAAAAACCCACCTGAACAACTTTCACTTTTTCTGCTGGAATGTCACGTCCAAAAACAACACTCCTCCTGATGTCCACAGCCTGGATCCCCTAGCTAGTCCTGTTCAGATGTGCTGCTTAATGACAAATATGCACCGATCTGTCAAAACCCTGGCTGCTAACAGAAAAGGTCCCGTTCCACCTCAGCAAAGCTCCTGTCACCTTCCAGACGTTCCCTCGTTCCAAATGGTTCACGGCAAGTTTGCTATTCTAGATGATCCTTGATTAATATTCTTCTTTTATCGCTCCAACTGTAGCAATATCCGTCGTGAGTAACCAACAGTACTGCCAAGTCATGAAGTCCATCTGCTCTCCTCCGTGGTCAGATCCTCACGTCCTCAGTACTTCATCGACATCTCCCGCAATGTGTAACTTTTATTAATGTACCTTCTTATCACTTGTATTAATGAAAATAAATAACTCTATCCAAATCTTATCCTCTTCTTACTTCTTTTACTTGCTTGTATCTAACTAAATAACCTTCCAATACTCTTCTATAACTGCATCTTCACAAATTATATCTGGTTTAAGTTTCTCATTATATTCACCACGTCAATTGTTTAAAACCCTTTTTAAAATGTATTTGACTAATTCACATAATAAAATTAGGGTAAATTTTTATTTTTTATTTGAATGGAAAAATTGTATCAAAATTACATTTTATGTTTTATTAGTTGTTGATTTTCTAATAATGGTAACAAAAACTGCTTAGCTTCTAAGTTAGAATTATTTACGCCCTCTACAAATTAAAATAATTTGAGTTCTACCTACTCATCTTATTATTTCAATAGAAATTATATTTGACATATGTAATCTGGGCATATATTTATCTTATACCTTTTAAAACCATTAAAGAATACTCAAGTGCTATACAAATTAAATTATATTAATAACTTTCAATTAAACAGGCAATTCTTCAATAAATTTTTCTTATTTGATTCAATTGATATACCAAATTTTGTATTTAAATTATTCTTCAACATAGACTGCTCTTTATGTATCATAGCAATATATTGTATTTATTGTTTATAAGTTGTGGGATGTAAAAAATGCGAAACAAGCAGTCTTCAACATAAAAACAAATAGGTATAAATCACCTCTTGGTGTTAACAACCCAAAACAGTAAAATGTCTAGCAAATTAAGAACTAGTCCGATGTTTACTAGCATTGTCATTTGCCTTTTAATGTAGACGATATTTGCACACCTGGATATGTATTTTTTTGAAACGTACAGCCCACGAAGTACCGCTCATGGGCGCAATTGCCAACTTTGCAGCAAAGCCAAGTTGTTTACAATTTCTAGCCAAGTGCCACAATGAATTCAAGGTTATTTTCGTTCTACGGATGGAGCCGTTATTTATAAATTTATCTGACGCTGTTATGCACATATTAGCGACGTAAAAATTCTGGCAATAAATCATATTTGCGAAGATAACTGGCGCTGGGGAATCCAACAGTACGATATTAACTTAATTCTTTCGATTGCTTCTATCACAAGTCGGAAGCTAAAATAGCAACAAGTGAAGCTCAAAATAGATCGCCATATCTATAGCTCGCCGGTATTTTTGAACTCTATCATAGCTTAATAGGCGAGAGCCGAAAGGCCAACGCTATCGAATTCACAGCAAGCACTAAAACGGCGGATCAATCAAGGTTTTGGCTGTTTCAGATGGGATTGAAATTTCCACCTTTTTATCGACTTCAGTGGGTACATGGGTAAATCCGGTTCTTTCCGGTTATCTCTATTTGCCGGGAATTAATTAGTGCGATTCAACTGGTTTGTTTTTATTTTTAGTCTGAGGACCTTGACTTTGAAATGTGTGAAACAGAAGATATACATAGCTTGTCATATAGCAAACACGCATTTGCCAACACTAGTGACCTTGCTGCGCAGCTATCACTTACCTACCTTACATCTACCTTTCCAGTCTCATATTTCACGATCTAAATTTTATATTTTAGTGTCTGCTTTAGGCGTAATAAGGGAAATAAGAATAATTATTTTATTCTTATTTAGACGTAGACCGTGGCGCACACAGGTTTGATGAGTTTATTCGGATTTTCGTGGAAGATTTGCCATGAAAAACTGAAAAATATGGGCCGCGCTTCTGAAATAATGAAGAATTTGTTTAGTCGACATTGCAGACTTGATAATTAGAAGCGTCGCCTAAATATTTAAGATTGTTTAATATGTGGTACTGTTAATATGATGGAAAAATGCTTTGCTCGACTCGCAGTCAGTGTTGAATCCAGGGGGTGACCGGGAGGGAAATTCCCCCCCGGGCAGTACAGCATTCCCCCCCGGGCAGTACAGCATTCCCCCCCGGAAACATTACCACATCATATTAATAATATTTTTTTTAGTTATAAAAGAATGGGTGAATTGCGAGGAAATAGGTAAAAATACCCCCAAGAAGTTTCATTTCCAGCCCCCCCCCCTTTTGAAAATGCAATCAATGAAAAGTCATAAATTGTCTTGAAGTGTTTTGCGATAACCTATTTAGGATAAATAAATACAAGCAGTTTCTGTAATTTTACATCATGGGTTACTTTAGAAAATAACAAAGAGCTCGAGACATTATTTTGAAAAAAATAAGTAATTGCACTTGAATTGTGCAACATATTGCCAATTGCATGGATTAATAATTATACTTTAGATTACCAATTTCTCTTTGGTTCCTGTGCTGCCTAAATTTATTTGCAACAAAAAATTGGAAAGTCGGTGTCTTTTAATCATGGAAAAAAGATTTGTTATGCCAATTCGAAGCGTTTTCTTCATCTTGAACTTTCAGTATATTAGACAACTACTTTCATTTGCCGGTTATAGATGGCATATGGATATTACAACAGTAATGTAAAAAGAAAAGAGAAAAAAATCACAATATAACAGAAGATTTAAAAAAATTATCAAAGAGAGCCAAGGGAGCAAAATATAAACACAAGCGGTATGTGTAGTATTACTTCAGAAAGTAGGTAATTTTACTTAATACAACTGTTACTTTACGTCAGCTTAATTTGGCAAGCCCCATTTCACCGTTTTTGCTGATTATCAATACGGGGTAACTGACAATCCTTTTAGTCAAAAGACACATGTACACGAAGACGAAAGCTACTGTTGCGAGATTAATAAGAACACATTGTGACGTTTCAACCCTTTGCTAAGGGAGCCAAACTTCTTACCTCGTTTAGCTCAAATCGGAGAATTATTTTAGCTCAAATATAGAATAGATCAGTAATAACACAGGATAATGTTAGAAATAAATATAAGGTTCATAACTATTTACAGTAATAAACTCAAAATGAATTAAATATTATAAAATAGTCTAGTTACTACGGAGGGCGGTGTTTGCTTTTCCTGGTTTAGGCGGCAACCCCACACGCTGGGGATTCCAGCAGGATCACTGCCGATGGTCCGCTAATACGCACGCCGGCCTTTTCAGCAAAGTGTTCAGGTAGGTTGGATGACTTGCATCAAGGAAACGCACTTCGCTTCTTGGGGAAATGGCCGTAGCTCTCTTGCAACCATGGCGATAAGGACTTCGTGGTTGTATTTGTTTACCAAATACTGCGGCTGCAATTTTGCCGGATTAAATAGCAAGTTTTAGAGTTACCTGCTGCTGTTTATTTTAAAGACAGCGGGGCGATCAGTAAATCTGCTCGGCGTATCACCTGGCAATCTGGCTGCGGCCGCGGCTCTATTTCCGCTGTAGAGACTGCTGATTACAGAAAAATTAAAAGCACTTATGGGCTAGCAGAAACGCTGTCATCTCCCTAAGGGCTTACTGGACCTGAGTTTATTCTGCGAGACAGAAACGCTGTCAGGACAAAATAAAACAGGTAGGGATCGAAAGGAAGGTATGAGACGGGAAATCTAAAGTTGATTAGGAACAGGACGGGTCAGGTATTCTCAAGATAATCTTGGAGCGGCCATGTATTTTCCTTTTATGGAAGGGAAAATACTCTGTCGGTTCTTCAGCGCCGTTCGCGCATTGTGGCTGGAATTCTGTTATCTTATTTTCGCGCGTCGGATAGATTCAACGCTTGATAGCGCAACGAATTAAATTCAAATACAGTTTAAGTGTAATGGGAATTTAATTTAGGAGCAAGCGTTACAACATAAGCACAAATACTTGCATTTATTTTCTGCCGTTTACTTAAGTTAACAACTTTACTTATTAACTAAGTCCAGTTTGACCAAGAAAACTCGGTAGGCGTTCTCAAAATTTCTAATAAGCCTATCAGAGCAGCTCTTAATTTTGAACTTCTGTCACGTATGTGAACGTGACATTTCATAATAGCTCTATGTATACTACAAACTTGTAGATTTCACGCGCTAAATTTTGTCAAGCAGTCGACACCTCGCAAAGGACTTCTAATAATTTTACAATTCTTCTAAAGGAATTTACTCCAGCCGGCACGTAGTTTTGAGCCTAATTTAAGTTAAGTTAATAAGTTTTTGATATAGTGAAATGTTATTTAAACTTTTTAATGTTTATATTTTTATTTTCTGCATCACTGAGCCAGCCAGCGATAGTGCTAGATAGAGGTTGACCGGAATTTTTGCTTATAAATTTGTACATTATAAAAAATAGTTTGAATTTAACATATATTGAACTGCATTTAATTTTGAGAGATTTTAGTCGATTTTTAAATTTTCTGCAATATGTTTAATAATTTCAATAAGTCAATCTTTGGGTATATTAGTGTATAGCGACACTATATCTAAAGAAAAAAGTATGTGATTTTGGGATAATTTAATTTGATTAATTTTTTGTTTATATGGACTCATGGACTCATATACGAAAGGACTATTGGTATTAAAGATTAGAGGGGTGTTTTCTTTATGTAATTTTGGTAATAAATTTTAGGAGGGAGTACAACGAGTGATATTCATTTTTTGTAAGTAATATTATCTAAATAATTGTTGTTTTTAACATATTATTTAGAGTCTGAATATTATTTGTTGGCTCTTGAGTTTCTTTGATATGTGTCAGTATCATTTAATAAGTTTAACATTTCTTGATTATAATTCGATTTATGTATTATTCCAGTTTTTAGAGTTTTATCAGAATAATGATTATTAAAAAAATTTTTTTTCTAATTTTAATTAATAAGTATTTATTTGATTATTTGTGGAGTTGGTATTAATAAGTTGACGTTTGTCAATATGTTGCATATAAAAGACCTAATTTTTTTCTGGTTATTTTCATATAGGTTAGAAATTCCATTTTCAATATTAGTAATAATATTTTGAATTGAGATTTTTTCCCTGGGATTGTAAATGTTTAGTTACGTTCTAGTTCCAATACACTTTGTACTTCCTTAGGTATTGTTATATTACTTAAATTAATTAACCAATTATTTATAGAAGTGTTATTTTCAATATGATCTATTTCAGAATTTGACTTAGTAATTGTGTTATCTCTCTCGATTAAGAGTTTATTGTGTTTGACGTGATTTTGCTTAGTTCTAATATTTAATGTATTAACTTGTTTAGTTAAAGTAGCAAGAAAACGAATTATCAACTATTGTGGTTTCAGGAAACGTGCCTAATGTAAAACTTTAATATGCTGAAAATGTCTCCTAGTAGAAGTTTAAATATTTATTTAACATGCATCCACTCATTTAACATGCATGCACTATAGCAACACACACATATTCATGGTAGTCCGATTTCGATTTAGCAGTTTTTAGTAATTATTATTGATTCAAAATTATTGCCTCAATGAACAAGAAACTAATGAACGCATTTCGAGGGAAAACCGTCTTAACATTTCTCACATAAATTACCACTCTTGCTTCGTTGCGCTCGCTCGAGTGGTAAAAATATGCTCGAATGTTAAGACTGGGTTACCCCTCTTAATACGTTAATTATTAGTAATACATCAAATTGTTTCTTTTTATAAAATGGCTGTTTTACGGCTTCCTCGTCGCCACCGATTATGTTGCCTTCTTTGTTTCTGCATTATCTGGTGGTGGGTCGATATCCTTTTCTTACTTTTTTGGTTTCCTAGTAGAAATTTCTTATTTCTTTGTTCTTATATCTTTCTTCTAGCTCCTCTATTTTTTATACCTCCTCCTTGCTAGTCTACTAACGCCTTAACTTGATCTCTTTGCACTTGATATTCTTTCTTATCTTCTTCCGTTTCGTTTTTATTGCTGTCTCACATTCAACGTTAAATCACCCCTTTTTAGCATTCTTCCTCTTTACTGTTAGCAGTTTATTTGTCATTTTCTGTACTGTTTCCTAGTTGCTTTCAGTCTTTTTCTAACGCTTCTACTGGTTTTGTCCTCGACACCGAAAGATAAAAGATGTTCAAGATAATGAATGCGTGAAAGTGTTTCCTCTATGTGTTGTTTATACGACTTTTGTTTTCTTCTTGAACATCTGCTATATATTGCACTTTCGTTATTCTTCTTATATGTTGTCGCTAATTCATCTAAAGTCGGGGTGACTGACAATCCTTTTAGTCAAAATACACTTGTAGTACACGAAGACTAAAGCTACTGTTCCGAGATATATACAACTAATTGCATTTATTTTCTGCCGTTTACAGAACAACCTAAATCTTATAAGGTTACTTATTAAGTACTAAATTCTCAGTTCAGTTTGACTAAAAAAACTCGATTGGTGTTCAAAATTTCTAATAAGCCTATCAGAGCAGCTATTAATTTCGGACTTCTAAGTCACGTACAGTCATGTTCAAATAAATCTGCGACAATGTTTTTTTTTCATATGTAAGTTGAGTTAAGAATTGAAGAATATCTCCATGGATTTCCTGCTATCAGAAAGAGTTATATTCAACTTAACAGGTAAATGAAATGTGTAACTATTTCTGATAGCAGCAGAAAATCCATGGAGATATTCTTCAATTCTTAACTCAACTTACATATGAAAAAAACATTGTCCCAGATTTATTTGAACACGACTGCACATGAACGTGACAATTCCTAATCGGTAATACTGTTATGTATTCTACAAATTTGTAGGTTTCACACGCCAAAATTTGTTAAGCAGTCGACACCTCGCAAATGATCCCTAAAAAGTGTACAACTCTACTAAAGGAATTTGCTCCAAGGGGCTCGTATTTTTAGCCTAATTTTTATGACCGAGTGGCAATTGTTGAGCTTCTGATCACGTACTAATAATCTAGCTTCGCCCAATTTTTCGGCATACGTGGTAAAATCTGTATAAATTTACCCTTGTGCTTCCGTGAGTTTCAAATACGTCCATCTTCCTAGAGAAAGGCACGTTCTAAGTACCGGCTTTCAGCCGCCTGCTGTAGCTTTAATGAGATAAATTTGCCTACGAAATTCTACCTTAAAAATATTTACGATACAAATTGCTTATGGCTAACTAAAGTACAGTCTATTCGTACAACCCCGTATAGTTCATTTTCACACAAGAAGGCAAATCGTAACAATGTATTTGCTATATCCTGTCCCATTCGAGTTCTTACCAAGCAGTTACCCGAGTTGGCGTCCGCTCCGCTGTAACTAATTATGTTTGTTATTCTATTGACACGTTTCTTGTATTCGCACATGATCATTTTGTTTATTATCGTTCCATTTGGTGACATCTATGTTCCTTTGTGGATTTCTTTTTGCTGGAATTGTGCGCTTCTCTGTTTAAGTACCGTTAATAAATTGTGTCATCTGTGTTAACACAAATACATAAAAAAGGTAACTCGTCGAACTACGTAGGTATTTCTAATTATGATTCGCTTTATAAAATTTAACGGAAAATACTTTGTTTAAGTGATTTCTGATTAATTATATTTTATTAGAACTTTAAGTTCACAAAATCTTTGTTAATATCTGTTCCAGTATTTGACATATCTTTAAAAAACCTGTATACGACAACACTATTGATGATCTGCTTCATTAGTTGTCAAAAATAAAAAAGCAACACTATTTTTTCAAAATGTATTCTTCTAGTTTTACTGATCGTCTTTTAATTTCAGATTTGAGTTGTTGTAAACCGTATTTTAAGTTTTTTTTTATCAGCAGAGAAACCTCATTGTTTCTACTCAATGTGAAAAAAATGGGCAAATTATCTCGCATGGAAAACCAAAACCTGTATATACACCAATAAACAGAACTGGATGCTGACAAGACAACAGAAAGTATTCATGACGTTCGAGTAAGAACCGAGTTGAAAACGAATGAATAAGTGGCTTACATTTTCCCATTATTAATCGTAATTGCTTTTGTTTCGACTGTCGTTGTTAGAACGGCTTCTAGTTAACTAATTTATTTTAAGATTGCTCTCTTATATTTTCTTTAACTTAATATCCGCAATAGCAAGCTAACCTTACTTCTTATATAAATATATGTTGCTCTGATACTTCAGACTTGAGAGCAAAATTTTCCAAATATAGATATTTAATGTGAACAAGCCGCCATACACGTCTGCAATTTAAGAACACACCTGCGAGTTTCCCATGTTCGCAAATAAACAACTATTACGCAATGTTATCATGCCCCAAGATAAAATCCCACTTGAATTTTAGATATCCACAAAAACTAAATGTGTTCGCAACTGCACGTAGCTAGAAATGAAAATTTACGATATTGTTTATAAGCAAAGAAACTTCGTAAGAATTATATTATTAGCTACCAGGCAGCTATTTTCGTCCCATTGGCAATTCAGACTGGAACATCTTAAAGGGTCGTAACTGTAGAGGGTGAACGAGGAATCAGCAAATTTGAAACAGTGACCTACTAACCCACTTCTGTTAAATAATCCGCGCCGCAATATTTATCCTGCAGTATCCGAGTCTTAAAATTACAGCAATCGATATTTGCATTTGAATTTTTATCAAACTCTATATGAAGATACTAGCAAGTTATGTAAATAGCCATTCTATCTGAAATTTTGCCGTGACTACTTTTAGAACTAAAATTTTATATGGTAAATTATTGCAGATGTGTTGATCAAATTCTGAATTTTTAAAAGCGATCTGTTTTATTGGCAGCCCAAGGCAACGCATGAATACTGATTAGAATATCTGTTTACAAAACATACAACTGCAAATGGACATTCTAATCAGCTGACCTTCACTTTGTAACGAGTGAACACAAATAGTATCAGTAAATAAAACAAACCAGTAAAAATAAAAATACACAAGGATTCCTAGAAAACCATGCAATAATGGTAAATACAATGTTTTCCAGAAAAACCGAACAATAATTGTAATATCACGTGCACGAGTCCTCGTTCTAAATCTGGAGCGTTTGCGAGAAGTGTAAGTGTTAGTATTCTTATCAAGACAGTTCATGCGTGCCAGAATGCACACACGAGGCTTCCCGAAATTGTGCTAAATTTATATGGGTCACGTTTGGCTCTAGACGAAATTATCTCAAAATTAGTAGGGAATATCTAGCGCCGGCAATCTACAACCAACAAATGGCAGTCTGGAGAACAACCTTAGCCTTAGCCTTGAAGTCTGTATTTTTGGTGCGACCTTTGGCATCCATGCCCAAGAGTTCGCATAAAAATGATAGCTAATATTTCAAGCTGGTTATTTTGGTCCATCAGGTTTTTTCAAGACACTTCTTTTACTGGTCAAAAATTCGTTTTCTTATTTCAATCATATAAGGAATGCGTTTTTTCTTTCCTAGAGTTTTTTATTGCATTGGCACACCTTTTCTTGATCAAATTACTGAACATTTTATTATTTTAAGATTAACTAAGTTAATCTCTAAATGCTTCTGGCATAATATTTGTGATTATCAATTTCAGAAATTAACCTGAACGGGTTGCCCAACTCCATGATTTTGAGTTAATTTTTTTTTATCTTTTCTTCGAAGGGCGTACGTATTTTTTAGCCTTGGGTGAATATTGTATTATTTTATTATTTCTCTTTGCTATTGGAAAATCCCCCATTCTTCTTCTTCGTCTCCATCGCGCCTTTCCTCGTTGGAGGTTAGCTATCATCAATCATCAGCACCGGATTAATAAAAATTACCGCTAGAAGCAGAGCAATTTCTTGCCACCTCAAGTACAAAAATTTTGTATCCATTCCCAAATAAAAAAAAAAGAAAACTATTTAATAGTTGCCTCTTTATTGAAAATCAGAAACATTAGAGCAGACATAAAATATATAATTCTAAAAAACAACTTAGCGTAGTATTTTATATATTAGAAACGCATTTAAAATACATAATAAATATATAAATTAAGATGACTTCGTAAAGAAATAAATTCAAATTCGTGGTCATTCACGTAAGATGTATTACAGCAACTTCTATCGGAAGCAGTCGGAGGTGTTTCCAGTCGGTGGTACAGTCGGCGCCTTAGAAATGTTGCGTGTATTTCTAAGTGTATAAACTGGGCTTTTACAGTTGTAATGGTTTTAACTGTCATGTCAGATTTTTTATTGTTTGTCAGATATGAAATGCCAGCTCACATTAATGAAGTAACCAAAGCAAAAATAATAATAAATCAAATATTACAACACAACATATTACGTGTCCCGATTTCTAAGGCGCCGACTGTACACCCAAGCGGTGGTAGTTTACGTAGGCGGTTGTTTCAGTTGATGTAAACCGACATAAGTGGCATTTCATATATTTGTCACAACATTTTTAAAGTCGGTAGTAAACCAAGTGGGTGGTAATTATAATAGTAAATCAGTCAAATGTAAATCCACATCGGTGGTAATGCAAGATGATGGCAATCAGCGTTGCCGATTTTTTATTTTGTGATTTCCGTAGAAAAATGAAAATGTTTCCCTAGATTCCGCAACCTAGATTTACATCACTATGTGTATATAATAATCCTTTCTTTTAGGCAAATACAATTAATTCACCAAAACTAAATACAAAAACGTCAAAAACCATACCGCGATCGCCAAAAAACAGGCATCCAATGGATTTTTTTTATTTAGAGTTTTTTGGTAGTTCAAATACTGGCGACCAGAGGTGGTTGAAAAGTGATTACAAATCGGCCAAACAAAAGTTGTCACGTGACTTCCGTTGTCAGTAAAATTCCAAATTTAAAAAAAATGCAATTACTAGACGAGATAGAGAAAAATTTTACAAAAAAATTGTTTTGTAACCTTGAGATTGTTCAGTTAGCTAAAACTAACACACAATAAAAAAATCTTATTTAATTTACACAATTTCGAAAAACATAATTTGCTAACTAAGAAAAATCACTCAATATGTCTAATACGGGCTAAATAGGTTTTCAGACACGCAAAAATTATTGCCGTAAAGAGCTTTTTCGAAAAGCAAAATAAAGATGTTCTCCATTTGATGCCGACTTTTTTGTAGTCATTGTATATTTTTCTAAACCAATCCTGCGCCGAGATGGCCCAGCGCCGAATCGGCTGGCGGCGAGATGACTGCGCGCCGAGTTGTCCCGGCGCCGAGCTGGCCCAACACCAAAATTGCGGTGCCGAAGTGGCGGCGCCGAGATGTCCGGCCTCGGTTAAAAAGAATAGGCAAAAGTATCCACACTTGCTGAACTCCACAACGTATGTCTATATCTCTTGTCAATTTGCTTTCAAATTTTACTGCTGCTTTTTAGTACCAATAAAGATTACCTATTATTCTTATCACGTGTATCTATTGCGTTGTTGACTACAATTTTCATTAGCTTGTGTTGATGCACTTTATCAAACGATTATTCAAAGCTTATAAAACCAGCGTAAACATCAACATTCATATTACGAAATGTTTCTCCCACCATTTGATTGCTACAAAGCCGAATTGTGCATTTCCAATACTTTCCTTTTAGTATCTCAAATATTTTTTTCATTCTTAGTCTTTTTGTACGACTCTTCTTTGTTTTCGTTTTTTCTACTTTTTTGAGTTTAATAGCGATACTTGCTACAATTGGATTGTGGTCTTTTCTAATATCTGGACGCCACGATCAAATCAGAAAAACGAAATTTATTGTCGTGTTATTCGCCCAGCTAATTTACTTTTGGTTAATATATTTTTTTAAATTATCCAAATTGCTATCTTATTAATTCACCACGTGTTGGTCGACAAATTACTGCTATGATATCCCCGCTACTTATAATTTTTTACTAATTATTTATAAAAAAAATATTTGGTTGCGCATACAACCTACAATTTCACCGTACCTATAAAAAAAGAATCCACTGGGTCAAACGTTGCTAAAAACCAAATGGGCTACACTCGCCTTACCTGCGATTATTAGCTTATATCCGAAAAGTCCGATGCATAAAGGCATGGAATTCCTCAAGCAGATCTATCAAAATATCATGTGACTGAAAGATTGAAACGAATTCTTTCCCAGGGTTCAATGAAATTTAAACAAATTGTTTGATTTTCATTACATAGGCAAAAATACTATTTTCAGTTCGCGAGTTTCTAGGGATTTTTCTATGAGATGAAGGGAAAATTACTTCTTTTACTCTGGGGAAATTTTGATCTTAAATTGTCTTTTACATGTATGGCAACGAATATTTAACAAATTCGCGAGGGAAATAAAATGCAAATGGCAGATAGTAAGGAAAATTACCTACCGAACGCCTATGGAATTTTTGGTGCGATCATTGGATGTGTTACGTCGAAGTAAGATAGACTTCCTTCATGTTTCCAGAATTATGGCGGCTAGTAACAAGCACGATGTCGCTGCTGTATCCTGAGTGCTCTGGCGAATTGTGTTGTGTACGTATTCCCAACTCATTAGGATTGCTTTTATGCGTTCTCATTAAGGTAAACACTTGTTGATTAACGAATTTTATCAACGTAATTAGCATAAACACTTTAATAACGGTTTTTTAAACATTTGTATCAAAAACAACTTTAGTTACATTTCAAAACAAAACGACCACTCACAATGACAATATGCAGAAAAATACACTAATCAAGTGACCGATAATTATAGACTGACGAGTAATAATCAGAGAGTGACGCTCTCAAACAGTTAAAAATGATTATATAAACCCTGAAAGCTCAACACCCCAAAACACACATCACTTGTTTAAATAAAAGCTTAATTGACTTACAGTATGTCAGGCTATCTGTGATTGGCTAACCGGTATCGTGAGATCGGTCGTCTATTTTTTAAAAACAATAGCTAAATCAATCATCTTTGGCGGGAACATATTATAAAAACTCGCGAAACGCATACAAAACGAGAGAAATTCAGATATTAATTAATTCTACAGCTACATATCTAAATTACGCTAAAATTCATATGCGCACAGGTGGCTTCAGCTGTGCCGTGTGCTTGATTCAATTTTTGTTCGTATTCTCCGGAGGGTTGCTGAGCATATATCGTGCAGGTAGCTGCTTTGCCGTCCCCCGATGGCAAGGCGAAAACCTTCAACTTCCATCTCATTGCCCTCCACATGATTTTCAACTGAAGCTTTTTACTCAAGGGATGTAAAGGGGGGTGGAAAAATTACTTACGTCAAGTTCCTGAGCTCTTATAGCTCAATGAAGTACTCAAAACACCAATTGCTTCACTCAGCCAATGCTTAGATAAGTCACTATCAATCGTTAATTAGGGGTCGCCTGTCAGCTCAAAGCCAGAGACGGCCGTGGGTTCTTTAGACGGGGATGCGGCGCCACCAATTTACGGGTAACAATAAGAAGGTTCCAAAACCCCTAATTTAACGACTGATATATTCCGCCCCAGCAAAATTGGAACACTGTAAAACTTAAAAGTAAACACAAAACCTAAAGTAAAGCAATCAAGTGCAGGGGAGATAATTGCGTTTTATGTACGCGTAAAGACGGGCACACACACAATAGAAATATATAAAAATAAGGGCCGACGTATATGCATAAAAATACCCAAGGATCCTTGTTCACAAAGACAGATTGGCCAAGTTAAAAACAATTAATTATAAAAGTTGGGAAGTTTCTGGAGGACCTCAAGAAGTGAGATCATTTCGCGCTTAGCGGTATTTCAGTTCGCAAAGAATTTTGCAAACGAGAGATCATAACCAGGAATTTCTATAGAATCCAAAAAGACAAATAAATTCAGATAGCGTGACCAATGGTGAACAAATTAAAACGAGGTGAGGCCTCGTAGTTAACATATTAAAATTGATAAAATTGAATAATTCGACTCTCTCGGACGACGGCAAAATTGCGCACTTAAATTTCCCAAATTACGGCTTGTATTTGTAACACTTCGCCCTTGTTATTAAGGGTTGTCAAAATTTACTTCCATCGGGTAGCTATCAGTCAGAGTTAATTTGGTCCACTCAGATATACATCATAAGATCAACAAACAAACATCAGTATAATATTAGACAGTTTAATTATATTTTAATATCTATTTAGAAACATAAGAATTATTCACAAATCAAAATAAAATGTATTTCACAATAAATTCGTTATTTATTCGGGGCATCCTGTTTCGTAAACCTGGCTCCACCGCAACCCGTCATACATCGGTGCGTGGGATGCGTTTTTGGAAGCGGGTCCGCTCGTGCCCTGTTTGGACTGTGTGATGCCACTGGTCGAAACTGCCCGAAGGTGCCAACTGTTAACCTCAAAATTCGGTCGGAGGTCGGAAGCACGTGCGTCTGTAAATACAGACAGATTTGGCTATTTCCGGGTTTGCTTACGCTACCGGGGCGTTCGGGGAAATCGCCTTGGGGTTCGCGACGGTGTTGTGTGTTTATGCCGGGTGCAATAGAGCGAGAAGTCGACGGTGTATTCCAGCTGGTGCACGACTTCGAGTTTGTTGCAGACGTCGGGGATGTGCCTCCACGGAACGGACTCACTTGGGGGTACTGTCGACGCTGCTCTTCGTCCCTTGAGGAGTCTGGCTGGTGAGTAAATCTCTGTAGTCAACAAATACTTAGTACAAGTTCAAACGGCCGCAAAGTTTCGCTATATGCCTGGCCTTTGCAATATGCAATCTAATAATTTTATTTCGAGTTTAATTACGCCGAGTGGCTGGCGTAATTATTTATTCGAAACGTGTGAAGCGGTTTCTCAGAGAAGCGTCGCCTCAAAACAGGTTTCGGGGCGAATTTATAGTTAGCTGAAGGCGGAAAGTGAGCGATTTATTTATACTGGTTTCGGACTGAAAAATTTAAGTGAACGAGTCAGAAAACGGTCTCTTCTTAGGGGCGTCGTGTCACACTGACTCCTGCACAGGAATATATTCATGATAATGTAACCAGAAACCGGTCTCCTTTTGGAGTCGTCGGCTTAAACTGGCTGCAGGTAGGGAGGTTCAGGATTTCCAGAAATGAAAAGGATGCGAGAAAATTTTCTATTAAACGGTCGGGACAGGAACATGAAGGGAAGGAAGGGGATTATCTGGGAGTTCCCGGGAATGAATGAATAAAATGAATGCCTGGATGAATGCGAATGAATGCCTCGTGAATCGGTCGCGAAGCTGCTTTTATGTCTCCTCCTCGTGCTTCGGACATCTTAGCAACCACTTCGGACGTCTTAAGTGGGAGAGCGGCGCGTAGGTGAACCTGCGACTTCTCGATGACGTATTTGGCCGCGCGGGCTAAAGATTCAAACTCCGATACGTAACGTAGAATACGCTATGGGAGAACGTGCGAATTAATTTCTAATTCAAAAATCGCGTTCGCGCTGGGCGAAACGTTACATATTTACTGAATGTAGTTTTATCTAATAAACGACCGCACTCACGTGAAGCATGGCTCAATTTTCATTAGCATCGGAAGCAAGACGGTAGCACAGTTAATAAATCGGGTAATTGTTATCTTCAGCTGATTTCAAAGCAGTCCTGTAATTGGAGTTCCACAGGAACGAACTGCTGTAAATCCGATAACCAGTTCAGAGAGATTACAGCACGCAGGTTGGGCGCGTCGGGTGTGTGATAAGATAATCGCTATCAGAAGGCTCGCCGGACTCGCATCGTTCAAGCAAGTTGGAATTTTTCCACGCATTCGACGAAGATTATACCCTTGGTCTAATGAATTGGGCCAATCACGTGGTGTGGAACTAAATTGTAGAAATAAACTGTTAGCGGGTAAACGAAAGGGGTTGAAAACGGTCGTACACTAAATTTCTCAGATGTCGTATTCGGAAAAAGTTCTGGCTTTAAATATCTGCCCCAGGCAGTATCTCTTTATTCACCCTAGAGAAATATCGAAATGCGCAAATATCCCCTATAATCAAATGGTAAGAAGTGTCTAGACATCAAAGAACACCTTCCGCTAAATCGCGGTTTCGAAAAGCACCAAAATTTTCAGACGATCTTCTTTAATCAAACGCCGGAACAAGATGAAAATTTCCCGAGTCACAAGCGCTCACAAGGTGGAGACGCAAAATTGAAGCATCGCTGACGTATCTGCGGTGCGCGATACGCAATTCGAAAATATATCTCAAAATACTGTAAGGCGAAATTTGACGGTAACAAGCTTCCAACTAGCCCCAGTGACCGAATATCGTTGGATTTGACCCAGTTTTGGCTACACGAGGTAATACAGTATTCCTTTTACATTTCTGCCCCTAACATGTTTACTATTGTTGCAGAAGTGTTCAATTATACTCGAAACCAGGTCTGGCCTGCTGCTATGAGCCTTAGTGCTCTTGGGTATTGCCTGCCTTCACTCTGACTATGATGCAGGCGTGTCGGACCATATAACTGTCTCAGAAGTGGGTTAGTGCCTTCCCCAGGCGTATTGTCTCCACCGTGGCCTCGGATATGTACTGCACAACCTCCAGGTGGTTTTGCCAGTGTGCTTTGCATGAGGCATCGAAAGACAACATCTTGAACCGTATCGTATGCATCTGTTCGTAATTCGAAAATATATGCACTGTCACCCACTGCATTACTCTGCAATTTAGGACACATATGAATGTGTCTAACTGGAATGTTCGTTGTTACTTAAGCTCTGTTTAAGAGCAGAGCTCACTGCTGTATGTTACAAATAATTTATCATATTTTAACCTTTTAAGCATTAGATAATTTTGAAATTGTTGCATTTATTTTTAACTACAAATATTTAGTTTATTTTTACAACTATTATCATATTGAGTCCTCTGTTAGTAATTTGCAAAAGCTGTTTCTTTCACATTGTACTTTTACATGCGAAACCAATGTATTGGGCTCCAAAAGCTATAAAATAATTTGTGCCCTTATAAGAACGTATTCCACTGTATCTTTCTGTTTTGGGGTTTAAATAGTAAACTATCAAATATTATCATAGTATCTGAAATCGACAAGTACATGGGTTGCATGAACCTTACCTCTTGTCTATACAATAGTTTTATACTTCCACAGGAGTCTAAAACCCCTTGTTTATTTATTTATAATCAAGATCCCTGTTACCAATTGGTGTAGGGAGTTACAATATTTTCTTAACTTAATCTTAATCTATAATCTAAATAAATTGAATTCTTATCTTACACTACTTGAGTTTCACTGTACACTATATACAAATTTTCGCCACTCTTTTCTCACTTGAGCTATTCCCTTTGCTTCCTGCCATGTTTTGCCCCTTGCCTCCAGTATCTTCCCCATCATCTTGTCCCACGTCTCCTGTGGCCTTCCTCTGCTTCGTCTCCCTGTGGTCTTAGCTTCCCATATTTGTTTTACCATTCTGCTTTCTTCCATTCTCTGGATGTGTCCCCACCAGCTGAGTTGTCGGTTTTCTATGAATACTGTCACTGGGGTTATTTCGAGCTCGTCTCTGATTTGTGTACTTCTTATCCTATCTTTGAGTGTTACACCTTTGACTCTTCTCAAGAATTTCATTTCTACTGCTTCCACTTTTCTCTTCATCCTTTTTGACATTACCCAGGATTCGGATCCGTATGTCAATATTGGCCTGAATACTGTTTTAAATACACTCAATTTTGTTCCTTGTGACACTTCCCTCTTGCTTATAAAGGACTTGTTCATCGCTTGGAATAGTTTGTTTGTTTTCTCTATTCTTTCTGTTATGTCTACTTCTTGTTTGCCTTGTTCATCTATTGTCACTCCCAGATAGTTGTATTTTTGTGTTTGTTCTATGCGTCTGCCATTTATGTTTATTTCTGTGCTGTGTCTTTCTTTGTTTACCACCAGTATTTTTGTTTTCTCCGTGTTTAATTCCATCTTGTTTTCTAGCAGTATCTTATTCCATACGATTAGGTTTCTCTGTAGGTTTTCTTCGCTTTCTGTTATAATTACCACGTCGTCTGCAAACGCGCACTCTGATATATATATTGGTTGTAAGTTTCGATATCCTATATGCATTCTCTTGGATTCTAGTTGACATTTCCTTATTATTTCATCCATAAAGAGATTAAATAGAATTGGGCTCATCACCCCTCCCTGTCTCAGTCCTTTCCTCGTTATGAATTCCTTGGAGCTGTTGTTGTTGCTTATGACGTTATTTCTAGTGTTGTTATACAAGCTTTTAATCACTCTTCTCAGCTTTGGATTTACTCCCCTGTTCTTTAAGCTTTCCCATACTTTTCTTCTTGGAACTTTGTCGAAAGCCTTTTTTAGATCTAGAAATGCTAGGAATGTCTTCTTGTTGTATTGTAGTCTTTTGGCTATTATATCTTTGATGGTAAATATGTGGTCTTGTGTACTTCTTCCTATGCGGAAACCACTCTGCGCCTCATCCAGTGTCTGTTCTGTTATGCTTCTCAGTTTCGTTTCTATTATCCGCTCGTATACTTTGAGTGGGATACTTAATAATGTTATGCCCCTGTAGTTATCACACTGTTTGTTGTCACCTTTTTTGTGGATGGGTACTATTTGTCCTATTTCCCAGTCTTGCGGTATTTTTTCCTCATTCCATGCTTTGTTGTATATTTCCAATAGCCATTTCTTTCCTTCTTCACCCATTTCCTTGACCATTTCCGGTGTGACCTTATCGCAGCCCGGGGCTTTCCCGCTCTTCAACTTTTTTATGGCCTCTTCCATCTCTTCTCTAGTAATCTGCTTCTCGTCTTCTTGCTGCTCACCTCTGTTGTTTTGTTCTTCGTTTTCCGTATTTGTACTGTCTTCTTCCAGACCTGCTTCCAGCAGTTCTTCAAAGTACTCCTTCCATCTATCCATGGTTTCAGAATTGGTTTTAGTTATCTCTCCTTGTTTATTCTTTAGTCTTGTTACTCTTTTTGCTTTTCCTTTTCTTAGTGTTTTTAGTACTTTGTAGAAAAGTTTTTGGTTTTGTCTGCTATCTTCCTCCATCTTCCTTCCGAATTCTTGCCATGCTTTCTCCTTTCCTTCCCTTACCATATTCTTCACTTTTATTCTTTGTTCTTTGTATCTGTTATATTTATTTTCTGTTCTGTTCGCCAAGTATTCTCTCCATGTTTTTTTCTTTAGTTGTATCTGTGTTTTTATTTCTTCGTTCCACCAGCTCGTTCTTTTGTGTTGTTCGTTTCTTTGTTTAGTAGCTCCACATGTTTTTCTCGCTGCCTGTATAATTATTCCTTTGAGCTTCTGCCATGTTTGTTCCGCTGTCATATGTTTTATGTTTGTCGTTTCCTCTAATATTAATCTATTCACCAATTGGGCGTACTGACTTGCCACTTCTTTTTCTCTCAGTTTGTATGTTTTTAATGCTTCTTGGTTTTCGTTTCGTTCTTCTTGATCTTCTATGTTATCAGTCCTCGGTTTTTTGACTTTTGCCTCTACTAAGAAATGGTCGCTGTATATTTCTGCCCCTCTTTTAACTCTCACATCTTTAATAAGTTTCATGTTTTGCTTCTCTACTAGCACGTAGTCTATTATAGAATTTTCCCCTGTCGTTGGCGTTTGTCTGGTGTATTTGTGGATATCTCTGTGTTCGTAGAACGTATTTAACACTATAAGGTTGTATATTGTGCAGAAGTCTATTAGTCTTTCCCCGTTATTATTCCTTTTGTTTTCTCCGTGCTTGCCTATTACTTTCTCCGCCCCATTTTTCCTTTTCCCTACTCTTCCATTGAAATCTCCCGCTATATATAGTTCTCCTTTGCTGCTGTCTGTTGCCCTTCCCAAATCTTCCCAGAATTTATCCTTTGCTGCTTTTGTGTCGTCCTCATTGGGTCCGTAGACCCCTATTACCGTTATTTTCTCTTCTTTGCTAAGCGTAATATCTATCGTTAATATTCTTTCCGACCAGCCCCTCCAGTTATCGACTTTATTTCCTAACTCTTTTTTGAGCATGCAACCTATTCCTGCTGCTGCTCTTTCGTTTTCTGGTACTCCGCTGTAGAATATCACATTCCCGTCCTGCAGGTCTATTTCCCCTTTCCCTTTTTTCTTGGTCTCTGGTAAGAGTAGTATGTCTAGTTTCGCCCGTTTGAATTCGCAGTTTATTTCTTGTTCCTTGCCTCTTAGACTTCTTGTATTCCATGTTCCTATTTTCCATATTTTGTTGTTCCGACATTTGTTTTTGTCTCTTTCCCCTTGCTTGTAATGTTTTAAATCCTGTCCATGTTCATTGCCAGTTCCGCCACCATCTTCTCCCAACACATCTTTTCTTAGTAGTTTTTTCGCGTCGTACGTGTTATTTTTCTTATCTGTTCTTCAAAACTGTCGCTCTCCGGGGACCTGTCCGCTACTGTTCTTTTTTGTGCGTTGCTTCCACTGCTTGTCTCTTTTTCTGGTTCATCCTCTCTTTTTACATCACTTGTCTTATATGCTACGCCATTGACTATCAGTGTGTTGTATTTTATAAAGGCCTTGTGTCCCTTGCTACGCGCTTCCTTCATGTATGGTATCAGTGTTTTCCTGTCCTCTTGTACTTCCTTGCTGAAATCTTCGTCTATCCATATGTCTGTTCCTTTGAGTTTTCTAGCGTTTTGTAGCATTGCATACTTCGTAGCTTCTTTATTTAGTTTCACGAATATGGGTCTTATCTTGCCGTTTGTGAATCTCCCCATTCTTCTTATTTGGTCGATGTCTTCTTTCGTATCTATGTTCGCGCCAATTTTCTGCATTATTGTAGCTATTTTTTCCTTCGTCTCGTCATCATTTTCCTTTTCCTCGTCTATTACTCCTTTTATTATGACATTCTTCTTTCTAATCTCTCTTTCTAGCATGTCTATTCTTGCTTCTTGTTTTGCTACTATTTTCCTTAAAGAATCGTTTTCGCCTTTTATTTGTTTCATCTCTAACACTATCATATCTAGTTTCTCGTTCATATTTTTCATGTTCTCGTCTATTCGTTTGAGCATTCCCTCCAGTTTGTCGCTCATTTTTACTTGTGCTTTTGATGTCCTCCGTTAGTGCCTCACTTTCGTATGGTATCGGCCTATGCGATTTTGTGCGCTAATACCACCCACTAGGCAGCTCTACGTACGATGTGTTGCCTATCCAGTTTGGCCGCGCAGCCCACCGTTGGAGGTCACTCTTCTTTATCTTTTATTTATAGGTTATTGTTTAAATCAGTTAATATTTAGTCTAACCTGGCTATTCCGGTCCTGTTTTTATAGTACAACACTACCCTTGGTCTCTTCTTACTCTTGTTCTCGTTATTCGTGGTTTAAATTCACTCGAAAGGACCCGATTTGGATTTATTTTCGGAGCAAATTATCACCACATTTACCACGTAAACAAAGAATCTGCTAAAAAAAAAACCCTAAAACCCCTTGTGAGTAGTTTTAATGCATTTTTCAAAGTTTTATTGTGATGATCGTTGAGAATTTCTTGTCTTCATTTTTTGTTTACTAACTCAAAATTGAGGTGTCAATTTAAAGCTGTAACTAATTACCTGCATATCCACAGGGTACGTACCGATTCGACGTTCCTAGAAATACACCTACATTTTCAGCCCATTTCCATCTGTAGCCAGCCGTGAGTAATTTAGGGGAGATTATATACCAAGTTTCAGATTACGAGTGTTATGTCACTAATTTTATTGTTCGATATTTTGGGATTAAAAGTATCTTTGTGGCCTTTGTTTTGAGGGCCTTGTTTTGTACTTATACCAATACTAATACAAATGTATTTTAGTTTCATCAGATTTATAGCTATTTATGTAAAAAGTACAAGATATTGAACTTTATTAGACGAGTCTTGTTTACTTCCGAGCGAACTGGCTAATAAAAAGAGCCAGTCACTAAAAAACTTGAATTGTTCAAAGTGTGATTTTGCTGCTGCTATTAGCTACTTGTTTATAAACAAACTATTCTTGTAAGTTTGGCAAAAAAGCTGTAAATGTTTCAAAATATTGAGTTTGTTTTTAAGAAAGATGTCTGAATGTATTAAACAGGGGGCGAAATTTTTATTTATGCTAGGCATTCATTTATTATGTACAAATGGAGACTAAAATATATAATACAAATGTATAGCTCATTCAATAAGAAACGCACAAAGTTATTTATTAATTAAGAGCGCCAGTATTGAGGTTAACGCCGAATTTCTTCCTTGACGTTAACAATTAATACCAGGAACAACAATGCTATTTCTGATCGGCGCCAGTAAATTTGTTTATCTTTGCAATTGCGTAACTGGGACTCGAACAACCGTAAATATATTATAAAATGAACATCCAAGCACATGCAGCCTGCCATTTGAACGCGCGTCAGCCCAGTTACAGTTTCATAAATTGGCAATAATTACAGGCGCAAAAATAACCAGTTGTCATCGTACCAATTAGCGGGACCAGAGGTTGGAGTTACTGGAACCCCTATTTACGATCTAGTTTGCTCTGGATTTGCGTTTCATAGAGGAGGACGTGATTGCTCTCATGTCCAGCTGTTTACCTCAGCACGCTGCACACACGTTGGCAATTTCAGGAAATGTTTGGTTCTCAAGCTTCAGCGCTGAAACCTAGTCGCAAAAGTCATATAGCTAAAAATACTATACAGATTTCAGGAGACAAAAAGGCTGGCCTTTCTAAATTTTTAACTTATATGCAATAAATTCATCTACGATTTTCTTGATTGTTTTTTTCTCAAATTCTTTACTTTCTTGCGTTCTATCTTATCGCTTTAAAACATATTTAGCGGGTTGTTAAAGACTAAGATTTTCATTATTTATACTTAATACTAAATTTAAACTATTATTATCAGTCTTTCATTCTCCGTTCCCCTTTATTTCTACCTTAAGAGCATGCAAGCAAAACTGCAATACACTAATGAACCAACTTTATTTAGCCTTTTGCCCTTCAAGACCTGAATAACGTACATTAGACACTAAGCTTTAGCAATCGTCATATTAAGAAAATATTTCTTTGTGGACCTGTCCAAGTGTATCGCTGATAGATGGTATGTCATACTTCTTCACACACTTTGCTGTTACTCTTTCTATATCGCATTGTCATCTTGTTGAAAGACCTTCCACTGTTTCGTTTTGGTTCTCACAGTCAACACGACAGAATTTTCTTAGTTCTTTTATTCTTGCGTTCTGACAAATGCCCTGTCCAGTTATACTGCAGTGATAAAATAAAGCCTAGCTTGAAAGGCTTAAAGAGACGACAGTGAAAAAATATCTGTAAAGAGCTTTACACGGAACTTCTCTCGCAAGTGGAAGTTTTGAAATTAACATTTTGAAAATATTAAAGGAAAAAAGAATTACATTTTTTAAGGTTTATGTGGGAACCAAGGATTCCCTTCTTCGTCAAGGGTAAAAACCTGAGCTATATGTAAAATACTACTATTATTTAACTAATAGTTCTTGCGTTAAAGCAAAATAGGCAGAATTTAATTTATTTAAAGTGCTCATCCTGTATATGTGTGACCAAAATTATCTCGGTTTCGTGCTAGGTAGACATATAATTCGCATGCAAAATAACTTCTTTCTCCAACAAATGGTTTTTAATCTACACCGCCAACAGACGGACAGACAGACAGATAGACAGACTAACAGACAGACAGACAGAATGACATAGATGCAGACATACGGAATTGGGAACACCTGTTTCGCGGCACCTAGAGACTCTGAAACGTGAAGATCTGAAAAAATCGCGGAAGATGATTTTTTCGCCATTACAATACTTTCATCTTTTAGACTGTAAGAAAGTAACAATAACAATCTATGATCTAGGATTTATCTTCTTCCCGTGGTACTACATTCCCATCTGGATCTGGGCCTCCCTTAACTCTTGCCTCCAATTATCTCTCTGCTGCACTCTGTTCTTCCAGTTCTGAATTTTTAGTATTTTTCGCGTATCATCCTTCATGTTATCCGCTCATCTTTGTCGTGGCCGTCTCCTTGTTATGCTTCCTGCTATTTGCCCTTGGTATATTTTCCTTGGTATGCTGTTGACACCCATTTGTCCTACATGTACAGCACATTTTAGTCTTAGTAATTCGCGAATTCTATTATATTTGTCTCTTTATATAGTTGTTTCAACTCACAGTTATATCATATTCTCCAATCGCCATCTTATATTGGTCCGAAGTATCTTTTTAAAATTCGTCTTTCAAATCGTAGTAGTGTTCTTCGGCCTATTTAGTCATCGCCCATGTCTGGCACCCATATGTTACTTCTTCTTCTAAGTGCATTCTTCTATCGAAGATAATTTTTTATTAAAAAACGGCGCATCGCAGGAAAACAACTCATGAGAGCTCGTATGTTTCAAATTAAACGGTGAATTTAAAAATGTTTTTTAGTTTAGCAAAAATCATTGGCGTACCATTTTTTTCTTCAAAAATATCGAAGTCACTGCCCGTACGCACGCCACTCTTAAAGTTGAAAATTATTTTTGCATTGAAAAATATGCACCTTTATTAACTGTCCTACGTACTAAATATCACTGAAATATCTTAAGCGGTTTCGAAAATATTAATTAATTTTCATTTTTTTCGTAAAACTTTAACACCCCGTATTTTCGTAACGCAACATTTTTGGACCATAGTTTATAAAGCAAATTATCATTAATTTTTCATGTAGATACACACCCTTAAATATTTGCATATCATTAAGGAACACCCTGTATAACAAAAGATTTCCGGAATTGGGCCATGTCATTATTGAGGTCGAAGAACTCAACGTTTCGCCCATCTTCGTAAACAGAAATCAGGAGAAAAAGAAAAGAGCACGGTAACTCAACGTATAAACCACGCCAGGGGCGAAACTCTTCTAACGATCGGAAGGACAAAGGCGAGAATTTATAGGTAAGTGTCGTCGCGGTTGAGTGACGGTAGGCGTGGTTTAGAAGGAAGGGAACAGCCTTCGTCCCGATTGAGATTTATCAGTGTGTTTGTAAATGTCAATGGCATCGCGAATCTTTCTGCTGAAGAAGAATGGGGATTTGTATGTAATAGAAGTTTCACCAAAAAGGATCTTATGGCCCGTATTGCGTTGGTGTTCGGCGATGGCTGATGATGAAACGAGACCCGACTTGAGACAACGCTGGTGTTGAAAGATACGAGTGTTTGCTGAACGTTCTGTTTCGCCAAATATAATATATATAATACAGTATTCAAACACGTCACCAATAGCAATCTACCAAAAAGACGTAATTCGTTTCATAAAATTAAAAATGCTATAAACATCACTTTTGACACTAGCAACTGTGGAAAAGTTGTCATTTTGACACGATCGTGGAAAATAGTTATTTGTCTCCCAATTGAGGAAATAAAGGTTACTCCAGCACGAGAGTGGTCGAATAACCGAGTTTCCACACGTGACAGACACAATATTTTTTCTATAGAGTCAGTTTTTTATTAAACGTTTAGTATCTTTATTTGTTACTGATTTTGAAAACAGGAAATATTCATTATCTCACTATTGTGATTGCTAAGCTTACGTTACCACTGCTAAAACGTATTACATAAGAACTTAATTTTGGGAATACTATAAATCACTACTAAGCAACAATTGATGTCATGTCCCATCCACATCCTGAAGGATCTTTCTCTTCCAGGGTGATTTCAATTTTGGAAACACGTGCCCATTGAAGTGTTGGCCAAAAATCCTGACTAATATGAGGTGAATGTGTGTGCGCTGCCAGTTACCGGTTCCCCAGAGGCTACTTTCTACTCACTGAAATCTTCTCAAAACTCCTAGGTAGTGTTCCTTGTTGACCATCTTATGTGTCTTATGGGCTACTCAAAATGAACAACACATTTGTATTTAAAGAATAACCTTCCATCTTTAGCATTTTCCATTGGGAAGGTCTGGGCTGTGTATCAATATAATAGGCGTAGACCCATATATCGTAGCCTGGGTACGAATATAAAGTTTTTTTAAATGTGATACAAATTCGCTGCTCTAACATACTCGGCCATTGTAAATAATTCTGCAATGCAACGGAAATAGGTACAGTGCCTCACGTCATTGAGTATCCCAGTCTACCGAATAGGTCAAGAGCAACGCGGCTTGACAAAAGCTCATAAAAGTCTCCTCCAAATTTCATTGTTAGAATAATCAGTTGGAGATATATTGTTTTTTGTCAAATACTTTGTGTTTTCTAACTAGAACACAATTTATTTCATTTCTCACATTATTCGCGTATTCGTGTTATGTGACTAATGAATACAGATTTTACTCCTTATCTGTCTATGGACCCCCAATGTATTTAACACAATAACAGTAGCGGCTCGTGGAGAATTTTGATGGTAGAGCCAACTACCGAACGTAAAATACATGTTCCACGCCCTCACAAGTATTTCGCGTATCCACTAGAATAGCTTAGCACCAGTTAAAAAAATTTACCAAAAACTTTAGAGACTAATAAAAGATGGCGAACTGATTCAAATATCTCTTTCACTTTTCGTTTAAATACAATAATTCGACAAAAAAAAATCCATCTCTACTGTTTGAGATACATAGATGCATGCGTGATTGATGTATATTATTTCAAGAAGTACAGAAATTTACCAATAAATTAAGAATATAATAAAATAAAGCATAGTATAGTTATTACGATAATTATTTTGTGAAAACCCCAATGTCTCTTTTATCAGAATTATACAAATGGTTTTTTTAATATCCTCTCCGGACGCAGCCTTTCTTCATCTGAACTTCTTGAAGCCAGCGTATGTGCGGTATCGCAAGAGTCTGGTCAGACTGAGACTTCTTGCCGCTTTATCCCCGCTGCAGTCTATAAACTTTCAAAAAGCTGAGAGCCTCTTCGTTCGCGAAAGCAACCAACGCTTATGGTACAGGGTACAGGTCATACTCATGAAATAAAAATTACTAGTGCATTCTATAAGCTTTAAAATGAGGGTGATGAAATATAAGAAAAAAATATTTCTTGTCAGAATAAAAAATCTTGAATAACTGGTTTGTTATGTTAGACACATGGCTCCTTAGCTCATTATAACGAGCCGCCACTGGATGATATCCAATCCTATAAAAGTATTACAAAAAACTTCCCAAAAATATGTATTGCAATATAATAACTAATAAATAATACAATTAGAGTGTATTAATTTTTGCATTTAAACAAAAAAGCATACATATTGCAATATAATAATCGCTCAGTAGTATTCCTAATTAAATAAATAGATAGCGACCACATCACAGTTCTAATCTGAATATTGTCTCTCAGGGCAAATTAAAAATTAAAATTGCTTAATTAAGTTTTACTGCAATTATAAAGGTATGCTGCCTTCTATATTTTACCTACTGGCAACTTATTTAAACTTTTGCGCCGGCTAGCTGTTGAGACTCGGGTACCTACAGGGTTAGGTTGTTACACAGTATAGATTTTACCATTATACAGCAAATACATGTTCCTAAAGAATAACATATAACCTCAAATATTTGACTGTAAACAAAACTGTTAGAATCACAGAAATCCAGCGTATTTAGAACACAAATAAACCAACAATTGATCAGTTCACCTCAGGAAAATAATAACAATGCAATTCAAATAATCAAGTTGTTTGGCTAACCTGGAATTTGTTATTTTCAAGTGAAAAGGGACGCCAACACACATTTGTTTCTTGATTGCTCGCCAAATCCACTTCCTGTTTCCATAAAAAATGCTCGAAATTTCTTCCTGAAACGGTTTCAGCGGCTGCTGCCTGCCTCTTGACCACTAACAAAGCCTTCCCGTAGCTCCTAGTCTTGTTGAATCGGGCTAGAAAGTTGACCTCGCACTGGCCCACAGTTGAAACGGACGCCAAGCTTATATCTGCCTCCTGGCGATATTTTAGCTGCTGCTGCCTTCTTATAAACCACAAACAAGGGCTCCTCTAGACGCTGCACTTTTCTTTCTGCTTCACACAGCTCCAAAACTTGCCAAAACTTAGCTTCGAAGACAATCACAAATAAGCGAAGCTACAGGTTTAATTTTCTCTGGAACTGCACTACGTAACACTACCAAATTAACCACAACTGGCCTCGGCACAATGGCGAATAAATAAAACTCAACAACTGACACTGGCATGGCACAAATAGTATACCTTTATCAATGAAATTAATTAAAAACAGGAAACCAAAACTACACACAAGCTTTTGGCTTGGCTTCCCCAATAAACAGCAACAATAGACCATCTAGGTCACCGTAGCAACATGTTATATAATTGTTTTAGTAAGTTTTTACAATCTTTGATCCTTAACTTCTAAATGTTTTCTTAAATGTCATTCAGGAACACTCTAACGGCACTTTGGTTGCATTGTGCCTTCTTACACTGCTTAATAAGTTAATAACCCTTTAGCTGCGTTATCGATTGTTGGCATTATGATGTGAATACAAAACGCTGCATAAAACTTTTGTAACGCTTCGAAACACCTTTGTACTTAAGCGAATTCATTATCGTGTTTTGACGTTACACAATTAATCTGTCAGTCATCACAAATTAGCTACATTTGCCATATCGAGCAACCCTGACGATACGTTCTAACCTTAATTAAATTACAGTTATTGCTAATCATATATTAAGTACTCGTAATTATCAATATTTACTAGTGACTTATATTGTTGCAATAAATACATTGGTATTGTATTTATGCCTGGGCCTATTTGAATTTTTACTTAGTCTTCGTACGTTAGCAATGCAACCAGGATTGCTGTAAGCATCATACCATTGCAACATATAAGCAATAAACAGCCTGTAATGGGTGCAATATGTTTCACACCATTGTCCCTCAACCACTTGCATCCACTGTTGAATATAGGCCTCCTCTAATTGCTTCCACTGGTCTCTATTCTGGGAGATGTTTATCCAATTTACTGCTATTCTCCTCACGTTGTCACTCCATATAGTGGGTGGTCTACCTCTGCTCCTTTTGTCTTCTCTACCTATTATCTTTCAGCCGGGATACGCGACCTGCCGTCTCCATTTAGCTTTTGCGGCTCGTTCGATGATGTCAGTTATTTTTGTTCTCTGCCTTATGGTGGCATTTGGTATTCTATCTCATCTGCTGATTCCCAACACGGCTCTCTCTATTCCTCTCTGCGTCACTCTTAATTTATTTGCAGAACGTTTGGTTAGTGTTAACGTTTTTGCACCATATATAATCACTGATAGTCTACACTGTTCAAATACTTTCCTTTTCATGCATATTGGTAATTCTCCTCTAAATATATCTCGCAGTTTATCGAATGCAATCCATGCGGCGGGCGATTTATTTCACACGTTTGATTGCCTTTACCAGTTTTTAATACTTGTTCCACTTTATTTCCATCAATTCTCATATTGACACTTGGGGTAAGGATGGTCATAAAATTAACTTTTTGAAAATTAATATTTAGGCCGACATTTCTAGTTGCTTGTTATAGTTCTATGCGCAAGGGCGTAGCCAGAATTCCAGTTAGAGGGGGGCATAAATTTAATTACCCAATCAACTACTACTATTATTATAGTTTTATTTAATATTTTACAAATAACAAAAACTATAAGTTGAAACATCATCAGTTTCCGCAAATCTGCTGCAGATCGTAGCTTCTTTTTTTAATGTTGTAGAATGTGAATTGCAATAATGATTATAAATTAACTGCTTTTTGCTCTTTATAAATGTTTAGGGGTGGGCAACTGCCCACCCCTGCCCCTCCCTGGCTACGTCCATGTGTATGCGCATTTACTGAGCGTCTCCCAAGTTATCAGTGATTAAAATAATGGCCTCAGCAAAACGTACGTGATTTGATCATTCCCCGCCACTGTTTATGCCCTTTTCGTCCCAAGGCAAGCTTTAAAGACACATACTGTAAAACCGTTCTAAAAAGTTTAAGTGACATCGTGTCACCTTGGTCACTCCATACAGAAACTCAAATCAAATTACTCAGATGTCTACTTTTATTGGTACCTGTTTCAACTTATTGGTAATAATTCAATATTTCTCACATATGTTCAAGTATACCTATTTAAAAGTGTAAAGGTAGGTTTTGCTTGGAGCGACTATTGCGATGATCGCAGAGCGATAGTCGCGGGCCGATAATCGTTAGCGCTGATCACCAGCCGGAGCGTTTTGCTTGAAGCGACTATTCTGTTAGCAGTATCCAAAAATAACCTGTCTCTGGTCAGTAAGCTGATAACTTTTGTTGTGTACAGAGTGAGTGCCGCGATGAGTGTAACAAAAACTAAAAAAAAAAAAATACCTTTTGCTGGAAGAAATTGATGATGAAGACATGTTAGAAATGTTAAGTTTGCCAAGACTTCCTAAACATCCCATCTTCAAAAGGAGAAGGGATGAAGGATACTTCAAAGTACATGTACCACCTTTCAATGATCGCTCGCGACTGGCGATTATATCTGCTCTAGGACCAGACGTCCGCGATGACCGCTAGCGACTCTAGCGATGGTCGCTCGAAGGAAAACGAAACAATAAAGGAACATACTAAGCAGTGCTCCGCGATGATCGTCGCGCTACTATCGCTCTGCGATTATCGCAATAGTCGCTCCAAGCAAAACGTACCTTAAAACGTAACCTTCGATGTAATTTATTGTGGCATGCTAATAGCTCTTCAATTTCCATAATTAGGTTGTCGTACAAAAAACTGGAATATGTTATATCTTGTTGACTGTTCATGTCTTGATACTATTTTTAAAATATAATTAAAATAGTTTCTGTTGAAAATAGTTTAGCGTCTCAAAAGATCCTGTTATGCTACTTACACATTTCCCAGTGTGTATGTAACATCATTATCAATTATATACCCGCCATTGCTGTTTCTACCAAACGTATACGTACAACTTGGAGTTAATTTTTACGCGCTATTATCCCTGTACCACCAACATCAATGAAGCAAGTCTCGTTATCCTAAGAAGTTATTATTTTTGCTGTTGCTCCACCTAGAACTATAGCAGGTAGTGTTAAAACACTGAAAGGAAACTATGAAATCAAGGATTGATTATAACTCCTTCATGTGCTGTTATGCATGCCCAGAACGCTCTGATGCATTCACAAATCGATAAAGGCAGTCCCAATATCTAACGATGATACTAAAATTCGTGAGTTTATGCTCCAAGTAGAGTCGCAGATCACACCAAACTGATTACAACACTTTATTAGTTTAGAGAACAAAATTTGAACCATGAAACCAAGGACTGACTTCAGCTCTTCATGGGCTATTATGTATGCTCAGAACGTTCTGATGCATTTACACATCCATGAATAAAGTTTCGATATCTTAATAATATACTATAATTCGTCTGTTTACGCTTCAATAAAAGTCACAGATTACAGTAACGGTACACTGATCGCTATACTTCATTATTTTAAAGAAACACATTTGAAGTATCTAACCAACGATTGATTTCAGCTTTTTCATGTGTTGTTATGCATGCCCAGAACGTTCTGAAACATTTACAAAACGATGAAGAAGAAGAAAGTGTCACTATCTAAAGAAGATACTGAAATTCGTTAGTTTATGCTTCAAGAAAAGTGACAGATTACATGAAGGGTACACTGATGACGAAATTTCATTATTTAAAAAAATGAACCATTAAACGAAAGATCGACTACAGCTCTTTCATGTGCTGTCATGCATGCCCAGAACGTTGTGATGCATTAAAAAAGCGATGACGAACGAAGAAAGTCTCAATATCTAAAGAAGATACTAAAATTCGTTATTATATGCTTCAAAAAAAGTGACATGAAGGGTAGACACTGATGAAATCTCATTATTTTAAAGAAAAGACTATTGAACCATCAAACCAAAGATCGGCTACAGCTCTTTCATGTGCTGTTATGCATGCCCAGAACGTTGTGATGTATTAACAAAGCGATGAAGAAACGAAGAAAGTCTCAATATCTAAAGAAGATACTAAAATTCGTTAGTTTAAGTTGCAAGAAAAGTTACATGAAAGGTACACACTTATGAAATTTCATTATTTTAAAGTAAAAAATGTTGAACCATTAAAGCAAGGATCGACTACAGCTCTTTCATGTGATGTTATGCATGCCTAGAACGTTGTGATGCATTAACAAAATGCTGAAGAAACGAAGAAAGTCTCAATATCTAAAAAAGATGCTAAAATTCGTTAGTTTATGCTTCAAGAAAAGTGACACGAAGGGTACACTGATGACATTTCATTATTTTAAAGAAAAAAATGTTGAACCATCAAACCAAAGACCGACTACAGCTCTTTCATGTGCTGTTATGCATGCCCAGAACGTTGTGATGCATTAACAAAACAATAAAGAAACGAAGAAAGTCTCAATATCTAAAGAAGATACTAAAATTCGTTAGTGTATGCTTCAAGAAAAGTTACATGAAGGGTACACTGATGACGACAAATCATTATTTTAAAGAAAAAAATGTTGAACCATCAAACCAAAGATCGACAACAGCTCTTTCATGTGCTGTTATGCATGCCCAGAACGTTTTGATGAATTAACAAAACGATGAAGAAACGAAGAAAGTCTCAATATTTAAAGAAGGTGCTAAAATTCGTTAGTATATGCTTCAAGAAAAGTGACATGAAGGGTACACCGATGACATTTCATTATTTTTAAGAAAAAATGCTGAACCATCAAACCAAAGATCGACTACAGCTCTTTCATGTGCTGTTATGCATGCCCAGACCGTTGTGATGCATTAACAAAACAATGAAGAAACGAAGAAAGTCCAATATAAAAAAAATACTAAAATTCGTTAGTTTATGCTTCAAGAAAAGTTACATGAAGGGTACACTAATGACGACATTTCATTATTTTAAAGAAAATAATGTTGAATCATCAAACCAAAGATCGACTAGAGCTCTTTCATATGCTGTTATGCATGCTCACAACTTTCTGTTGAATTTACACATCGATGAAGAATGTCCCAATATCCTAAAAAATTATTACAATTGGTCAGTGTATGTTTCAAGAAATGTCACAGATTATGTTTGTATGTGGTGTTGTTAATGCCGAGAAGTTTTTTAACACATTTGCACGTTTGAAGAAGTTAGAATTTTTGCAGTAAAACAGAAGAATTGAAATTAGTGTCCAAAACTGAATCTTCCAAAAACGCAGATTTTTGCAATCAAATTTTCTCCAAATATAAGTCTGCTCTTACGTGGCTTTCTGTAGATTGCGTTATTGGACAATTGTTTCTTTGATTTCTTGCGTTGCGTGTTTTCTAATAAAAAATTTAGCGGAAGTTTTTCCCATCAGAGAGAAAACAATTCCACGCAGGTACTTCCGAAAGCCTCCCAACCCAAACAAAAATAAATTCCTAATGACTAATCCTTCTAAGCTTGGGGTTAGTGTTACATAAGCAAGGAAGTTATTTATATGTAAACAAGGCCAGTAACCTTTCTCACGTTGAGGACAATACATGGTGAGGATGCGTAATTTTATTTGGCAACCTTTCCGGCCGCAGATTCGCTATAAATAACTTCGGAACTTAATCTGATCATCTTGTTATTGCCCTTTATTTTCTCTTCCCACATTTATGAGCGGCGATCGGCGTTATATTCCTTTTGTGCTCCGCGCCGTCGGGATTTTTACTCGAGCAACGTATAAAAAGCGCGAAATATCTTTAGCTCGACTGTTACCTAATTTCGCCACTCAAAAAGAAAGCACGTATTCGAAAAGCGTTTCCTCTGGAAAAATCAATAAAGTGTGTTTACTCTGAGTCAATTGCTGGCGAATGTTGCCGTTTCGTCTTTCGTCTTTTTGTATCCAGAAATTTGTCGAACCAAATATCTGCAGCGATTGAACTCTAGTATCTTCATATGTCTTCATTGGTATTAGGGTCTTCCCCAGTTTGAGATAAGCTTAATTAACAGTGGGTTTATTTCAATTAATCAACATTCGTAGAATTATAAATCTATTTTCGACGAGTTGTTCAAAATAATGGAATTCCTTCTTATCTCAAAATTGTTTGGAAACAAAACTGCTTGAAATTCCCCAGAAGAGAAAATAAGTAGATATCAAACTTTGTGTTGCTATTCTTGCCTCTTCTCAAATTTGTTTTATTTTTAGATTTGTTAGACTACTTTTAGTTGGTATTTATTTAGCTGTCACGTACGATTAGTATTAAAATTAATATTTAAACGTTTACAGAAATAGAAGTACAAATTATGGAAGTTCATTGCAGACTCGACTCTTTTCTAGGTATTATTGCATATTCCTGAGAATGTTCAGTATCATATGCTGTTTTAGGTATTATCCATGCTTGAACAATAATTATACTCTGTAATTTAACATATTAAAATGATATTGTAGAATAAAAATAGGAGTTGATACCTGATTAATAATAAATAGATAAATAATACTACATGTTTAGTTGCATAATATTATTTGAATTTAATTACTTAATAATTAAGACTTTCAAGATAAATCATAATTAATATGGCACAACAATTAATTATAGTTACTTTTATTTGGAACATAAAAATAATTATTTAGATATTAAAATTATAATTGTTGACATTTATAATAATGTAAATATTTAATTTAAAACTGTAACCATGTAATTTTTGTAACTAATCTAGATGGTAGGAAATGCAGGGAACAGAAAAATAATAGTAATTTACGATACAAGTGCGTAAAGCTATTCTTTAGTCACGAGTGGGGCAGAGTTAAAACGCGAGTGAGCGAGCGTTTTAAGCGCCACAAGTTAAATTGTGGTTAAATAATTTAAATATAATACCACATTGAAGTAGAGGAATGCGTTGCTGTTGACGTATACCAAGGAATGGATCGAGGAATCTAAGGAAAGGCGGTGCTGGTTGGAGTTAATAAATTGGCGGTAGCGAAGATCTGTATAATCGCTGTTATTAGTGCTGGAATAAACAAGGTCTACAGTGCCAGAGATCTTGTTAATAAGGTTAGACTGGTGTGAATTTCGAGGATTCGAGGGTATCTGAAAGGAAAGATTTATTTTAAATAAAGTAAAACATTTAACAAATCAATAATTACCCGAAGGGAGTTAAGTTGTCATATTCGTAAGATCAGTTGAGTGAAAGATTATATGACCGATATCAAGTTTGAACATAAAAAGTAATTTAATTTCATTTTAGAACCATAATTTTGTTTATTGGCCATTGATAGCGGGGGTAATATGGCTTTTATAGCCCGGGGGCCTATAAAGTTGGTAATCAGTATAACAAACACCAACAATGTAGCATAGCAAGAACAACAATCAAGATAGAAGCCATAACACACCAAAAATTCACAGCGCCAGCACAACGATAACGTAGTAATTTGTAGCCAAAATACGGAATCTGTGAGTTTTGTCCATTTTGAGAAATAACATGAAATAAAACGTAGATACCACGTGCATAATCACGATATAGCTCTCGGTAAATTTAAAGCTCTACGCTTCGCTCGCGGCTTAAACATTCCCTCGTGCTATTATCAGTTGTAATATAACAAGTGGAATGATTATTATCGATGATTTTTTTCCGAGTTAAAACCGGAACCTAAATTTAACGAGTGCGTAGCACGAGTTAAATTTGCTGTTTCGGTTTTAGCGAGTTAAAAATCATCGATCATTAATTATTACACGAGTTATATTTGGAAAGAGAATATATTGAATGAAATGCAAAATATCAAATATGTATTCTTTTCTTAGGTTGGCACTGTTAATGTTCGCTACCCTGCCATCAATTTTAAGTCTATGTCAAATTCCAGGTTAGCAGGTTAGGTTTTGTGTCAGTTTGTGTCAAAACTGACGGAAAACCTATGCTGCTAACATCAAATTTGACATAGACTTAAAATTGACAGCAGGGTAACCAACATTAGCAGTGCCAACTTAAAAAAAATCACAACCATTTATGATCACCCGTAAAAACAATTACGAAAATAAATTACTACCGCTGTGATCATGTGTAACTAGGCATTTGCATGCACCTCATTGGTTGGAATAGGGTCACGTGATACATGAATTATATTCTCTATTGATTATGCCCTTAATACATAAATAACTATGTATATATTACCATTTAGATAACAACGTATGTATGTCTCAATTTGAGTAAAGCGTTTCATGTTTCAATAATTTATTAACTGATCTAGTTTTGGATATTTAATTAACCAAACGTTTTTAATACATTGGATGAATAATAAATATGACAGAGTAGTACATAACCATAAACATCTTAGGTTAAGTCAATCTGACATATCCAGGAAAAGAGCTTTATGCAAGTTTACGTAAAGGAAATTTTCATTTACAAGCAATAGTAGTATAATGATTATTTATTTCTAATATCTACAAATCTAATAAGCATAACATTGCATACATAAACGGCACCCAATGTCGGGCAAATTGCAAAATTGGAAAATTAAAATAATTGTCGATACTAAAGTGGGGCAGATTTTAATGACTAATAACAAAATAATTCTTAATGCCAACGTAAGCAAATTGTAAAATTAGCAAAAATAATTAGTAATGCAAATGATGTGAATTAACGGTGGGGCAGAGTTCATTCTGGTGTAAACTGTTTTGATGGCAATTTAATAAAAAGGCGATTTTTATTGAAATAATTGAAATCTGAAATAATAAAACTAGAATACAGAAAGTAATTTATTTAGTTATAAATACATGTTTGGTCAAATTTTATAAATTCAATAAAGAATAGTATAGATTAATTATTATTAAAAGGGTAACATTCTATATATACAAATTTAGAGGAGAATAAATAAAATATACAAGAATTGAAAATCGACAATACACATAAAATTGGATAGAAACCTTAAAAGAAGAATTTAGATTAATTCGAAATTAAAGAAAAACATGTTAGTGCTTATACAAGAGCTCGGAAAAACAAACAAAATACACAAATGGTAAAAGACGAGGTAAAACAAGAATTAAAATCAAATGCCGAAGAAAATCAACAAAATGGGCCAGAGTTGGGGTCGGAATTTCAACGAAGCTAGCAAAAGGTTGGAAAAGGTACAGAAGATTTGGCAGAGACATGGACAATGGAAAACTAACTATCTAAAACCGAAAGTAAATAGGTATAAGGGGAAGACCAAGAAGAGCTAACAAAAATTAACTCAGTTTTATTTGCTTAAAAGGACATCAAGCAGGCATATTTCTAAAGCAGCTAATAGCTATTTAAGGAACAAGGAATGTAAGGACCTATTAACATTTGAGGTAGGCAAGTACAAGTCAAGACGAAGTCGCGTTTTGTTGCCTGCCGAAAATGTTAATAGGCGATACATTCCGAGTTATCTTATTAGATTTTTCCCGCTGCTTATCGAAATTTTCCTAGATTTTTGAAAAAATCGTTTGGTTTGTCACCTGTCACCAGGATTAGTTTTCGTGAGTCGTGTTACCTGTGAGTGTCACATGTCTCATAAAGCCTTGCAATTTCTAAACAGAACGTCTAAACCTGCATCTTGCTTTGCTAATTTTATTATCCTAGGAACTTAATAATAATAATAATAAGTTCCGTTGTCAAGTAAAAGAAGCAAACAAATATAATCACCGACTTACACGTTTTGTTACTAAGGCTGTATCACTGACTTACATGATCAGCAGCGGGAAAAAGACTTTATTAGAAGAAAAATAACATTCACCATTACCGTTTATTAGTAGCTTCAGCGTACTTATGCGAACGTTTTGTCCGTCCGTCCGTCCGTCCGTCCGTCTGTCTGGATCGCCTGTAACTTTCGAACGGCTACAGATATCGAAATTTTGAAAGGGGGCAAAGTTGTTGCTAAGGTCCCGAGCACCTTCATGCGCTATTTGGTTTTGGCGAAAGGTCAACCGTTGTTTTCGCAGTGCTGAAGCTACTCTTTAGACCTGTACTTGAGCAGTTTATTAAGCTTACATTTGGAAATACTGATTATTTAATCCTTATTGATAGTGGTGCAATGGTTTCATTAGTTAAACAAGAAATTCTAAATAAGCAAATGGAAATTTTAAAAGAAATATTGTGAAATTAAATAAAATAGATTTGTTATCAGCTACGAGAAGAAAATTGTCTACTACGAATAAAATGTTAAATATAAAAATAAGAATTAATGAATATGAATAAGAATTTTCATTGTCCCGGCTTTAAGCTTAGATTTTGTACTAGGAATTGATATAACTGATTTAAATGAATTAATTAGGTCTTGGTTAGGTCCATGTAAGGACCACAAGATAAATAATGATTTTAAAGATGTCGAATCAGTGAGCGTTCAACATAATAATATGGAAAAATATGAATATGAATTTGAAGAATTTGGTATACACTATAATATTCTTTTATTTTCTAAGAATGAAGAACCGTATTTGAACTCCTTGAAATAATGGGAAAGTTGAGTCAAAATGGTTTCAAACTAAATTTATCAAACTGTGAATTTATGAAGGATAAAGTTAGTTACCCTTATATACGAAATAAATAAAAATGGAAAGCACCTTGAGGAAATAAAGAAGATTATTAGGTTTAATGAATTACTATAAAACATTTATATCAAACGATTCTGAACTTACTTTTCCGTTAGTATTACTTCTGAGGAAAAATAAAAAGTGGGTATCCACCCAAGCAGGAGAAGATGTTTTGAATAAAATTAAACTCAAGTTTCACAAGAAACTTTTGTTAAACACGTTTATACAGGGTGTCTCAAAAAGAATGGGACACCGATTAGTCAGAGATTCCTTAGGTTATAATAAATCGATTAAACTTAATATACCTTAGTACAAAGTCCCTCCAGTAAAAAGTTACAGGGCCTTGAAGTTAAATTTTTTATTTTTTATTTTTTTGTTAATTTCCGAAAATGTAGAGATATCAATTTAACTTTTGGTATACATGCTTACCATTATGTAATGCACTAATACAAAAATTTTGATCAACTAGACTTGACTGTAAGAGGCACTTTACCTACCTTTTAAAACTTTTTTTTGCTCTAACTTCGTTATCTGTAACTTTTTTTGAAATTTTAGGTTATTATCTAAAAGAGAATAAAAAAGCACAAAAATAATGTACACTTAGTTCTTCAGCCTAAAAGCAACCGTTTGCCTTAAAATGCCCATCAAAAGTTTTTGGTTGTCATTAAGACGTGCAATTATCAAGTAGCCATGATCACAAAAACAATGGATAATGATTGTAATCTAGTAAACAACATCAAGAAAGCAATTAATGACGTTGGTGTTATCATTTTTTTGTCTTTTGTGCTTACGAAAATGCTGCAACATAACGAACCTCGCAGCATTGGAGAATTCATTATGTAACGGCATTTTCTTAAACATAAAAGAACAAATTCTTATGTCCCTAATGTCATTAATTGATTTATAATTGTTTTTTAATAGATGACCATTGTTTTTGTGATCATGGCTACTTGATAATTGCACGTCTTAATGACAACTAAAAACTTTTGATGGGCATTTTCAGGCAAACGGTTGCTTTTACGCTTATGAAGTAAGAGTACATTATTTATGTGTATTTTAATTCTCTTTCAGATAATTACCTAAAATTTCAAAAAATGTTACAGATAACGAGGTTAAAGCTAAAAAAAGTTTTCAAAGATAGGTAAAGTGCCTCTTACAGTTAAGTATAGTTGATGAAATTTTTGTTGTTAGTGCATTACATAATAGTAAGCATGTATACCAAAATTTAAATTGATATCTCTACATTTGCGAAAATTAACAAAAAAATAAAAAATAAAAAATTGAACTTCAAGGCCCTGTAACTTTTTACTGGAGGGACTTTGTACTAAGGTATATTAGGTTTAATCGATTTATTATAACCTAAGAAATCTCTGACTAATCGGTGTCCCATTCTTTTTGAGACACCCTGTACTTCCTATTGATGCATCAGATTTAACAATAGCTGCAGAAGCGGTCCCGATGTGTTTTATTTCAAGAATACAAGAAGGATATGAAACAAGATACACTACAGCAAAAAAAGAAATGCTTGCTATTATATTTTCTACCAATAAATTGACATTTTATCTTACTAGAAATAAATTTGTAATTTAAATTGATAACTCAGCTATATCGGCTCTTAAGGCTAAAACATTTCTTAATAACAGATTATACCGATGGACTTCGTATTTACAACAGTTTAATTTCAACATACCACATAGGCCAGGTAGAATTGGCTAATGTTTCGTGAATGTTTTCAAAATGTATTTTAAAAAGATTTCAAAATTATTAACAAAGTTATCAATAGGTATACAATTTCTCAATTTGCAAAAGAGAAACATTGAAGAAATCGGAATATTGTTAAGAGTATTTGATCAAATAAAGCTTTGGAACTTGTAGCGATCTAACGATGGATTATTTAACAAATTTAATAACAAGACATGATTCTAATATGATTCTAGAATCATGTTAGACGTAAATCTCAGAGACCACATCAGAAATGAAGAGATACGAAGTAAGACAAAAGTGGAGGATGTCATGAAAAGAATAGCCACTTTGAAATGGAGTTGGTGGGTCATGTCGCCAGGCAAGACGATATAAAATGGACTAAACATATACTAAACTGGCACCCTAGAAGACACAAAAGAGGTGTTGGACGTCCACAGAGAAGATGGATAGACGATGTGAAAGAGAAATTGGGAAGAAGGTGGCAGCAAGTGGCAAGGGATAGATCAGAATGGAAAAGACAAGGGGAGGCTTATGTCCAGGAATGGGGGAAAAAGGCTGTTAAAGAAGAAGAAGAAGAAGAAGAGAATAACAATCCATTATGGTTTCAAACACATATTAGTGATTGATGTGTTTTCAACATTTATAAAATTGTATTAAGCCAGAAATACATAGTAATACAGAGCATGTATAAAATTTATTAAAAAATAACAAGAAGTTGGACAACCTGAAAAGATCATATCCAACATATTTCCAAAACAAATCAAACTTGCCATGAGACAAATGTTTGTTGTTTTCTAATTTCACAGTTCCAATTTAGTTTTGATAATTGAAACAGTTATTATAGAAGTTAGTTTTGAAATAAGCGTTGTGCTGCGAAAATTAATTTAAGGAGAGCCACGATTTACTATGACTTTAAAAGTTCCCTATCCCCGAAAAAAGCTTTGCTGTGCTGCATTTGGACTAAGCCGCTTCGCAGAGGACTGTTTATAGCTAGTTTTATGAACTTAAATTTGAACGAGTTCCACTCAGCGACGATTTTAGCGAAGGAAGACCAATTTCAGCAGTTACCGAAACAAACATAGACGCCATGCGAAAAACGATTAAGGAGGAAAATTGAGTCACATATAGAATTATTAGGAGCACCTTGGGCATTGGCATGGTTGCAGTAAAAAACATTTTACATAATCATTTGGGTGTAAGTCTGCTGGCGATGGATACCACACAGTTTAAGAGATGCACAAAAACAACAGCATGTGGAATGGTGTAAGAAAACTCTTAAGAAATATATGATTAAATCAGTTTACAACATCATAACTGGTGACGAAAGCTGGATATACGCATCTGAACCAGCATCTAAGCGGCAGTCTTCTTTTCAAAATCAGGAGCTATCACAACTATTGTATTTGAAGGTAAATGTGCGTTTACCGCAGAATGGTACACAACAATATGCCTGCCAGACGTTATTCAAAAAGCTCGTTTACGGCGCGCGGCGCCCAAGGAATGAGATACAGTTCCGATCTATCACCTTCCGATTACTTTCTATTTCCTCGATTAAAGGATAAAATGCGTGGGGTGCGATTTGGAACTACCTAAGATGCTGTGGAAAGCTTGAAAAACAAACACAAACTCAAGAAGATTGGAATTTATGTTTTGAAAGTTGGTTTTGTCCAATGCCTAAATGTATAGAATATAAGAGGGAATGTTTTTTAAACAGAAATGTACAGTGCTACCCTCGTATTAGACATCCACAAAGTAGTGTTGCAGAAAGATACATCAAAAAAGTTGTCAATTATTTAAAATTTTTAACACATAAGCATCATAATAAATGGCTACAACATTTATAAGCAGTAAAAAGTTTTATAAATAATGTACCAAATGCATTTACGAAAATTGCTATTCGATTCCGCGTAAACATGTTTTACGCGGAATCGAATAGCAACCATATCCAAGAAGTATGTCAACATAGCATGGGTTACGTGCCAACACAAGCCTCGTATCGTACGCACCAAGCAGCTGGCAGCTGCTGAGGGCGATCCCAACTGCGGCCCAAACTTATATGGGAATTATGGGGGAAAACGCTGATGCTGCAGAATCAAGGTATAGCCGTTTCAAGCCGATAGCAAAAGTGGTGGAAGTTTTGACATTGAAAATGAATATCATTGCAGCAAAGATGTTCTTGTATCCTCGTGGACCGTGTTTGGACATAATATCGGTTGTAATTGGAACTTGTTAAATAAACATCTTGGGTGACTTCGGTTGTTTCATGCAGTTTCACACAAAAATGGCGGATAATACAATAACTGAGTAATATTTTCACCATCAATTGTAAAAGCCTGCTGTGAGCTGTAAAGATTAACATTAAAAAACTTAGACGGCCTACATCAGTATTACATTTCAACCTGCAAAATAAAGTTGGAACTCGCAATTTTACGAGACATTTTTCTATGAACATTTACAAGAAAAACGAATGGATTTGTGGATGCTATGCGTAATGCTCTGGTTTGTTTTTAATTATTAAAGAAATTATTATCGAGTTTTGTTTATTATCATTTATGTACATTTTGTGTTGTGTTTGAATACTTTTTCTTCTGTGTATTGGACGTGTCCTTCTGGATTATAAAATTCAATATCATAGCTATATTAGGATTAAAACATCGACGGATTGTAGGTGAATCATTTATTATTATTTCCTGCTTAGTTATTGTTAACAATTAAGATCATCTCAAATACAATTATCACGAGCTGCCATTAATATGGGACTAAAATTATAGTTACTCTAATTTGGAAATATACAATAGCTCAGTCACTCTATTTTATGTTATTCTTGTAACGGCAGATCGAATAGAAAAAAAAATAAACGCAATTGCAAATATATAATATAATATATAGGACGACAATAATATATAAGTTAGTATTTACGAGTAGATATTAAAATTCTCATTGTTGAAATTTATAATAATGTAGAAATTTAATTTAAAATTGTAACCATGTAATTCTTGTAACTAAACTAGATGCTAGAGAATGCGGAGGAGAGAAAAATAATATTATAACAAAATTTAGTACATTTTTACTTAAAGTAAATTAGAAATGCTATAAATGTAAAAAGAAATTATAAATTCTTCAATCAGGGTGGATTGAATAATTTGTAGTGCTACTTTAAAGTAGAAAAATTTGTTGTTATTGACGTATGCCAAGGAGTAGAATGTTGACATCGAACGTGTAAGGTAATTGGAGGACGTTCCTGGTTGTGTTAGTAAATTGGCTGGAGAGGGATTTTGTTAATACGGTGTGGTGTTTCGAGGACTCCAGGATATCTGAAAGGAAAGATTTATTGTAAATAAAGTGAATCATTAAATGTCTGATCAACAATACCTGAAGTTAAGTTGTGATATTCGTAAAAGCCGTTGAATGAAAGGTTTGGTTAGACTGTGAGGCTGTAAGTTTTAGATAAAATGAATCTTTATGACAGATATCAAGTAATTTTAAAATAATAATAATAAATAAACGTCCCAACTAGGGTAAAGGGTGTCATGTTTAAACAATTTCTTAACTTGACTAGTTTTGGAGATTTAATTAACCGTACCTCTTTAATACACCGGATAAATAATAAATATGACTTAATCTGCCGTTAGTACCAGTTCTGAGAAAAAATTAAAAATGGGTATCAACACCAGAACGAAATGTTTTGAATAAAATTATGTACAAATATAGAAAAGGCAGGCCGTTCCGGTGTGTTCTATTTGTAGAATAATAAAAGGATATGAAACACACTGGACATCCTTCTTCAGTGATAAATATTTTTAATAGAAGTACTGAACTATTGCTCAATTTTCGGCGTTTTACATTGAAAAAATGGAAACCCATCGGAATATTTATTTGGTAGTTTATATTTGTACAAGATCTAGGCATACGCAGTACGAGGTACCTTAGACACCAACTGTTATTGTCATACAGTCAATACTCTGCTATAATTTCGCTGAAACTGAGATGTTGCATCCTTAACAAGAGCTCTTTCACAGGCTTGTATTATGAAAAAGATTAAACTCGTGACTCTTGGATCAGCAGTCAGGATGCTCAACCGCTCAGTTAACGAGCCCAGCATTTTATGTATTTATCGAATAAAAGAGATTTGTAGTTGAGACTTGGCAGAAATTACGGCCAAGAAATAATAATTACAAAAAAAGTTGAAATTTGTTGATCAAAGCTTGCTACGTCTGATAATCGGTAACCACCCTCGTATCGCCAGCTTCTATAAATATAAACACTTTGAAAGGGAATTATCTCTTTACAATTTACTCGTTGCCCTTTGACTTTTCATTTTATTAGTTACTTTTCAAGCGTGATTGATATCCACTCAATGTATTATTCTTGAATCAATACCTGTTATTATCAGAGTCTCCCTAGCAAACAATACAGGGCTATTCAGAAATAGCACCGATATGTAAAAGCGACGAAATATACTCCCATATGTGTTCTATACCATAATTGATATACTGACAGAGTTTTCTCTATTGTCCACTTCTTAGTATACCCATTTTAAAATCGTTTTAGTTGGATTTCTTGTAAGTTCTTCAGTATTTAATAGATATTTAGTTTTTTAAACAAATATTTCAGAAAATGTATGTGAATGAAGCGAATATACTGCAGTACTTGTACTTCCGTACAATAATAATGAGCTGTTCATAAAACCGAACAAGTCCGATAGAAACAAGAATTGCAAAAGAATTATTTTTGTTATTTGCAGGCAAGATTTCTTACGGGCAGCTGGAAACAATTCTTTAAAGGTAATATATCAATATCCGTTCGCATCCTTACTTTCGTAGATTCCTAATCCCCCTCTTCTTCCTTCTTGTTTTTCGTTCTATTTTCAACTTTTTCTTCTTCTCGTTTTATTTTGTTATATATTTTCAACGAAATATTGTTGTGAAAATCTTTTTCCTCCTCTCCCTTCCCTTCTGCTGCTTATTTAACGTCTTTTTGTCCTGAAACAGATTTATTTCTTAATGAATCTCTTATTTTACCGCCGGCTTTTGTCACTGGCTATCTTGTACTTATTTTCTTCTTCACAGTCGCCAGTCAAAAATCTTCTGTATATCACGTGTTTCGTCCAAGACAGGTCCATTTCACTTTTATTTTGGTATTATTTTAAATATATCTTCGTCTTCCACTCTTTCTCCAATCGGCACATATTAGATGAATGGCTAAGCCGCTCCTCGTCGAACGCTAACAAGTTTATTGCAGATTTTCCCCCACTACTTGACGACTACGATATTTGTTGTCAAATTTTAAGTAATGTGTGACAACTTCAATATAATTCCAAATTTAATTTAAATGACGCACGGTAAATGTGTAGAACTAAAGGACATTGCCTTAACGATGCTAACTCTCTAACTGTAAATTTGCATATTTGCTTGGTTCAGTATTTACTAAAGGCAGGTCGTTAATTTCACCTTGTTTGGCGAAGTCATTTGAACCATTTTTCACTCTAGAAATAGCTAAGTATATAATTCCATACATATTTCATCGTTATTTATCAACGTGCCTTAATAGTTAATAAAGGTAAACTAATTTGCCTCGCTAAACTACCAATGATAATAAAGGTCTGCCTCTACTGCCAGTATTTACTTTTAATGAAAGCAACTATAGCCCGTTCAAGTTATCAGCCATTTTTAGGAAATAAAAATTAGCTTCTATACCAGACGTGCTGAATTAATTGAGATTTACTTGATTCCAACAAAAAATACTATAATTTTGAGAGTTACTTTTCAGCTAAAGTTTTACTAACACCAGCACGATTGAATCGTGACAAATCTAACTTACATAAATTTAGAAACATCTGCTGAAAAACGAATGAGGCTATTTCACTCAGTTTCAAATTTTAAGGGGCCCGTTATAAAGTGGAAGACTTATAGCTGGAGAGGAATTAAAATCTAATTATTTTTACATTAAAGGTCGCCGCGTCCAATAATGGATTTTGAGCATCCTACATTTTGTAAAGTCACTTTACAGATTGCAAAAACGTGGAACACGATTCTGAAATGCTTTTATAAGTTTTATAAGTTACAATTATAAAAGCTCACAACGCATCTAAGTATCAAAGACCTGCATCCGCCAATAACTATTATACCTATGAAGTTGCCTCCTCCACAATGAACTTTAATTAAAGAAGATAAATATATGGAGTTTTAAGACACACTCAATAGGATATTCTTAACAGGAGATGATTACAGTGTCAAATGCTAAATAACAATTAATCACACTAATTTCCAACCAGCATGTTTATGCTGATTTTAATGGTTTGACTGTTTACACCGACCGCAGCTTTGTAGCATTAGAACTACTTGGTGTTAAAGAGTTGCAAAGGGCAGACGCGTGCACTGCAGCAAGTGTTATTTTCTTTGAGAGTTATTGTAGATGTAGCTACACCAATCATCAAGTGACAACATTTCCTTGCAGGTAGATCTGTATACATATATTTGGTTACAATAGAAAATAGAAATTGTGTAAGTCGCCATAAATATGAAGGTTTAGGCTCCTCTTTATGTTGCCTATAAGTTTATGTTTATAATTTAATTTTAGTCAATTTAAATTGCCCTATTTATTTAATTTGGATATTCAAAATTATTTATGCTAGCTCATGTAGATACACACGACTGAACATCAGAGTGAATTCCTTTTATCTAAATTGATTATTCTGAAGTTTGATGTTCCGATTTTAATGGTGACAATCCAAAACTTTTGTCAAATAGTAGTCATATTTCTAAAAATACAAGTACAAATACGTGATCGTTACATTTGTTATATGAGAATATCAAATAGTAAGTGCTTCCTTAATTAAAATTAATTAACTTTAATCTTTATTTTATTTCAGTTCTTATGTAATTCCTGGATTCACCCACCTTTCATTCAACTTAGCACTCTTAAGCTGAAACCAATTCGCCCCACTCTGCAACTTATCACTCCACAACTGCTCTGCTCACAACCTCGGTGAAGGCCTAAGCTGTCCACCAAACTGCCAAAAATGTTCAGAATCAGGATACGAATTAACTCAGGGACCTAGTTTGCTCCATGAATCTGCCTACACAGCTCCACCACAGCAAAAATGCAAACACCTCGTTCGTAGTTGCGTTACTTTAATACTCAATCCAAATCATGCATTTGAATTCCATTACAGCTTAGCACCAGTAATCCAGACCAGAAACACGCCTCACAAATACGCTCACTCCATCCACGACTTCTCTGTGATCCTCTTCTTTTATAAATTGTTACTTGTTATCCAATTCAATCAATGCCAAATGTCAAATGCAATCTTACAATAAATCTAATTCAGTAGCTCCCTCCGTTTATTTGCTTTTATAAATGATAAATGTTTTAGTTTAGTCGTCTCACCACATTCTTTATCTTCCTCCATATAGTCTGCATATCTTCCATTCTTTTAACACTTTATATTTTAAACTTTTTTAACACCACCCAAATTTTATCTTAAACTTTTAACCCTTCCATATGCCAAAAATGTTTTAAAAACTTTTAAAAGAGTTTATTTATTAATTTCTTATTACAAAAATTGGTTACATGCTTTTCGTTTCAAATTTTCTTATGTCAATAAATTTAGAATATTCTGATTTTTTAAATTCTTTTCCTTTGCAAACTGACAAATTTGCCAAGTTTGTATTAATTGTTTAATTAATTTGATATCACTTTTTATATAAAAACATTCACGAAACATTAATCAAGTTTTTCTTGTCCCACAATGTCCAAATATTGTATGAATTTCCTCAACAACTTCTAACATGTCTTTGTCTTCCCTACTTAAAACCAGCAATTCTTTATTTTCAATTTCCTTTACCAACAAGTTCTCTTTAGTTTGGTAACCTGTATAATTATTTTCTTGACTTTGCAATACCAAATTTCTTCTAAATTTCTCCTAGCGTCTGTTTATTTAAAATTTCTTGTCTTGACATGCTTCCCTCTTCATATATTTTCTCAAGTCCAATTAAGATTTGTTTTGGTTTTTCATAATTTGGTAACACTTTTTTTGCTTAGGAAATCTGCAACTACATTTAATCTTCCTGGTTTATGTTTAATTTCAAATTCAAATTGTTGCAAATACAATGCCAATCTGTATAACCTATCATTATGAAAAGTTTTGTTTTTCAGGAAAGAAATCGCTGAATTATCTGTTTCTATATCAAATTTATTTCCAGTTAAATACAATTTTAGTTTATTAATTGCAAATATTATTGGCAACATTTCTTTTTCAGCTATTGTATATCTGATTTCGTGTCCTTTGAGAACCCTTGAAATAAAACATATTGGTACTTCTATTCCTTCTTGTATTTGAATTAATTCAGCTGCTATTGCTTGATCAGCATCCGTACGAAGTACAACATTTTCTTTAAAATTCGGATATTTTAGTAATAATCTTCATGAAACCTCTGTTCGATGGTATTCAATGCTTTTTCTTGTTCTTCGCTCAAAATCCATTTAACCATCCTTTATTAGGTGTTTTAAATTATTATAAAAGGTTTCTCATTTATTGTAACACCATTCTTACTTATTTCATATACTAAATATGTTACATTCTCCTGCATAAATTCATATTTCGATAGATTCAATTTTAACCCGATTTTATTTAATGTTTCTATTATATTTTCCAAATGTTTTAAATGTTGTTCCTCGTTTTCAGAAAACAATAAGGTATCATCGATGTAATGCACACAAAAGTCTTCAAATTGGTTTAATATTTTCTGCATTGTTCTCACAAGTGCAGCACATGATGTAGAAAGACCAAATGGTACCACTTTAAACTGAAAAATCTCCCCATCAATACTGCATCATGTATATTTTCTTGATTCTTCATGTAATGGAATAAGCCAAAACGAATATTTCAAGTCTAACTTTGTTAGAACGTTCTTGTCCCATATTCTACTTAACAAAGCATCAATCTTTTGTGGAGATACATATTGTGGCTTTGCAATCTGATTAATTCTGCGTGTATCAAGACATAAACGAAGTGGACCATCACGTTTCTTAACCACTACTAATGGATTAATAAAATTACTTTTTGAATATTCAATTACTTTATTCTTTACCATTTTCTGTATTTCATTTTTAACTTGTTATTTTAGTGCAAAAGGAATTGGATATGACTTACTGTTAAAACTTTCTGATTCATTAACTTGCAATCTGTGAATGTATTTTTCTGCTTGACCTACTTTTTTATTAATAATCTCAATATTTCTGTTAATTGTTTCTAATATTCTGCCCTTAAAATGTAGATTCCTCTCACCTACTTTCAAATCATTCAACAATTCCCCTCTGTCAGTATAAATATCTTTTAAATTCATTATTGTGTTACTATTAATTATTATGCCTTTATTACTCTTGACTTGGCAACACTTATTTTCTTGGCAGCCACTTTTGGGTCCTGTCCAAGTTTTAATTAACCCCCTCCCCATCACTTTTTATTCCCAATTGTTGAATCACGTCGATCCCCAATACAATATCTACACTCAGAACATTTACTATGAATATTAACAATACTTTCCCATTCATTAATAATTATTTTAATATTTAACATTCTGTTGGTAATTGAAATTTTTCCTTTAGTTGCAGATAACAAATCTATCGTATTAACTTTAATTATGTTTTATGTAAGACATTTAAATATTTTAGAATTATTTCCTCTTTTATTAAAGAAGCCATTGCACCACTCTACATTAGTGCCGAATATTCACAATTGTTTAAACTGACTTTTATACAATGCGTCAAGAAACACAACTGGGCACCTACTACGAACTCAGTTGTAGAAACAAAGCAGCCGTTGTTAATTTCTGCGATATAATATAGCTACAACTAATTTTCTATAGTAGAGCAAAACGTAAACCTAACCTGAAATTATTCGCCAATGCTAAAAACATTCATTTCTATCAAAATAGACAATGCGAGGGATAAAAAAGTGTTCTCATTGAAAACTGCAGGCAAAAGTACTACTCAGGCGGCTTGGGATTCAGTCTTTAAACCGAATACTAACAGCCGACAATAATTTTCTAGAATAATAAATAATTACCAATGCTCCAGAAGATAACAGAAGAATATAGACATTGAAGAAATTAAACAAAAAAGTTTTAGCTTGTGCTACACTCACAAATAAAAAATGTAGTAAATTAATAAACAATTTAATATTCAAAAGCAAATAGATCTACAAATACAACATGAACAACCACAGTAATCTCACTCGACTACCTATGAAGTAAGAGAGCGGTGCAACTTCGCAAATACTTTTTTACCTGCTTGGCTATCTCAGCCAATGAGCAGTCCCAGATGGCGACATTTTTCACGGAATTACGATGTCCGTGAACTATTTGCAAAGCCCTGACTACAAAGTTAGTTAGAAAATTCAGGGGCGCCTAGAAGGATAATACCAAAAAATGATGTAGAGTAGCAATTCCCAAAGAAGACTTGAAATGTGTCGGTTTAGCGTCTCCTCTTTGAGGAACTCTTAGCCATTATGACCTCGCCATTTCCAACTGGGAAATCGTAGTAAAATCGATTGGAATTTGAATTCCTAGCCCAGAACCAGAGGCTCGTACCTTTAAGCCGAAGCTGCTTTTGTGAATAAGGTACCAAAATTAAATAAGTGCGTAGCACAATTCAAATAATTCACGATACATGCGAAATGAAAATAACAATAATTCTCGTTAAGCATATTTCAACGAAGACAATGGATGTATTGCGCTGCAACGGCGGTATATGAATTGACTTTTCGCATAAAAGTGCCTGTGGGTAGTCAGACGCCAGAGTTCGTTGATTGCTTCGATTGATTAGTCTAAGAACAAATTTGAAAAATTATGTATATCTATTGGCTCAAGTATTACATGATATTTTTAAACTAAACTTAATGTATGGAGTATGTATAGTTTAACATAATTAAAACATATTCAGTAGGAAGATCCCAAGACCAAGTCAGAAACTTATCACAAGCAATTTGACATGGTCGAGGAATTTTTTAGTAGATAATTGCCCAAATACAATTTCAACACCAGAAATCAATGAACGATTTGTTTACAAATGTTAAAAATCAGGTGTTCCTTCGATTCTCTAAAACCTAACAATGCAAGTGAGAACAAATTGTGACGTAATTAACACCTCAAACGTTTGAGGGGAATAATCAAACTAATAGATCTCGGATGGATGCTAAACGCCTAGGTAGGTTGGCGACCCTTCTGGCACGTCAGCGGCGGGGCTACGGGGGTGGGCTAGCCTCTGCATTCCGCTGTGCGCGGTGGCGTTGCTTGGTGGCCAAGTCTGAAACCATAATATTAATGGCGGACCGAGATTGTTCTTTACAACGCCGGTACCACGTGCACATATGTAAGTATAATTTGCATCCGTAGCCCCAATGTTAGTGAGTGGAGGAGAAAAGGCGTACCACCCCAATTCAAGCTTGGTGTGTACTGACCGAAATGCATCTGCGAAAATAGCGCGGGATCTTTCATAAATTCTGTTCACGGCGTATTTGCAAGGCCATTTCCCAGGCTTCTAGAACGACCTATAATTTCACCAGGGAACGTTGTGGGATGATCCTGATGACTATGAGGAGGATTGTGCCACACGTAAGTTATGCCTTTGATTAAGGGGTGGTTGTGCTTAAAGCGTCCTTATTACGCCGTGATCAGATCATTTGCGAAGGGGTTGAAAGGTCTACTGAGAGGGGGGCGGATTTTTAGGGTTGGTTTCCACTGATAAGCGGTTAGCCGGATGGGGTAGTGGGATGCAGACATCGGAGTATTCGGTATTGTGAATCGGAGATCCGGCGGGACTATTCAGGCTAAGAGTTGAGAAGAGCTTGTTAGAGTTCTGGAGAGTTCTTTCTGGTTTCTGGACTCAAATGCCTCGAACCGACGGCAGCTCGCTTTGCATGATAAGACGAGGCCAGGTCGGTTTTGCTGGTTTGCTTCGCTAGAGAAAACGAGGCTTCAGGTGTCCGTTCTGCTTGAAACTCGCCCCAAGGGGGTTTACCGCTGCTAACTCCTCCAGGTGGAATGGAACTCACGGTACATGTAGTGTCTTGATCTGGTCGAACATCGCCTTCGTTTACCCTTGCTTCACTATCTGAGCCATCTTCTGGGGGATACGGATAAGCATTCGCCATAGCTAGCTACTCGCTGATTTGCGCATAGCTGAGCCGTTGCGCTTATAACTAAATCGCCGAGCTGGAGATCAACCGTCGATTGTAACTTAAGATGGTGGCGTTGAAGTTCTGACATATTTATTATGTTTAAATTCAATTTGTATAGTCGCAAACGTCACAGTATTGGGTCATATTTACAGAACTATCTTAAGAACTGATAACCCAAGTGATATACAGGGTGTATCTAATTGGTGGTACAAAAAATGCACTGCGATATTCTACGCCTAAAACTAAAATGAAAACCTAAGGGTCATCTTTGTTTTTATCTGTTGTATTTTTCTGGTAAAAGCCATTCAAAGCTGAGAATTAGCACTTGTTATAATTACATTCTTAACAACATCATAGAAAATTTTTACAAAAAGAACACTTATCTGAGCGCTTTTAATGAAATTAAATTGCGAATCGTTGTATATTAATTAATTTTTATTGTATTTCTTTTTTTATTTTTAACGGAAAAATGTTTGGCAACAATGCCCCATACTGAAAAGGACAATATTATTTCATCTAGCATGCTAATGCATATGAACATCATACTTACCTATTTTCTGTAACATTGCTAATTTTACGAATATTATATTGCTTATATTTTGAAAAATACTCCATAAAATGCAAAATGGTTCTTAGGTTTTCCTTTTTATTTTTAGGCGTAGAATATAGTAGTGCATTTTTCTACGATCGATTAGATGCATCCTGTATGGCTGTATATACCTAGTCCGGGACAACTATTCTCTTTATAGAGAGAAGCTACATCTATTTTAATCCGACGTCATTAAGGCAACCAAAATACACATGTACTAAAATCATTCTTATTTCAGATGCCTTTCTATGGTTCACACTCGTACTGTCTGAAAAAATCAAACATTGGAGATAATATGCTGTCTTAAAGAAGAATTCTGAGAACCTATAGACAGTTCATCATCTTAATATTTCAATTCTGTCGGAATATAAATTATAGCTGCGTGCATCATTCAAAGTCAGACAAAGTATATTACGGTTCCTCGACCACTAGGCCTACATTGGTTGGTTATATAAGCTTGAGATTATAGTACTAAACCGTGCAGTAGTTCTACAGAACAAATAGTAGTCCTAAAAATCGCTTCAATGTTGCTCTAGAATTGCTACAAATTGGGGTAGATGCAAACACATCACTGAACGAGTCATTACCTACTACAACAACATTGTGATTGGGGATACATCAATACAATCTTAACAAAATTGTATCCTTGTACAGACCTCAGAACAGTATCCTTGGGCCAATAATGTTATAATTGGAGAATATTTCGGTGGCCCCCAAACAGCACCCCATTTGCGGACAATGTTACTACCACAAAAAGAAAAAAATCGCACTCATGCTTCAAGTAAGCTCATATTCATTTGGATAACATGCACGATTGGTTTAAGAAATGGCGTATACGAAAACTACAAAGCGACATGTAACTTTTATCCTGAGAAGGAAGACATAATCTGTAATGCCTTAATACATCTTCCAATTTTATAGAGCTAAATTCTCATATTCTTACCCGTAGATGGACTGGCAAACACAGTGCCTTCACTAAACGTAAACAACTACGACTTAAGCTTTCTAAACTTAATAATTAATTGGCAGAAAGCGGAAGCCAGTACGTTGGCAATAAAATAATCCTCTAACCAGAATTGACTTACGAAATAAAGTTGTGGAACATTCTACAGGCTTCTGCATTGAAATTTTGCAAACCTTAAAGTAAGACGGTTTGAACTATCGTAAATAATTTATAAGAAATCAGACGTTACCCAATAATCCAAACGTCTCCTCTGAACCGAGACGAGCCAAATACGCGAGTGCTAAATACCTTTCACGTGTTGAACTTCATCCAAATCCCGTGGTCGTCAGATAAGCGTCAAAAGATATACCACTCATATCATAAACATGTGGAATAGCTAGATGACTATTATAACCTATTTATTAAAAAATATTTAGATTTTTTAACATGCAACGTAACACAGACTAGTCCCAAATTTACTTAGCAGTAGTATTTTTAGGTTAGTTGTTAATTTATTGACCTAACCGAAATTGAGAATCAGAATCCTTATGTGCAAATGTATGAAAAACCTGCGCGCATGCATGTTTCAGTGTGTCACTTTTTCATTGCCACCGATCGCGTTTTTTTCCTTATGCAGCTTGTCCCAGAAATTGCAATAAAGCACCAGGTACCCGTATAATAAGTAAAGCATGCACGCGGCTTACTACAGTGGGAAATCGTCGCGGTGTCACTTTGAAAACGCAGGGCGGTAGTGGCGTGACAGATTATTATATATTATCATTTTTTAGGTTCTACTGAGTTATTTACTTTAGCTTGAAGATGTTTTTGACCCAGCAAACTCAGAAAAAGTCATCCTTTGGAGTCATGAGAATTTGAATCCAGATATAAGTTACAGATCTCAGAGGACAGCCTTGGGCTTGCTCGTAAACCTCTAATATTAAGAGGAAGTCCCTACGGAAGGACGTCACGATGGGTAGAATTTAAAGAAAGTTAATTTTGGCGACTGGTCGTAAACCAACCAACGCATCCCAATGGCGTTTAGCCTGCTTAATGGGAAACGGCTCAAAACTTAGGTCCATTACACGAACACTTGGAAAAACAGACATATAACAGTAGTAATGACTACTAGAAACAATAAGGTCGTAAATATTGAATTTAAGATGAAAGATGATGCATGCACGAATTACGCACACAGTAAATGGGTGATACCAAATTTCTGAAGGCATGGCGGTTTTTACAAGTTCTTCAGGTGATGCGTATTGTTATCCGAATAATTCCACTTCAAGGGTTTAAAGTACTGCTGAGGCTCGTAATTACTCCAAGATCAACTGATATATCACTAAAACCCATAAATTAGCTTCCGGTTGCTTTCTTGTCAGGAAAATAGCTCACTCGGATTCACGCCAGCTCGCGTGAGTCGAGCGTAAAAACGTTCGCTCCACGAGCAACCCCCCGCTTGGGAATTAGTACAGAAGTGAAGAACTGTGCCTCCAGTGCGTTAACAAGACACGACTGAACGGAACGAAAGAATTTGTCCTACTTCTTTCTTAGGCGCAAAATATTATGTGGCATTTTAATTATCCTAAAAAATGATTACATTTTCATAAATTGTTATACTCCCGATTTCTGATACCCAAAACGGTAAGGTAGAACCGCTTGTACGAGAAATTTAAGCACCGAATAGAACAAAATCATTATAATTTTACACTCAGAATTAATTGTACTACCTGTCGTTTTATTGCAATTTCTGGAACATCCTGTATATAAATGTATGCCGTTCGTGCCTGCGTACTTCAGTTTTTTGTCGTCACCGATCAGGCATGGCACAAACTTTACTGCTACATACCGACCAGCATGCTTTCTGTCATCGCATGATTTTATTCCAGATACAGCAAAACTTGTTTTTGTAGTGCGCTTGTGATAAATAGTTTACTGCCAATTTCGACGACACTAGATATTTTTCTTAAGGCTTTTATTTAACATTTTACTTAGAATAAGGGCACTTATGTGGTGGATTAAAAAGCTAGTAATATACATGTAAACCTGTGTCATCTGGATTTGAAACGGTAGGGCTACATCTCTCGCCGGTGGTGTTCGTTTCCACAGTTAAAGCTCAAGCCAACTTGTACTTTTTATGATATGTTTTCGGACTTTTTCCACTGTCTCGGGTGTAAACACACAACGTTTCGGGAGTTTTGATCTACTCCCGTCTTCAGTTGTTCCTGGTTAGTCCTGAGAAAGACTGATATTGTATGTTTTTCAATGTAAATTTGTGCCTCCCTCGGGGTTTGAACCCGGGACTGCTGATCGCTGTGATTACTACTCTGCCACTCTAACCACTAGGCCACCAGACCACTGCCAAAAAATGACATTCAGAGAACAACTTGTACTTTTTATGTATTTTATTATATGTTACGCTTAAGCAGTTATTATATTCTGGAATGGTAAGTGTTCGCAAAGCCGATCCTGCGTTGAAAAAGTGTATTGTGCGATTTTAATTTATGTGTGTGCTGCGATAGCCCAACAGCTGTGTGAGGGGAGATTTACGAACAAGTGGACAGAAGGTACAAGATTTTGCCCAAGTGCATACGTGTATTTGGCCATACGATAAGCAAAGTGACGGAGCGAATGCCTGAGTTTCAGGCGGCCGGACTGGGTCCGATTCCTAGTGACAACATCGGGATTTTAAAAATCGTAGGCTTTTAGACTTCCACGCTAACACCTGTGTTAGTCGTTAATCTATAATAAAGGAAATCTTCCTCACTTTTGACGGGCAAAAGTAGCCACCTACCCCGCTTACAAGTAAAGAGGGCTCATAGAATCACTTTGCGGTTAAAAACAGACCACTGGCCTACAATCAGAGGAAGAAGAAGAAAGACGAAGTAAATACAAGTGGTTTCAATAGCCGCGCAGTGAGAAAATCACTGCATATTAGTGGGGTTCACAAGGCAACGTTACTGGAACAGATATTTGAAGTGCACGCATTATTCAACGTGTACACGTAAGTATACCACTTGTACAATATTTCAAGGGTATATTTATAGCATCCGTTGGGAGACACCAATTTACGCTACACACAAAGGGCATTTAGGAAGTTCCAGTGCGCCGCAACGTCAGATAACAGTGAGTAAAGAGCAGTTAGGGCTACACCGAGCAGTACAGCAGCGATTCCCAGTACCATGCCGTACAGTAATCGGGATGACACAATCGATGACATCCCGTTTTCAAGGGTCCAGTGCAGAGTTAAAATGTTTTCTGGTCAACGTGATAAAGTTGCGTTCAACTGCATGCATTTGCAAAGGCGAAGGATTATGTTTTATCAGTGATTAATATGGATGTATTGCATGTGAATTTAAATAGGGCCGGACTTAAAACACTGACGGATTCAGGCAATTTTAACATTTCGGTTTTGTTAAAAGAGCTTTATTTTATTTGTGTTTTAAAAATAATTATTTTAACGCCATTTTAGTAATCATGATTTTTTCGAACTCCAGATTTTTGCGAAAATATTCGTTTTCTTGTCTTCTCAGTCAGAAAAAATGGTTTTCGAAGTGATGTCTGTCTGTGAGTCTCCAGTCTGTGAGTCTTTACTCTTGTGTTTTTTCTGTTTTCCGGATTTTTTTTCTAATTGCTTGATACAACAAAAATTTTATAGAACAATATTATACATATATTGTGCAATTGTCTACCAGTTTCGTTTAAAATGTTTTTCACAAGTACAGTTTTTGGAAAAATCCAAAAATTATTTTTTTTAGTTCTCAAATTCCAAAAATAATTAATAATGGGAATATATTTTTTTAAAGCCCTATTATAATATATAATTGTTTTTCACTGTTTTTTCTATAAAGTGCTGTTTTAGAACAATCTCAAAATTAAATTTTTACAAATAGTTCCCCAAAATTTAAAAATTAATCATGGGAATATTTTTGACACCCTATTAATATTGCATAGTTGTCTATAACTTTTGTTACAAAGATTTTTTTGTAAAGATTAGATTTTTACAAACATTTTCGCAATGTCCAAATTTAATTGGAATATAATTTTTTTAAACTTTTCAATTAAAACACCTTCATCAAGTGCTGTTCTTGAAGTTACGTAGTCTGTATAGATACGTTTAAATATGAGTTTAATGATAAAACTAAATTAATGTTAATTAATCTATCTCCATCTGTAGCTTAGTCTATTTTCCTATGTTGGCCGATTCTAATAAAGTTAAGCTACAACGAGCACAAAATACATGTATTATATATATTTCTAATGTTCAATATGGACAGCATTTAACTCCTGGTTTAAAATCACTTTGCGTTAGTGATGGGCATAACCGGACAATTTTCATAACCGAATTATTTGCATTCGAATGATATTAATAACCGAATGATTATTTGAATAATCATTCGAATAAATTTTGGCTCTCGATTCGTTTCAATTTTCCCGGTTTGCCGGTTGGCGGTTTGCCGGTTGGCGGTTTGCCGGTTAGCCGTTCACCGTCATCTGCAACGGCATCGTAACTTGCAGATAGCAGAGGAACTCAGTTAATCGTTAATTATAATACTTGTATAAATGATTTTTATTTTATTTCTAAGGAGTTTAAACCATTGAGAATAGCTATAGCAATACTAATCATAAAGAAATTATAAATATGCGAATACAAAGTATCTATTGAATCTATTTTTAGTTCCTAAAATTCTCTAGTAGCCACCCTTCCCTTTTCGCTTGCACATCATACCGGTATATTTTAGAATCCATAATTTATCTACGTTTAGCCTGCCGCGGTTCTAAGGACGCACACTTAAAATTTTAAACATCGAAATCCACTTCTTGTTCCACGTTCATATCATATGACGACGGATGGGCATCGACTGCTTCGTTATTAAAAATTAAATATAAATCTGTTACGATGTTGGAAAATCTTATTTCGCTTTCTGTTTATCCCTTATTAGGAATAATCAACCGCGTTTCGAAGCAAAAATTTAGGCCGTTATAAATTAATACCAACACAGCTTCGGCAAATCTCATACTCAGCAGAGCGTTATCTTTAATAGGAACGGCCCCATAAATTTAACTGGTCGACTGGGAGTTTCAAATGTCTTAATAACATCAACAAGCAACCGCGAGCCTCACTTGGGTCAATCAGTACAATCTGCCTTGCTTATGGTTATGAATCACGTATTATTTACAGAATTTCGATCACTCGCAGGTCGCTGAGATACGGCACGTAGTACGTATCACGATGAGGTTATTTTTCATTCGAATACTTGGAACGAAAACCGAGTTACACATGTTATTTTAATAACCGGATAACCGGTTATTTTTCATTCGAATAAGCCCATCACTACTTTGCATATTCAATGTAAAATAGCGTAATACCTACCTGTACATCATGTTTTTATACAAATAGTTATTAAATAAAACACTAAAATATTTGTACGATCTACTTATAAAGAGAACTGATATTCACAATATAAATATAAGAACTGACAATTTTACCATACCGAAACATTATTCCTCCAAGTTTGAAGGATGTTTTTCATATATGGCACTTACATTGTTGAACCTGCTGTATACCTTGCTTAACAAGAGGTATTTCTGTTTTAAATACAAAGTAGGAGAACTAACTTTAAAAGAATAAGAAGTTATATCATGTACGTACTACATTACCTTTACTATATGTATTGTAATGGTATGATGCTTACAGCAATTCTGGTTGCATTGCTAAAGAACGAAGATTAAGGAAAGATTCAAATAGGCCCAGAATTTGTATTGTATTTATTGCAACAATATAAGTCACTGGTAAACATTGATAATTACATAGGACGTGGTTAGCAATAACTGTAATTTAATTAACAAAGGTTAGTAATTGAATAAAACAGTATCATCAGGGTTGTGTTCAACTTGCATTCAATATTTGTGCTCGGTATGGCAAATGTAGCTAATTTGTGATGACTGACAGATTAATTGTGTAACGTCAAGACACGATAATAAATTCGCTTAAATACGAAGGTGTTTTGAAGCGTTACAGAAGTTTTATGCAGCGTTTTGTATTGATATCATAATGCCAACAATCGATAACGCAGCTAAAGGGTTATTAAGCAGTGTAAGAAGACGCAATGATGCAAAGAGCATTTGAAAAGCAACCTGAGGATTAAAGAAGACTACAAGAAAGTAGCTTGTGAATCAGTGTTTATTTAACTATAAGTGAAAAAATGCAACCCAAGTGATGTTAGAGTATTCTTAAATTACATTTAAGAAAATATTTAGAAGTTAAGAATCAAAGATTGTAAAAACTTACTAAAACAATTGTATAACATGTTGCTATGGTGACCTAGGGTGTCAATTGTTGCTGTTTATTGAGGAAGCCAAGCTGAAGGCTTGTGTGTAGTTTTGGTTCCCCGTTTTTAATTACTTTTGTTGATAAAAGTATATTATTTGTGCCAGTTGTTGAGTTTTATTTATTCACCATTGTGCCGAGGCCAGTTGTGGTTAATTTGATAGTGTTCATTAGTGCATTCCCAGAGAAAATTGAACCTGGAGCTTCGCCCATTTGTAATTGTCTTCGAAGCTAAGTTTTGGCAAGTTTTGGAGCTGTGGGAAGCGGAAATCAGAGTGCAGCGTCTAGAGGAGCCCTTGTTTGTGGTTTACAAGAAGACAGCAGCAACTAAAACATCGCCAGGAGGCAGATATCAACTTGGTGTCCCTTTCAATCGTGAGCCGGTGCGAGGTCAACTTTCTAGCCCGATTTAACTAAGCTGGGAGCTACGAGAAGCGGACAGCAAGGTTCAGGACTTGGGGAAGGCTTTGTGCGTGGTCCAGAAACGGGCAGCAGCCGCTGAAACCGTTCCAGGAAGAAATTACGAGCGTGGCTTCACCTTTTTGCGGAAACCGGAAGTGGATTTGGCGAGCAAGCAAGAAACAAAAGCAGGTTGGCGTCCCTTTTCTCTTGAAAAAAAAACAAATTCTAGGTTAGACAAACAACTTGACTATTTGAATTGCATTGTTATTATTTACCTAAGGTGAACTGATTAATTGTTGGTTTATTTGTGTTCAAAATACGATGGATTTCTGTGATTCGAACAGTTTTGTTTAGAGTCAAATATTTGAGGTTATCTACCATTCGTTAAAATCAAGCATTTGTTATATAATGGTAAAATGTATACTGTGTAACAACCTAGCCCTGCAGATACTGGAGTCTCAATAGCTATTTGGCGCAAAAGTTTAATAAGTTGCCAATAAATAAAATTTAGAGGGCAACATACCTTTATAATTGCAGTAAAGCTTAATTCAACAATTATAATTTTTAATTTGCCCTGAGAAAGGCAAATAAAATTAAAACTGTGGTGTGGTCGCTATTTATGTATTTAATTACTAAATAATAATATACACAGAAGTATTCAATTACAAATATTATAGTATATTTTCCTCATTGTTACATTTTCTTTCAACAGAATTATTATTTACAATTAAGTATTATCATAATGTGCTTTGCACCACATGCAATGTAATTTAGTATTGGGGGAGTGAAGACTGGCTTTACTGAACCCCTACCATTTGTGTACCACTTTCTGTGTATGCAACAGACTGATTTATTATTATTATTATTATATGTTACGTAGTTATTTACTTTTATCAAAAATTCTTTTTTATTAGTATAGTTTTTGAAAAAATCGCAAAATTACATTTTTACAACCAGTAAAAGGAAGTCGTGTAGTTAGCACACCTTATTTTTTAATTATATTTTATGTATGTTTTGCGAGTAGACTCAGGCATCTTGCACGTAGATTTTACTAGGAGATAATTCTACTGTTTATATAATTTTATTTTATTTAATATGTTTTTATTTGTGATTTGAAGTCAATAGGAAATGTAAAAAATTGGCCTTTCTTGTGCATTATTTAAAGTCAAGTTTCAGCTGACAACACTACAAGGGGGCACCAGATTCCTGTCTTGGTAAAAAGTGATCTTTCATAAACCACTAACTGAGATATTAAGAGAGTTTCACTTTCAGTGAGGGATAAAAAGGGCAACTCATTATTTAAATATTAACGTAACCACAGAGGGGTGCACAAACGCCGCATTTCAGTTTGGTGCCCAAAGAAAGGGCAGCGCATACGCTGCACTTCAGACTATGTTAATAAATTTGCATATGGAATGTTGCACGAATGGTCGAGAAGTTTTTATGCATATACTAAGAGCTCTTTAGAACTTGGGTAGAGGCATTACTCACTCTTTTTCAAAGGAAGATAAAACGACATATTCTATTACTAACTTTTTGTCAAAGTACTTCGGCTAACAGAGTGCTGGACTCTCGTCGCGCGAGTCCTCGATTCGAATCCATGGAGAGACGAAATTTTGCCGCAGTTTCTTATGTAGGTACCCGATTTAGAAAATTTCGCCGTTGAGCTACAATTAGCGCTCTTCCCGCACGACTGGTCGAAAGGGATACACATTGATAACCTATAGTTATTAATTAATGGCGGTTGCTAAAGGATAGATGCGTGCAGTTCAGGAACCGCTATTTACGTAACTCATATCAGATTACGTGCTAAGTTCTTTATGTAACTGTTTATGTCACATGTTGTGATTTACATAAAAGTTGTTAAAATAATACAGTTGGTGGAGGCGCTGGGGTTTTACACTTATTTAAAGTGAATATTCTATTGTTCAACTGTCCATTCTATTAGTTTCTTCACAGTAGGCTAAGCACTTCAGGTAAAATAAAATCATTTCGACCATTGTAAGTATACTATAGCCCAAAACTGGTATTTAATAGTTTTTGTCATTTATATGCCTAGTTAGAAAATTTGTTTTCCGAACCTCTTGTAGCCTAAAACTAATTTGGACTGCTAAATACACTAAGAAACAGACGTTTCGTTTTTTTCATCTTTGCCTTCTTCCTTTTCTTCTTTATGACTAGGACAAACTCTCTATGCATGTATATTATATTTATTAGCACGAATTTAATTCGTTTTTGCCTTGTTTAAAATTTAAATTAGTCACTAATAAACAACTTGCTAATATTAAAAAAAACATCAAATTCAATACCTCATCTATGGAAACTAACATTTAAACAACAATATTCGCCGGTATTTTCTAACTAATGTTTATTCAAACAAATTCAAATTCTATTTGATACGTAACGTTGTTGTCTGGCGCCGTCCTTCTTTCTCCGCGATGAATTCCATTGACCTTATTTTCGAAAACAATCCAGAGGAATTTGCGGCAATTTACTATCATCGGTTCATCAGCGCAGTTTTGCTGCCTCTGGAGTAATAAAGCCAGGAATGATGCGTATGCTGCGAAGTATTCAGGCCGCATTTATTTAATTAAGAAAACACGCGTAAACGCGCTAAAGGTGTTTATTTGGCGAATACCTTTCTAAAAACACAGTCTGGCGCCGACGCCCATCGTTGGCCGCCCACGGACGTCAGAAATTTGCAGCGTCTTCCCACTGTGTATGTTGAGCCAGAAATAACGCGGATTTAAAAGTCTAATTTCGATTTTGCAGCGGCTGTTATGCTGCCATTCTTGTCGTGCTTCGGACGTCTGGAGCATGAGTTTATTTGCGCAAAATATTTTGAGGTTTCAGGAAGAGCCTTTGCCTAGGCTAGAGAGGCCCCACCACAAATCAGATGAACAAACTATCGACAGACTAAAAATACGAAGGATTTACATTGGGTTCTATGAGAGGCATTTTGTTTTGCAAGTCGTCCTTTGCATTATTTTTAGACGCCAATTACCCAACTGAAAAACGTGACCCTGCAGCGGTTGAAGTTTTGAGATAGGTTTCGCATGTGTCTGTTTGTCTGCTGAATGTTTCTAAACGGAAAAGCGACATTTATATAACAAGTAGTTTAGTTAGATTTTAGGAAATATCAATGACATTTTCATTATCTGTAAACATAGAGCACAAAGGTCCTAAGGGTATGTATCTGATCACAATTTCAAATTTTCATGAATATTCAACTTTAAATTTCTAAATCTGCAATTGCAGAAAATCATACTTAAAAGTTGTGTACATAGTATTACTATCCCAATTCTCAATTGTGCATGTGCTTATTACTAACAGAATGATCACAGTTATTAAACCTACTCCTAAATACAACAGTTATACTTCAAAACTACAAGTAAACTGCACTCTCTGATCACAATCTTTACAAACTTTTCACCAATTTCTTCAGTTCCCAAATAGTTTTTCACCTGTAGTCTTAATGGGTGACACGTGGGGATTGAAAATGATCACAACTCCATAAGCTACCCTCCACCACAACAACCGCAATGCCCAAAGTTAATATTGATCATAACGTTCCAAAATCGTCACGATTTCCAAAACTGGAATGATTTGTTCGCCTCGAATGTGTCGACGTTTCTATGCAAACTTGAAATATGACGTTAATAAGTGTATTTTGGACTCGCGTAACTCCCACGTCCATATCTCCCGATAAACACAACCTATACAATTTGAAAATGAAATATGTTTGGAAAATTACAGCTTTTACAATTAAGCTTGATTACAATTGTGAAAACGCATCCATGCGTTCCTCTTCTTCTTCTTGAAATTTATGTAGACAGTAAGATCTGTGTAAATTTACATTTTATGGCCTTTCTTGCAACGTAGATTCCCAGCTCTCTGCGGTAGCTTTCTTGGTGGATGTTCCATAGCTATGCTTGCTAATCTGATGTCATACATTCTTCGAACATGTTCGTACCGGTATCTTCTTTGTTTTCTTCCCTACGAACAATGGCATCTACTGCGCAGAGTTTTCTGATATTTTCATTTCTAATTCGGTTCCTCAGCGTTTAATTGTAAGTACATATTTTAATATCAGTATTAAATTAGTCCAAAGCAGTGTTGAATCCAGGGAGGTAACCGGGGGCGGATTCCCTTCCGAGCAGTACAAAATTCCCTCCTGGAAACATTATCACTTCATATTCATGTTTTTTATCTTTGAAAGAATGGGTGGTTTTCGCGAGAATAGGTAAAAATAACCCCCCATTGGTTTCATTCCCCCCCCCCCCCCCGGGAGTAATCAGTCTGAATTCAACACTGGTCCAAAGTGTCACCACGATTGCAACTCTTGAAGTCACTTTCCATACCCTCAAAATATTCACAACCCCCAAACAACTCCCATTTTCCAACACAGTTTTCCTCAGAATTATGTGCTACCGAAGTTTTGGGTGCAATGTAACAATAACCGAAAGTATCCAATATCAATGTCGTGACGTGTTAATATTTCACTAGATATTTAACTAGATCAATGAGATTGCCAGAGAGAGAGAGAGAGATCTGAATATAAACAATACGTAATAAACTTATCTAATTGTCACAAGTAAAACAATAGTTATAGGCGCCAGGTTCAACAACTTACCTTGACACACTCCGTTGAACCATACGAAGTAGCCGAGCTGTGGCGGCTGCAAAGAGGTAATAAATAACCATTAAAAACGACAACGGTTAGTGTTAAACAAAAACAATACATTTATTCGAAGGGACGACACTAAAATACTGAAAGGAATTGATAACATCAGGTTCATGAATACAAGCGAGGTTAGATGGAAGACGTTGCCGGATAAAGTTAATAAACAAGCTCTGGCGGCCATTTGCGTAATTGCCGTTATCTAGTACTGAAATGTACAGTGTTGAATATGTTGTTTATAAGGTTAGTCTGGCTTGGTGTTTCGAGGATTCGACGATATCTGAAAGTAAAGATTTATTATAAATAAAATAAAGCAATGTTAAGTCTGGTGTTAGCTAACATCGCGTCAAAGTGTACAAAATCGCATCAAATTTTGTTTACTAATGAATTAGTTACCATAAGCATTTGAGATTTGATTCGTTTTTGTTCACTTTGACGTCGCGTTAGCTAACACCAGACTTAACATTGCTTTCTGCAACCGGCCGCTAATGTCAGATCAACAGTTACGTGAAGTAAGTGAAGTTGTGATATTTACAAGAGCAGTTGAGTAATAGTTTCTGATAAGTTGTTAGCCTAGGTTTTAGATAAAAGGAACCTATATGATCGATATCAAGGTTAACCATAAAAAGTAATTTTAAAACCAAAATAGCCATGAATGCATGTCTCAACTTGAGGAAGGAGTTTCTTGTTTATATAATTTATTAACTGATCTAGTTTTTGAGCTTTAATTAACCATACATATTTAATACGACGGATAAAAAATAAATATGACAGAGCACATAGCCATAAATATCTTGGATTAAGTCAATCTGACATATCATATAATCAAGTTTTATGCAAGCTTAGGTGAAAATAAACAATTGTTATATCAAGACTATTCAGTTCACCTGTCATCTGTCAAAAGTGGACCAATGAAAACGTTTGCGTTTCACACCCAACCAAAATAAACTGTAGTGGCTATTGTACTAGTAGCGAATTGCAGCGGATATTGTACTAGTACTCAAGTGACCATTTTGAACAAATTAAAATATTTATTGAAGACGTTTACACAAATTATTTTTTAACGTGTGTAACCAACTTTTGAGCCTTTTTAATGTGAACAATGGGTTTGGTTCATTCGTAGTCAAAGTTTGAAACTATAACAAGGTTGGATTTTTTTGTTAAAAACGATTTGGAAAATATGGTAATAACATATCTACACACAGGACTATATTTTGAAACACCGTTTGGCCCTGAAAGTTGACCTGTTAAGGTTTCCCAGTCAGCTAGTCGTCGGATCGGAGTTCTACGACCATTCAGTTTATGGCGTCTTTTTTAAAAAATGGACACCAACTTTAAGTCACAAAATAAATATTAAATCTAATTTTATTTAATTAAAGAACGCATTATCTCATAATCGTATAAACAGTTACACCCGACGCAAGGGATTCTAAAATTTAAATGAACGACCAATTGCAATTAGTAAAAATATACAAATTAAATCAAGCAAATCATTTATTAAAAACAACAAAGTTCAAGCAACATCACATGAATGCAGTAATTGAATATAACGAGAGATCCAAAAAAAACTGTTCCTCAGCGGGCTGTGGAAATTCAACGTATGAATAATATGTTGGTGACACTGTACGTCAATGTCAAATTCGAGGTTATCAGGTTAGTTTTGCCGTCAGTTTTGACATAGAATGACGCAAATCCTAACCTGCTAACCTCGAATTTGACATAGACTTACAGTGCCACCAACATATTATTCATACGTTGAATTTCCACAGCCCGCTGAGGAACAGTTTTTTTTTATCTCTCGATACTACCAGCGTACATACATTAAACAAGTAGAGACACTCATCCCAAATATTGAAACCTGTCTAGAGTGCTTGGAAAGTATTTCTAAGCTTGACTATCAGATGGCAGCACAAAATTCTACCAATCAGAGCCAGTTACTAACTGTGCTACCAATGATATGTGACAAAAATTGTGGCGCCATCTGTTAGTACTATCGGAAAGTACCCCCCAGGAGCCGTTCAAGGTCATCCAAATCGGTATTTTGACATCAAAGGAACCGACAGAGAGTGTCTCTACTTGTTTGATTTATGTACGCTGATACTACTATGTCACCGGTGATGCTAGTAAAACGACCCTCTACACAAATTTATGGAAATTTAATACGTTTAAAATTGACTCTCTCTCATGAAAATCTCAGGGAAGATTTATTTTGGATGCTAACGTCTCACACACAGCATTCAAATACAGTCGTCAGGTCATAGGGGCTAGTCGACGAATAAAATTGGAATGACAACAACATTCTGCTCCCCAGTAACCCAGTTCAAGGTAAGTCTAAGAAGCCAAACATTTACAGTAGGTAGTTATTTATGGTTCAATTGCGTTATATTCAGTGGAGGATCATGATAATTGTATTTGGGTGAATACTAAGTTTTTGCAATAACTAAGCAAGAATAATAATTAATGACTCACCTATATTCCGTCGACGTTTTAATCGAAATATAGCAATAATTTTTAATTTTAATAATCCAACAGTATATAAAAATATGCGCAGAACAAAAAATATTCAAACCCAACATAGAATTTACACAGGCTTGCAAAAAAACGTGTACACTTTTAAAATCCAGTACCTTTATTTAGGTCATAATTATTTACTACTGCTCTTACAGAATATCTCTCCTCTAACTTAGAAACGAAAAGAACTTTCTAGTTTACTGTCAATTAGACATTTAACGTTTTTGCCACTGACAATTGATAAATTAAGACCGACTTAATATAATGAAAAATAAGTGTAGGCCATTTTTTTTGCAAGTCAATATACATAAGTGTTAAAAAACAGTATTTAATGCACACATCTACAAATACATTTATTTTTCCTATAAATGCTCACAGACAAATGTCTTCTAAAATTGTGAGTTGCAACTTTATTTTACAGGTTGAAATTTAATACCAGTGTGAGCCGCCCAACTTTTTTTTCATTTTAACCTTTTCAACTAACGGTAAGCTTTTAAAATTGATGTTACGAATAGTGAGTTATACTATTCTTCGCCATTTTTTATATAAAACTGCATAGGCGAACCGAAATCGCCCAAAACAAATAAACACGCTCCAGCTGCAATCGATATTATGTCCAAACATGGCCCAAAAGAGTGAAAGAACGACCTTGCTGCACTGGAATTCATTTTCAATGTCAAAGATTACACCACATTTGTTATCTACGGTGGTTGCCTTTACCCACGGATCATATTACATTTCGGAAGAGCAGCGTTTGTAAATATGACGCTAAGCCCACGAGTTTAACGACGGTCTCGTCTACAACATCGTTATCCTCGCCTCACATTGAAACTGCTATACCCTGATTTTTCAGCGTCAGCGTTTTCTCCCGTAATTCCCATATAAATTTGGGTCGCATTTCGGATCGCCCTCAGCTGCTTGGTGCGCATGATACGTACGAGTGCGTTGACACATAACCCATGCTATATTGATATACTTCTTGGATATTGTTTTACATGTTTTAAACTGTATCGAATAGTAATCTTCGGATCTCATTACTTAAATCTTGTTATATTATAACGGTAAGATAGATGATAAAACATATTTTTAATTATACATAGAATAGTTACTTTTTACTAATGGCATATAGGATGTTGACGGGTGCAAGGATAGCACCCCTGAGCCCGTAAGGAGCAGCCGCCACTGGTTATATTACAAATAACTCAAGAGAGAAAAGGGGTATTTTGTGGAGCAAATTATTTGTAATAACATACTCATGCCATACAAAATTTTATCCAACAACATAACCCATGTTATGTTGACATACTTCTTGAATATTGTTTTACATGTTTTAAGCTGCATCGAATAGTAATCTTTGGATCTCATTACTTAAATCTTGTTATATTATAAAGGTAGGATAGGTGGTAAAATATATTTTCAATTATAGAATAGGTAATTTTTACTAGTTGCATATAGGTTGTTGACGGGTGGGAAGCTAGCACCCCTGAGCCCGTAAGGAGCAGCCGCCACTGGTTATATTACAACTAACTCAAGAGAGAAAAGGGGTCTTTTCTGGAGTGAGTTACTCGTATTTGTAATAACATACGCGTGCCATACAAAATTTTATCCAACAACAAAACAACTAGCATGCATTCAGCAGCACGTCAAAATTGATACGATCCGAGGCTTCCGTTTATATGTATAGTCTTTGGCGATATTGCATAACACCTGTTCGTGTGAAGACTCATATAATTATGTGGGTTTAAAACTTTAGCAAAATAAATAAGGACGCCCAAAAAATATATTCTTCTTCCTTCACTTTCTTTAGGTACAATCTGTTTTACTTCTACCTTTACGGAGGTGTTTCCACTGATGAGAACTGCCAGCTTTGGGCCGATCTTTTTGGAGGTTTTCTTACTTCCCTCTTTCCTTACGGCCTTTGGTCTGTTGTTATTTCCGGTAATCTGTTATCTGCATTCACTGCACGTGTTGATTCCATTGTTTCCTTATATCTTTAATGTACTTTGGAGATATCTTGTATTTCACATTGCCTTCTTATTTCTTGGTTACGTATTCTATCATTTAGTTTATGGCCAGTGATCGACTTTAGAGTAGACATTTCTGTTTTGTTTTACACGTTTCTGCTCTCGTTTCAGGCGCATATGTTATGACTGGCTGTATTGTGCTCTTGTATTTTCTTAATTTATTTTCTACTGCAATGTACGTATTTTTCCAAAATGTATTCCACAGGTAACCAGATAATTTCGCGGCTTTCAATGTTTCTACTTACTTAACCAAATTTTTTCACAAGATATGACAAAAAATATAGATACAAATAAATATACGTACTAGCTGTAAGGAACCATAAGTAATAAACAAATTCTTACTCAAAATAAACACTATGTATTAACATCTTAACATCTATTAAATGCCGTAATATAAAAATAACTAATTTAAAAATGAGCTGCTTTCACAAAAATAGATGCCGCCGGTTCGTCCGAAAGGTGCTATAATTATAGGCAGTAGCAGGAAAATTTTCGATTTATAGAGTTGTAGGTCCAATCTACTTGGACTAAAGGAAACATTAATGGACTGTCACAACTTTAAGCCACGACCGTCACTGTCGAGATTTCACGAGGTAGATGCCCGGGTACCAATGAGGGCATCGCACAAAAATGGGAGTTAAATAACCAAAAATTGCGTTAGGACTAGTTCCACAATGAGGATGAAATAAGTTAATCACTTCAATTTTCATTACAATCCAGACGAAAGAGCCTATAAAATGATTTCTAGTCATTGTTCTCAGTGTTGGCATACTTTATTGCTTACAATATTTTCCGCAATTATTGAGACACCGATTTACAGTTTCAGAATCAATTCGTGAAAGATCAAACAATAGTAATTTATTATTCAAGACGATAAAGTTAAATTTTATCCACGAGTGAATCGTTTAATGTCAAGACGTTAATGATTCATGAGTGGGTAGTAATAACTTTATCGTCGTGTATATTTTTTTTTCTATAGCAAGAACTTGGACAATTTCAAAAGAAAATAAGGAAAGTCAATCCCATTTTAAAATCTTAGTAGCTATATTGGGTTGCTAGAAATTTAAATAAACGTTAGAAAATTATAGTATATTATTATACGAGCATATAATGGATGCTATTATTACACGAAGATGGCTTTTAAATAACGAGCGAGCGAAGCGAGCGAGTTCTTTAAGCCATCTGAGTGTACTAATAATAGCTATTATATGCGAGTGAAATACGCTATTTTATTTACAACTACTTTATTTACATTCATTCCAGAAAATTTTTGTATGCGATATCATAAGTTTTCTTCGACTTTTCTAGGAGTAAATTTTGTGTAGCTTGTTTGCCGGCTTGGCGTACTTCAGGAGGAATACAGCACTATTGTCGCTATCGTTTTCCATTTTAGGTTTGGGACGAAAGAAGTGTAAATTATTATTTTCAAACTGACAGACTGATAACTGTCAACTCGAAAAAGCAGTTTATGGCCTGTTTGATTATATGCACATAAATCCGTATTAGCGATGTAATTATGGTGGTATCCATGCATTTATGGCGGTATCGATGTAGTTATGAAATATAAACAACAGGCATTGTGATTTTAGTTAATAATATATATCATAATTGACAAATAATCGCAAAATAACAACGGTATTGTTTAATAGTTGTAAATAAAATTACTTTATATACCCTTGATGTTAAAGTGCTACTTTATCTACCCTTGCTGTTAAAGTAAAACATGACCTTTTGTTTTGAGTCGATTAAGGCACACTTTAACATTTGCTATAGAAAAAAATATATTTATTTTAGTTTTAAACAAATAAATGTTATTAAAGTAATGAAAAGGACCTGTTGTGTTGTAACTGTTACAAGATATATAATATAGCTATAGCTGTAATTTTCCTTCAACAAACTGTTATGCCCACAAAAAAAGATTTCTCCTTACAGCTTCAAGAACACATTGCTGGTTTCAATATTCGAATATGCCCCGACTCCGAAGTGACTTACACAAAAATATAAAAAAATGTAAAGCACTTATCAACCATTAGTCATTTTTAAAACTACAGCCGGTACTTATGCGTTTATCACATGTTCATTTTTCTGGCTGCATGTTCTTTATCTTCCAGACATAGAAGTGAAATGAATTTTAAGTTTTTATGCGTTATCAGCGCATGATTCATCTGCGTTTTGGCCCATTAATGCTTATTTGATGCTTTTATCTGTTGTAATTTAAATTCCTGAACAAGTTCCTCAATTCAGATAAGACAAGGTCACGAATTAATTGCGTTTGTCCTCTGTGGTGGTAACGTTCTAAAGTACAAACTTTTACGGCGCACCTCTACTGCATATTCGCCCAAAATCGTGTTCTTAAATTGTTATAGACCAATTTAGGTTTTTCAAGCAAAAAATTGGCTTTAACTTTCCTTATATCGGCAATCTATACCAATAATTAAATAAGGAATGCTGCTAAAGATACTACCGTTAATATAATTGAGTAGTGTAAATGTCTAATATGATTACTTCCTAGAACGTAGAACGGGCCATTACTTTAATTACTAATTTTAATTTACAATTAAGTAAAGAAACGCAATAAAAGAATTAATATTCTATTAGAAACTGTTTTATAACTGAATAAAACTTATGTTAAGCTACTGATTAACTGACTGCAGATTTAATGTGCTCTGTGCTTCATGGTGAAAATTTGTTCTTTTTCAAAATTACAGCTTTACAATTTAACGAGCATAAACAAAACAATAAGCTACATACAAAACAAATTAATTAAATTCGATTGGCCTGTAAACCTATTATATTAGCAAGAAATCGAAAGGTAATATTCTAAACTGAAACCACAACATTTCGAAAATATTTTAAAACTCGCAAGGCCAGTTTTTACAATTTTCAATTAAACTATGCAGGGGTAGCTCCATTCAAAAAGTTCTATCGCGTGATATAAACAAATGGAAATATATTTTAAAATTGTAAAGAAGCAGCTTGAAGCTGGGAATTACTGAGAATGGCAAAAAGGAAACGTTCCAAAAAATATATTTTCAAATGGAAAGTTTCTGGAAAGGAAACGCTAGCTTCTGGAAAGCGTTCTCTGGTCATTTTTGGATAGCCTCCGGACAACTTTCTTTCATATTGGATAATCCAATACTGCTGAATTGAATAGTGTCTTTTTTTTTACTTCCTTTTACAATAAACAAAGTATTGGATTCACCCCAAAAATTCGAAATTGAGTTTTCAACAGATCTTCACGTTTTAAAGTCTGTGTGTCTGTCTGTGAACAGAATATCTCAAAAAACGGAAAGAGGTATGGCGTTGAAACTTCATATATAGGTTTTGTGTACTATGTAGATACGACAGCAAGCTTTTGAAGAAAATCGCATAACCGGAAGTAAGTGTTTACTCTTGTGATTTTTCAGTTTTTTTCGATTTTTTCAAAAACGGCTCTAACGATTTTTTTTAACTTTACATTTTTATTACACTTTTAATGTGTATTGATGTGAGATAGGTGATTTTCCAGTTGAATATTTCTGAAATGGGTTTCTTTCTTTTTTTTCTATTTTTTTTATTAACTCCTTTTTTAAATAGAACATCCGGTATATTATTACATTTTTGAATTCAGCTTAAAATTCTAGAGAAAATTTGTCTCTTGAACAAACACTCTATTTTGTACCGTTTTTGTAAAATTTGTAATTTTTGAAAACATTTGACAAATGCTTAAAAATTTAAAATCAAATTTTTGGCTAATTATAAGATCACTGTAAACGGAAGTTGTGTGCGTGTATCACACCAGATTTTTCTGTTCAGTATTAAATGGTAATTATTATTACAATGTTGTAAATCCGCAGTTAGTGCAAATGTCACTGGACACTTTCCGAAAACTAAATTCCTGGAATTTGCTGATCTCTAAAAGCACCATATTTAGACAAACCTAGAATTTTCTGGAAATAGGGACAATGAACCTACTTGCTTTTTGAATATACAGGAAGTATTATAATGTTTTATTGTTATGATGGGGAATTGCATAAGTATTTAAGTGTCTACTTCTTATCCCAGAAAGTCAGGCAGGCGCGTACTGCGTGTGCGCTGTGCGTAGCCGAATGTGGACATTTAAAATACGAGAATTATTTGCGCCACCGAAATAATTTTAAGCTGCCTGCAATCTGTGTTTCTTTTCAGGTTTAAGCCATTGAGGATTTTAGCATTGCGTTATAATGTGACGATGGAACGTTTAACACCACGATACTAATAAATATTTGCCTGAAATCTGCTACAATTCCGCTGCTGTGGAAATGTTCTAAAGTTTGTCCTATTTTTAAGAATGGCACCCGACCAGACATTAAGAATTACAGACCAATTTTCATTATCTGTAATTTTAGTAAAATTTTTGAACTACTTTTGGAAAAAAAATTTAATGCCATGTGAAGAATTTCATTTTTCCTCAACAACATGGTTTTATGAAAGGTCGCTCAACTGTAACAAATCTTTCTGTTACTCAGCATATAGCAGAAAATATTGACAATAAAATGCAGACTGATGTTATTTATACAGACCTTACAACGGCATTTGACAGACTTGACCATGGCATATTAATACAAAAGCTCGGTGCTTTTGGAATCTCCAATAGTCTCATTGATTTATTCAGGTCATACCTTAATAATCAAACTCAATATGTACAGCTAAATAGGTTCAAAACTGGAAAATACCTTGCCACATAGGGAATCCCTCAAGGATCCAACCTGGGACCACTATTATTCAATATATTTATGAATGATATTGGTGATGTAATAGACATGAACTATTTGTTATATGCTGACAACTTGAAAATATATAGTTCAATTAAAAATGTTACAGACTGTGTGAGACTTTCATTAAATCTAGATCATGTAGTTGAATGGTGTAGAAGAAATAATTTAAAGTAACCTCTCCATTAATATTCATCTTCATAACATTATAAATTCAGCCAATCGTATGTATGGACTTATAGTTCGAATCAGCCAGGATTTTAAAAATATTATGACCTTAAAATGTCTTTATTATGCTTTTGTAAGATCAAAGTTGGAATATTCCTCGGTCATCTGGAGTCCACACTATCAAGTTCACATTGATCGAATAGAAGCCATGCAGAGACGTTTCTTAAAATACCTAAGTTATAGAATTGATGGAGTGTATCCTCCCATCGGCATATCTCATGATGTAAGACAAAAATATTACTCTGTTGTTACGCTCCATAAAATTATTAATAGTAAAATTGACTGCCCTGAATTGCTTAAAAAATTAACCTTAATGTGCCTCGAATAGCTTCCAGATACGCTGACTCATTTTACCTAAGTACACCTCGTACCAATATTTTTAAAAATTCACTTATATATGCCATGAGTAATAATTATAATAACATTAGCCATTATATATCTTATATATATTTCTAAAAGTCCTGACTGACTCACTCACTCACTCATCAACGCCCAGCCCAAACCCTTGGACCTAGAAAGCTGAAATTTTGCACAGAGGTTCCCTTTATGATGTATACAAGGAATAAGGAAGGATATTTCGAAATTCAACCCCTAAAGGGGTAAAATGGGGGTTCCAATTTTGTATGGAGAAATAATATTAAATAGACATTTCGACTTGAAACTTCGTAGGACTACTCCTAAAAACAAATAATCAAACACGTATTTCGTGATTTTCCGAAAATCAACCCCTTAGGGGCTGAAATGGGGTAAGTAAGCCTAAAAATCGATATGGGTGTCGTTATTGAGGTTTTTTGGGACGTTGATTGCTAAAATTACATTTATTTTTAAGTCCAAGACGGTGAACATGACATAAGGGCAGAAACGGGACGGGACGGAACTAGACTGGACGGAACGGGACGGACTGGACGGGACGGGACTTAGCGGGACGGAACTGGACGGGAAGGGAAGGGACAGAACGGGACGGGGCAAAGCGGGACGGGGCGGGGCGGGACGGGTCGGGGCGGGGCTGGACGGACGGGACGGAAAGAGAAGGAAAAGGATGGGATGGAAAGGGAGGGGGTGGGATGGAAGGGGAGGGGCGGGACGGGACGGGAAGGGACGGGACTGGACGGGAGGGAAAGGGGCGAGACGGGACGGGACGGGAAGGGTCGAGACGGGGCGGGGCGGAACGGGATGATACGGAAAGGAAAGGGATGAAATGGGATGGAAGGGGAAGGGACGGGGCGGGACGGGAAGGGACGGGACTGGACGGGACGGGACTGAACAGGAAGGGACTGGACGGAAAAGGAAGGGACGGGACGAAAAGGAACGAGACGGGACGGGACGGAAAGGGAAGGGAAGGGAAGGAATGGGATGGAAGGGGAGAGGACGGGACGGGACGAGACGGGACGGGACGGGACGGGACGGGACGGGACGGAATGGGACGGTACGGGGACGGGGACGGAGAAAGGGACGCGGACGGGGATAGGATGGGATGGGATGGGATGGGATGACAGAAAATAATTAGTCATTATTTAATACACAAATAACGAACCTCGCGCGAACGAAGTCGCGGGTAAAAGCTAGTAAATCTATAACTGTAGCTTACAGAAAATCAAAACTTACTGTTTAGAGTAATTGCTGTTCTGTTACACCTTCTCATTATTATTTGTGTAGTAAATTTTAAATGATTTATCTCGTAAATGTATTATATATCTTAAATTGTCGGTTAGCCAAGGCGCAGGTTTTTTCGTAATTTTCTTTCTCTTTAATGGAGCATGTGCTTGAAATAGATTTAACAAACAGTTATTTAATATGTAAATTTTCTCGTCTATCGACGTTGTAAAATACATTTGTTGCAAAGACAAAAGATGCAAATCATGATAAAAATGTGTTTTGTTTAAATATTTGTAGTCTCTAAATGTTATAAATGTATTTGGTTTTACTGGCTTAGAGATGTTTAAAGTACAAAATACTATATTATGGTCCGAAAAAGTACAATCAATAACATCCGTGCGAATAACCTTGCTAGGATCATTCATAAGTATTAAATCTAATAAATTTAAGTTCCTGGTTGGTTCATTTACAACTTGTGATATTGAATAATTTTCAATCATATGCTAAAAATAATGCGTTTGTATGGAGGTGACGTTAAACAAATTCATATTGAAATCACCGAGATAACAAACAATATCGTTATCAGGTATAATAGAGGACAAAGATTCATCTAGGTAGTCTATAAAAATCTTATAACTCATTTGTGGTCGCCTGTATACTGCACCTACTTTTATTTTATATGTTTTAATTGTAAAGGATATCCACAACTGTTCAATTGAATTATTTACATCACAGAGTGTAAAATTTATACAACTTTTAATATAAATAACCACTCCTCCTCCTCTAGTATTCCGATCTTTCCTTATTAATATAAAATCATTTACAGTTAAATAATTAGAATCAACAGTATTAGATAACCATGTTTCTGATAAAGTGAAAATTTTAGTCATATTCATTAATTATATGTCTAATATTATCTATTTTTGCAGCAGAAAGCGTACGTTCAAATGAGAAACTTTAAAGAAGTTATTACTTTCATTCATAATTATGAGAAAACAAATATATAAAAAAAATTTGCAAAATGTAACAAAAAAATTAAAAAAGGTATGTACAGAAAGAGCCTTGAGTTCAAACGTCGATATGCGGTGTTGTATTATGAACCATTTAATAAAGAAGAAATATCACTGCTTTGTAGAGATTCGTAAGGGTAGAAAAACAATTAATAAACACAATTAAGAACTTCCAATATATTCGACGTAACTGTGGTACATGGAACGTCAGTTCTATACTAAAGCCAAATATTGAATGCCCATATAAATTCGCAGAGCGTTGCCAGATGTTCAGTTATAAATTATGGTAGCAGCAACATCAATTTTATGGTATTTGGAAACAAACTATGGTATAGTCAAGCTTTATTTTCAGGGAGTATTTTTATTACTTATTAGAAATATCATAGAAATATCCTTGAACACAAAATGTTCACATTAATTTGTTTATTCACTATATACAAAGGAATTAAAGTATAAACATTAATACATAAATATGCACATAGGTATTGTTTTTATTGAAAAAACTGGGTAAGAATTACTTTCATTTAGCTAAATTAAATGAAGCATTAACATAATAAATTGCAAATAGTAATACATATACCTTTAATTAATATCGTAAAGCACAAATAATTCTACATTTATACTATCCATGACTTCAGAGCATTCTTACAAGCAAATAAGAAATTAGTTAGCAGTCAAGCAAAATCATTATTTTATTTTTTTTATAATATATATGATGTCATTTTTTTCAGTACTATTTCTTTAGAGGGTTGATATTCATAACAGCAACCATAATTTTATATCTTAGAAATTTATTGTTTTTAGCGACAGTTTATTTCTAATTTTAGTATTTTGTATTATCTGTAACCTCATTTACCTTGCGGTGTCGAGGCTGGTGCTATATGCGCTGGCATCTGGCGGTACAATGATCAACTTGCCCCGGATTCGGGATACAGAGTTGGATCGCGCCTTTGGTGCTTGCGCAGCAACCATTGTATGAGGTGTGTGTCTTGGTGATGTGTTGACCTTGTTACTCTATCTCTTAGGCCTGTGGTTCTGAGTAGAGCACAGTTAATTTGGTGCCCAACTGTGAATGGTTTCACTGAGCCCGATTCTAATCGCCAAGGATACGGAAAAATTCCAACCCCAGCGGGATTCGAACCGAGGACTTGCTTAATGCAAGCCTGGCGCTAACCCATCTGCGCCACGTAACTTCCTTTTTATTAAATTTGTCTTAGGAACACGCTCAGATGTCGTAGGGATAAAACATGTAGTACATTTGAACATTGGCCCCATGTTTGACACTTTTAACATGTTTCTTCAAAATGGAAATAGCCGTAGTTATTTCTTTGTTGTTACATCCAGGACACACATTTTTTTTTCTTATCGGCAGAAGATTTTAACCAATTTTTAAATTCTAAAATACGTTCCACTTTAGGCGATATGTTTGAACAATTTGTTTATGCTGATTCAACTACAATCAACCTCCATTTTTACACTCATTTACTCGACACCACACTGTATTTTAATATAACAAAAAAAAATCAAACTATAAAGAAAGAACACAATATTCCGCTTAACCATGAACGACGTCCTACGTACAGTGGTACTTACTACGAGCTGAATTTAGAATACACTAAACCCGATACAGCACCACCCAAGGCACAGAACTAAACATCCTGCATCCAGCATTCAGTAATAAAAACGATAACGAAACGACTGCAAGCGATTTCATATTTCGAACCGTCATGAAATAATAGGTACCCGCTGACTGCTGTTACGTCAGCGCCTTCGCCGTCGTGTCTCCTACAGATTCGGCCACGCTGCTCTTCCGATTGTCCTCCATCGGCCCTAGGAAAACACCAAGCCATAATTAGTTACACAAATTAATAAAAGTTCGGAAAACTGCACAGCTCCAACGCAATATACATGGGTGTGGCGCATGTTCGTTTTCCAATGTTGCTTCGGGCAACATATTACCGTACATGTATTGTTCTCACCGTACATATGTTCGACGCGGTACACAACCAACTTACTGATTTCCTTTAAATTTATCCATACAGCCATCAAGCCACCACCGTGCATCTCCTGGTTTTGCCCCTCAAATCACCTCATACCCACTATTTGGTGAAATTCAGGATGACGTTGGTTTCGGGGATCCCACCGAATTGTTGCTTGCAGACTGCAGTGAAATAATAATAAGAAGCGCTTTGCTCGCTTGTTAAAACCAAAGACTTACCTCTGCCAGTCTTTCGGGAACCGAAAATAACTAACTTCTGCATCTACGATTGCAGTATTATTGCACCACGGCGATGCACACCAAGTTGTAACCACAGTAGCGATACTCACAAATGTCACAGTTTCGTTTAATAACGTAAGCAAATTGCACACAAACAAGAAAGCAGCGGGTTTGAGTTAAAGGTTATGGTGTCAACAATGTCAACCGTCACAGCCTCCTTCTCCGTAGCGAGTGAAGTCGCCAGGTAGTAAGTTCAAACCTCACACCCGGACAGTGGTTACATCTTGCTCTTCAGCCAGCATACAAACACTTTTTGGGGTCCTGACTCCTATAAAAGAGCATTTTTCTAAATCAAAGGGTTGTTACAGTATCAAATTGATTTAACGACACTCACGGATGAGCGAGTGCCGAATGCTAAACAAGTCCGGGAAACGTGCACACTTACCCTGGAAATCGTAAGAAACAGGCTAAAGGTCGCGGCTCAAATACGCTCAGGGAAGGGGCATGGTCCTAAACGAGACACCACAGGGCAAGCGTGTTGATATGTATGGGGTGTTACCATGTAAAAGGGTGCCACAAGGTCCAACTCAAGGAGACCCACGCTTAACCGAACCTTGAAGATCAAACGGGGCAAAACATGCTCAAATACTACTTCTGGAAGTCACAGCGCAGCGACAAGCGCTCCAACCTACCTGCAACGCTCACTCACCACTTCTGGGCCTCACCTCGATCTTAACGCAGTGACTCAGTCATCCTGTAAACAAACATGCAGAAGACATAAGAAAAATCATAAGTCGTTAATCAGTTAATACATCTATTGGGCCACTTCACATGATCGAAAACTTACAGTTGTACCGACGTGGTCGGCACGTACATCGATTTTACACAGTGAAAGAAATAAATACTTAACGGAATAAACCCAGCTGGGAAACGCCCTATCTAGGAGCTACAACGCACGGCTAAAGCGAACAAGTCAAAATCAGTTCTATTTAAATGTCGGCTTACGACTAAACAAGTATATTACACAAGCGTGAAATTTGTATTTGAGTTTAAATCACAAAAACATGCTGACTTGCGGCAAAACAGTTTATAACACAAACGTTAGATTTTTACAAGAGTGTACCAGACATTAATTGAGCGCCGGGCACAGATATGCAAGTTTAATTACAAGAATAGACTGGCTTGCAGCAAAGCAGCTTAGAACACAAATGTTAGATTTGTACAAGAGTGTACCAGACATTAATTGAGCGGCGGGCACAGATATGTGAGTTTAATTGCAAGAACAGACTGGCTTGCAGCAAAGCAGTTTAGAACACAAATGTTAGCTTTATACGAGGGTGTACCAGGCATTAATTGAGCGCCGGGCACAGATATGTGAGTTTAATCACAAAAACATGCTGACGAAACAGTTTATAACACAAATGTTACCTTGGTTAATAGATCGGCCTCGAGACGGGCGTAGTGCGCTCGTGCAGGCGTCGTTTGTCGCTACACTTGTGATAACGTGGCGTGGGCGAAATGTGTCATGCCCCCTTGGCAAACACGAAAATCAGCGTGGCTGTTGATTAGCTCACTCGGCAATGAATCCCGTCTAACAAATGACGGAGAAAATGGGCCTAACGAGCCTCCATAAATAAAGAGTGGCCAAAACAAACCCGCGAACGGACATCACCAGCAAAACACGAGTACTCTCAACGCTCGCCAACTGCCGTCTGCCACAAGAAGGAAACTTAAAGGAGTCACAAATAACTACCAAAAACAAACCGCCCCCGCACCCGAACGATACGGGCGATGGGCCCAAACCGAATGCCTAAAACCGCCGCTAAAGACGGAGCTTCGCGCTCAAAACTCGCTGTCTCCAGATGCAGGTGTGGCCAATCACAGCGCAAGCTGCGTCGGAACCGATTGCTAGCAAGCGACAAAGGTAGAAGCTATACTCTTTGCTCTCATGGGCTGAATTTTGAATCACTTGAAAATAGACGTTCTTACAACTGAATGACACGCAGCTGCATGAAACAACGATGTAAAGATTGGCGCGGTGTGCTAAACCTTTAAATGGAGCAAAAATCCATGCTCGTGTCTGAATTTTTCTTTAATGCGAGAAGCTAAAGCGTTATGCGATAAGTTATGATTCAGATGGCCCCGATATACAGGCAGGCTCGCCAACTCTGTCCCAAAACTATACGAAATGGTAATGTAACACTATGAATTCAAGAAAAATAAAAAATGGCCTGACAGGGTTAGGTTCGCTACCTGCTCCGGCTGTGGCTTAAGATGGCTCCTAAAACTAATGGTTAGTTTCCTATTCTCCAACGTTCCAGCATACAAAATAGTCAACATAATAAAATAAAGACGAAAAAACGATATCAGTTGACGGACACGTACAAGATTAAACATTGACACTAATATAGAACGCTTAACACTATATATTAACACAACCCATTTTGAATTACACAACAACTTTTAGCAACAAAATTTCGAGATACAATGGGTTTCTCTTTATTCCCCACTGTTAGTAACATTTTTATGAAAGACATTAAGCAACAATATGGGCGTACGTTGATAATGTATTTTTCATTTGGCCTCATGGTATTGATGAGAAAAACACATTTCTTTGATATAACAGTGTAGCGATCATACATTGTCACGTGTTGAAAGATGCAGTGCAATAAATTTTAGAAGAGGAACTTCTGATGAATGTGCTGTCCGTCATATGCCAGCAGGTGACTTACTTGGAAAAACACGCTACGCGAGAGTAACTGGAGCGTCATAAACACAATCTAAAAAGTGTCGCGGGTGATGAACAACATCCGCAGATGCAGTGTCAGTGCGTGCAATTAGCAACTCAAATACGAGGACTTAATGCGCTGTGAGCTGTGAAGCACCCATAAAACACGGCAGCGGACTCCGAGTAGACAGACAGGCAATTACTTTACGAGGATCGAAGTGGTAAAACCCTTTTAGAAACAATAACGCATTGGGACTCCGAAACCACCGGGGTAGATATGCGGAGGCGTCATAAATTCTCTCGCTGACGCAAAACCCTAACACAATGACAGTTAGCACTTTCGCTTGCAAGGAGTTCTAACCCAGCCAAATTGAGCCAATAAATCAAGGACCAACGCAATGGGACACAGCCAATATAAACATGACCAGAGGCAAACACGAGAACTTTCCACTCCAGTCATTTAGTCGACGACAGTCATTACGCTTCAGTTATACGATTCCATGTCAATCATTTCATATCACTGAGCTATCTAAATATCAAATTTTAACTATTAGCACGCTAGTTTTTAATCGCGCACTGTATGTATTGTTGTTGAGAGTTGTCGTATCGACGAAATATTTATCATTTTCAAATATTGTGGATGTCACCATTAACTCGTTGGTACTGAACCCATTAACTTCAACATTAAAAAAACCTCCATCAAATTAATATTAGAAACAGAACCACACTGTCGGTTACCTCGTGTATGAACATTTTAATGTTGATTTGTATTGGTAGCATATATTGTCTTTATCTGGATTGAGAATCGGACCTCTTGGCGACCAAGCGTTGTTATTATAAAAAATATCTTCAAGTAGTCCTGACGATGTATTTTGAAGGGAAGATAATTTCCGTTCGACGGTCCTATTGTCTTTGATCATTACGCATTTAAACATAGAAAAATTGGAGTCATACCACAGCATCTCTTGTTTCTAAATGGTGTATACGCTGTACGAGTACAATATGTGGATACAAAACACTGCCATTTAATGTTCGTCATACTTTTGGCTGTAAAACAGCGAGACGTGTAAAGATGATTCGTGCGATAGTAGTTAGATTTTGCTCTATCAACTGAACGCTGAAAGATTGGGAAAAGGGATCATTGTCGGCGATACTCTAAATTTCCATCGCATCACAATTATTATTCGCAGTACATAACTGCCAATTTATGAAACAGTTGCGGGCCAACAATAACTGCCAATTGTTGAAACAGCTGCGGGCCAGCAAAAACTTTATCTTCAAAATTATTAGGATTAGAACACATGTTTGCAGGCACTTTTTCTTATAATGACTTAATGATATTTAATAATATTTAATCCCGTATTTCAATAAGGGCAATCATCTGTTGATCCCTCACTAACTAGCGCTTTTGTTTGATTTTAAACGTTATCTTTGCTTTAAATTTGTAAGTACTGGTACGAATGTTCTTATTTTCAAGATTCATAATTTGAACATGTAACACGCTGTGCAAACAACTGACGGCACTTGGACCTTGCAGAACATCTCAATCCCTAAAATAATGTCAACATAATGAAGGCACATATTTTCGGTGCCCCGAGCTAATTTATTTTTTCCTAGATTCAGATCGGTTCTCATTCATAAATTTACAAGAACTGGTTACTTACCAGAAATTCCATAACGCCCCTGCTGTCTAGGGGTTGTAAATCAGAAACATAATACTGGACGAGCAAGGCAAACAAAAAGTAGTTTCATGTAGCAGATGGTCACACATGCTCGACCGCGAATACAAACCCGGCCAAATTCCACAATCAGTCATGCAAACAAAACAACAAACATTCAGATTTTAGCAGTAATGTGCTTCTTACTATAATACTTACCGGGAGTTTCGTGCACCCCCCTCCCGCTGTGTTCCCATGTAGCATCTCGAAGAGTACGTCATTCAAGGATATTCTTCGGTGCATCTTCGATTATGTGCCTCTAATAATCCTGCAACATGGATGCTTACCAAAGCTAGTATCTATTAGCCAATTGCCCGCTTCCAGCCGCAAAAGACCCAGATCACAAGACATTTGTAGGAAACGGACTTCCCTAACCATCCAGAAGCGCATTCTGGAGTCACTGATAAGCGAGGTTCTTAACAGGTCAAGGATCGGAGACTATCTCGCCGAATGGCCACGGATCCAAGCACGATAGCGCTATCATGGCAGTGGGTGGTCAGGCTCCAAGCCAACCATAACAATGAACAAGGACCCAATTAATAAGGCTGTCTACAATCAACAGAAACACCAACAACAAACCAGTGTTCAACTCGGCTGTACAATAACTACATACAGCCTCCATTGCAAAGCCACTCAAGCGGTAACATCTACTACAGACTCCACTATTTCACTCCTTTCTTATAATCCACATAATTATCACAATTCACTTCAAAGACACCTAATCGCGCCTGCACTTGTGCAACCCCGCGCAGACTGCTTGCTTGAAATGCTGTGAATTTTAAAAATCACCCTTGGCCCCTTGGAATATCTTCGGGGACGTTTCTGTTCTGTGCTAAATTTAGAACGTATTATATTTCAGTTGTTGATTTAGCCGAAAGCCTATAATTATAAGAATACAAATAAAATTATAGAATATTTTCAAACAACTCAAAGAGCACCAAAGTAAATATTACAACACATACTTTGACTGCTCATTGTCTGAGAAATTCGGAAAACCAATGTTACGGTTCAAAAGTCATTTACAGTTATTCATTAATTAATTGCTCTAATTTTCGTCTCACGCTCCATCCAAGTGAGGTTACTATCGAACTTTGTACGGCATTTGCATGATAAAATTTGATTCGTCTCGATCGTCACGTCATGATAGTGACATAACTGTAGGTTGAATCCAGCTTCAGTATAAACCTCGCATTTGCAAGTAATTTCGCGTAAGACTACCTTGCGAAGTTTTGACAAAGATTGGAAATCTACTTTGGTCAGTTATCGGTTCGTAAAGCGCTAGGATATGAAACAAGATCTTGGATTTCGTGTAGGCGTTATTGTAAATTAAGGCAGACCTTAAGACTGCTCTTGCATAGTGGGTAGTTGGTCGAATTCAACTAATTACTCCATATTTTAAACTGTAATAAATGTGTCATAGCTATTAAGCTATCGACCGCTTTCTTTTGGGTAGTGCATTTAGCCACGTCAAAAGTCAACTTGTAATTCTCTTATGCATATTTTTTTCTTACTTTAATTCACTAAATTACATTAACCTATTTAACTGAGTTACGCCCTCATGTCAACTACGATTTAATGATTATTTAAATTATATGCCAATATTTTGGTGAGGTTTAATAAAACGCTTTATTATAGTGATATAATCTCCCTATTGAGATTTTGTGCTGGTTTACTGTATTATATGTTAAGTGTTTATTGTGGATCACCCCCCCCCCCCCACCCTATTATTATTGCTCATTATAGTGAATCGTTACCTAGGCCAGCGAATTTTATTTATGCCCTTGCCGTTATCTCTCTTTTCAGAAAGTGTTTGGTAGCGGATTTTTATGTAGGTCCTTTTGTGCGATTAGCAAAGAGCTGGGTTATCTGCTACTTGTCGCCGATATTTCTATTTTTGAGCTGAAGCTTTTGAATCTCTTGTGCAACCCATGTGCTCCTCCGGCTGAGAAGCCGGCTGCCATTGCTTACCACCCTTACCATCAGAGCGACAGTAACACCGGTAACACCAAGCAGTTAAAATCAAATTTCGATGGAACAAACAATGAGCAGCACTGTATAAAAGGATTTACGAAGTTGGGTTTCGCTCAATTCATCGGCAATTGCTTTGGCGCTATTGTGGTTGTTTCTATCAATTTGTACGTTTCAAATATTAGTTCGTTATTTTACTTCCTATTTTATTTATTTACGTGTAAGTGAAGCAACAAGCAGAATATAAGTCTGTTTTATATAAAATCGATAAAAAGTAAGCTGCAAGGACAAAACTTTATTATAGAAAAACTAGGCTCTTGGCTGCTAAGTGCAAGTAAATCATACAACGGTTGCTGCTGGCAATATCAACAACAATAAGTAAAGGTTGGTGAATTCGGTATTCTCATTGTGAAACGTGATTCCTGATCATTTCGAAGTAACCACTAACTTAAAAAAAGCTAAACCTACAGAACTAGTCATCGGTTTTTGGAAGAGGAATACGTAAGAGCTCAAAGAGCTTTAATATATCATATTATATAAATCCATATAGGTCTTACCAAAGACTACATCTTAAAACTTAATTGTAATTTTATTAATCGCCGTTTAAAGTTTGTAACATATTTTAGAAATGTTCAACAAATGACATTAATGCATAATTAAAATATGCAGTTAATTGGTCCTTTTTTGGAAAATACGATGCCAATAATTATCTTTGCGAGAAAAATAAAAAGCAGCACATTTATAGTACTTGTAAGGAATGTGAGTAATTATTATAATTATTGTCATAACACGCTTTCACTGACAACTATAGTATTTTACGTCACTCTTCAATATTTAATTAAATATTTAATCAAGGAATACATTAAAAGCTGATATTTAATCACGAAAGCTTTATATCAACGTAATCATACCAGCTAAACAACCTTACCAGGCTCCCTCATTCAACCCTCGACATTTAAATGCCTCCTTTGAACTAGCGAAATGCCAAAAGCAGCAACCTAAAGTAGAACTTGGAAACAATACTAAAGGAAACAATACTGAAGGACATTAAGTCTCAACGCCTCAGTCATTGCCCCGAGCGCTTACAAATGGAGAAAAAAAACATGAACTGGTAGTGACCATAGACAAGATTGTAGAACCCGCATACAGAAATCCAGCAAATACTGGATATGAGAGGACCTTGGACAACGACTCTTTTATTACACCCGCATCTTCAGGTGCAATGCCCTAAGGTACACGGCGGTCAAATAATTAGTTGTCTGCAAGGACGACACCTAAGGACTGTAAACAAAATAAAAAGAAAAACTGAAATTTTTGGGTTATTTCCAGCTGTACTTTTATAATTATCACATCGACGCCATATTTGTTTTTGCGAGTATCAATAGGACACTATGAATAAACAAACGGGATCTGCCCTTTTCTGCTACATCTATAAAGTAAGGGAACACTGTACGCATGCTTTGGGAAAGTTCATCGACTGGGGTCAACGCAACACGCAGCCTGTTTTCCTGCACGTAGCATAGTACGAAAACCAGGACAAGCAAGGTCGTGTCCCTTTCCAGAGGGAACGTCGTTTTGGAAGACGCCAGAAATTAGTTTCGTTTTCCTACAAGCTGTGTCTGACGACGTTGTTTGGCTAGAATTCATATAAAGCAAACTGGAGGCGCATATCGTCAGGGCTTTTCATGCTCGTAAGGCGAATGAAAATAAAAGCTTTATTGCAATATGTAAAAGCAGTCAATTTAATTGTCGTAACAGTTCCGATAACAAAGTTATTTCTTTTTTATTGAGTGGATAAACGCGAATATCTCTTCTCTCATATATAAAGGAAATGGGATAGTATCGGCATCGACGAAAACACATTAGTGAAGAGTCTTTATATGTAGAGCAATAATTGATGAAAATTTTACAGTTCGGAAACTGCGCCTTGCAAGCAACCATATTTTTTATATTTTTATGAATCTCATTCTCAATTGAATGTAACGTTAATTATTTCTTAAATGTATAAGATTACTTAGTAGTGGGAGAAGTTTAATCAACATGTCTCAGTTTTTATCATTTGTATAGGTCACTAGAGGACTTGAAAAGGGGGGTAAGTGTGAATTACATTAAATAATTATTATACATATTATATAAATGTGTAATAGTGAACTGCGCTCTGCTGTCTTTCTTGAATTTCTTGAATTGCAAACTTCTCAAACGCAGATACAATATTATGATACCATATCATAACGACAATCTGTTTCAAAAGAAAGATGATTACGAAAGATAACTGAGCAATTTCACTGACCTCCCGCTAGTCCGTATAAAACAAAAAGAGTAATCGGGTGCTATTTCCTGTACACTATGTATGTATCATTTTAAGGCGCTTACATTTAAACGAATAAAAAACGTTTTCTTCAAAGTCAGCTGTCTGGAAATCAAAACTATTTTAAGAACTACAAGGTTAAAAACTAGCTTGAGTTCAGTGACTTGATTGCCTATTCATTCAACTTTCATTGAAAGTTGTGATTGCCTTCATCCTCAAACATCAAAGTAAACGTAATAGTGGATTAAATTGTTTGCCCTTATTGTATTCTGTCATTCATTGTGTAAGTTGACTTCTAACGATTTTGCATTTAAAAATAGTATAACCTGTATCATGGAAACAACTATCTTGAAAAAATTGTAGAAATGTGTGTTGTGGGGGTGAACACTAAGAAGAAGCCCAATATTTGTACGTTAACTTCTATCCTGTAGTGTGCTATATTATATAAATTAATTAATAATCCCACCACCAAACTTTAAGAGCAAATTTAAAGCCAAAATCAAACCATCGTGACTACATAGGCACATTTTAGGGCCAGATAGCTAACAGTGAAGACGAAGTATGATTTATTACAAACGCTTAAATTTACTCCATACAAAAGGGACGCCAATGAGTCTTGATACAACAAATGTGCTCAAATATAAAGGGAATAACTAGATCATAACTCAGTTTGCAGTAACTAAAACACATATATCCTGATCAAATGTATAATGTTCAATAATACAAACGGAGGTACTAGCACCGTTGCACAACGCAAGATGCAATGTACAAAATCGAAGTCAAATTAGGACACAATACGCAAAGGTGAAATTCAAGAAACCCTGAAGAAGTTCAGCTGTGCATTGGGCACAACAATTAAATATCAATCAAATTGGCCCAATATAAACTTCACGGAGAATTGTGAAAGTACTCCATGAAATTCACAAGCTTATGAAATATCTAATAAAGTGCAAATACTAAGTGATCGCTCCCTCAGTGGAACTACCCCCTGAATAGCTTACTATCTCATTGGTAACATCAATTAGCTCCTAGGTAGATTACTAGCTCTTGGCATTCAGAAAAAGCCCACGCCGAAATAGGTCAAGGCCGCCTCACGGACGGTACAAACGGCAGCTTACAGAAGCAGCATGCGCATGATAAGGGACATGGACATGGCGGAATCAACCCAGCTCAAACATCTCGTTACGAAATCAGAGAAGTACCAAAACAGTTCGGTACAAAATAGTGGCCGGATCAAACTAGCTCGAAATATCCCGAAACGTTAGACTAATTCAGCAAGAATAAGAAAGCAGGCTGAAATTACCACGTGCAACTTATCGTTAAGTTCGAAATCGGGCTGAAAAGGAGAAACGTCTAAACACTCACAGATATCAGGATGAAATGGCCAGGAAATCGTCAGCGACTAATGAAGACCAGGAAGCAAGCTCGCCGCGACAAAGGCGGACAAAATCAAAACGACAGACATGAAATTCTTATCCAGATGGTTGTATGCATTAAAAAATAGCTTAATAAATTATTTTATTGAAATTCAATTTTGTTTCGTCTTATTTTCCGGTATGGAAGACGTATTGAGTGATAGTTCTGAAATCGAATAATGGCGTTAACGTGGCTTATTAGCACAAGCCGATAGCACTTTTTAAATAAATATCTGAACTTTTCAGGTAAATATTTCTCGTTTATTCTTAGATATGACACGTTAGCTTATCAATGTTGCTTTAACAACAGACTTAGATCTGCTTCCTTTTAACTTACATAAATGTGTTGAACTTTGACTACAATCAAATTCTTGCTCGCTGTAGGTCTTATAGAGCTACGGCACCAACGAATTCACTGCAATCCCCCAATAACCCCACGAAATTCCCCAATTTCCACAATCAGGTGAATGTAGAAAAATACAAGAGTGTCGTAGTCTAACTTCAATAATTGGTATTGCTTATTCTTGCATAAACGTACATGAAATTTAATAATTTAAGTGTTATAAAAACGTGTGTATGTATGTATGTATATATTATCTGTAACCTATTTTTACCTACCGGTGTAGAGGCTGGTGCTTTGTAAGCTTGCATCATTTATAAATCTGGGAAATACACTGTTTTGCCATTTTACCTACAACCCCCACTGTTGCAAGAAATTTGACATTACTAATAAAATTTGACAAATACAAATTTAAAATATTCTTTTACACAGCTCAAATGTTAACTTCCATTAAAAACAACGTTGTATTTATTAATTACGGTCTATTTAGATATCTCTTGATATGCACTGATGTCTTTTTAATGCACGTAAACATTATTTTCAATTCAAGATCATCTCTTCAGCGTTCACATGCACACAACTCGTTTCTTCTTACCTACAATAAATCTTCAAGTTAACATTATTTCCCAAGTATTAATTGCACTACCGCTTCAATCTTCTTGTTTGTGGCTGCTACCCTGAATATGTGACTGGCTTAGCTTCCTCCAAATGCTTGTTAAATTATTTTCATAACCTCACATTCATAGTTATCGTAAGCATTCTAAATATTCTGATTTTTACAAGCTATACAGCTGCTTGTTAAAGACCTCGCTGCTTCGTCAAGCTGCCGACCGATATTAAGAGAACGAACAGAAAATAAAGTTGCTAAGTGGTCACTTCCGGATGAAGACAATTGATATTCTGTGTAAATCGAGTCCCAATCTGAATTAAGGGTCCCAGAGTTAGTTTTTTGTATTATATTATTAAACAAATTAACTTAACGTTCATGCAAGTGTAGTATTTTCTGAACTAACAATTATAACAAGTGAAGCAGCCCCCAACTGTTAATAGCCCCTACATTACTTTATATGTGGTGAAGACATTAAATATAGTTGCTGAAGCACAAAACCATTGAATATAAACATATACTCAGAGATACTTGTAAATAGATTGTACATTGTGATTCGTTTAGAAGCGAAGAGAGTTTTTGTAATTTTGACATAAGAAGATTGTTCTTGAAATACCCTACAATTAACATTTGTAAACTTTATTCGTCTTTATCTTCTCTGGTTTTATGGTGTCTCCTAGCTCCTCTTTCAAGAAATTTCTCTATACTTACCGATCTGATCATATAACTTTTGGAATACCTTCACCACGTCGTCTTTTTTCGACATTTCAGGCGTTCACTAGGTATCTCTTTAGTATTATATATTTCTTTTCTATTATTCCATTATGGTTCTTTCTTTGTTCATGATTTCTCCAATATCTAATTCTTTCATTGCCATACTTGACACCATATATCATCCTTAGGTGGTATCGGTATCCTTCTTTAAGATCTTTTGTTATTTTAAATAGTTCATTTGAATTCACTCCCACTTTAACCATTGCTATTTGTTCATTATACAAGTTTACATCGTTTCCCAAAGTGCTGTAATGGATACCGCGTTGTATGCCTTCGTCAAATCCAAAACTACTAGATGTAGCAGCATCATCGACTGGAATGATTGCTGTTAATTACTCTTACAGACAACTACAAACTTAAGTTAAATTCAAATCAATTATATGTTAAGAACAATAATTAATTAACCAACTTAACATCATATTAAATTCATATTCTATCTCGTATCAAGTGGAGGATACATTGTTCACCTGTAAAGGAACTTATGGGATTCTAAAGTAAATATCTGTTATTCACTCAGGTCACCTTGTATGACAGTTAAATGTCATCGCTAAGTTCTAGAATACTCTATGCATGTAGACAACGTAGGGAGGCAATTTACAGATTTGATCGCATCCTCCGACATTGTCTTGCGTTCTAATCTAGTGTGTCAGCACTGATAGTAATTTACGCCCCAATAATCTCCTGTTTAAGGAATTCCGATTTATAAGATAGCCGGATCCGTATCTAGTCGCTACAACAACAATGCCGCATTCCCAGAAAAGCCGTCGCCACTATCTAGCATAGGACTTACCTAAACAAAGCATTACTTTTCATTTTCCGCATAAAGAATTTTATCAAAATTAATCTGAGGATAGTAAAACGTAAAGCTTGCGTCTGTTGTACTCAACGCCTAAGGCAAACATAGTGTTATTTGGAGAACCATTAATGATAAATAATCAACTTACAACACATGATGGACTTAATATATGACTCATTTATCTTTGCAAAACTTTTAAACGACACGGTTTTCCTACAAAGGAAAATTTTAAAATAAAAACTTGTAGAATGTCCCTATCTTCTTATGTCAAAACAGGAAAATATTATCTAATCTTTTAAGTACTAAGTCAATATGGGAGCTGTAAATATTTAAACATAATCCTAGGTATTTACTCTATAAATTTGTTAATTAAGGAAAATACGGAATCAAAAGTACAGATTACTATAGTCTGTTCACTAAACATAAAAACACAAAGTGGCCTTTGATTTCTAAAATTTCATGAGTGTACTTCCAAAATGCATCTTTTGTCTAGGAATGTACTTACAAAAAGTTACTAAAACAAATAGTTTAAGAGTGTGACATTTAATTAGCATCTGTCATAACTACTTTTAAGAATGTTAAACAGATACTGTGTTGGATGCTATTGATGTAGCATTTATTAATAAGTATTTTTATTGTATTTTATAAAAGTTCAGGCAAGAATTCCCAGAAGAGTATGTACTTTGACACTGAATTAATGATATTTATTAATTGTCATTATTAAATTCAGTCACCTTTATGCAGGTATGGAAACCTTTGTAAAACAAAATATAGAATCCCTAGCAGATAAATTTTACGTATATGCCAACTTCAAAAAAATTTATATGTTTTTGTGTTTACTGAATGGCCTATATGTATTCCATATATGTTAGCGTCATTTTTTTTTCTTTACTTTACTGAACGAATTTTGCAATTACTGTGGTTTGAAATTGATCCTGAATTACTGTTTTAATATAGTAAGAATGCCTTTTTAAGCCTTCGGAATTTTCTAACTACTCTCTCGAATTTAAATTTTTCTGTAGGCTTTTTAGACATTGCCAAATATACGCAACCAACGACTTCCGGAATGGCTGTCATTTTTGACATAGAACAACTTCAAGTTTCTCAACAATGACACGGTCTATCCCGGAAGTCATGATTACGTAACGACAACGGCCGTGGAAGTCTGAAAAATAATCGTAATAGACTCTACGGGGAGAATATCTTTCATAAACTTTGACATAAATCATCTCAACTCCTCAATTCCAGCTTTTCTTTCTTGTTGTCTTGACCATATACCTTTTCTCCTGGGCGAAACGAGCTTTTCCATCTCAATAATGACATCAACCAATCCCAAAAGTCATTTATTCTATAGTACGTCTAGAAAGCATCCGAAAAAAGTAACTTCTTTTAAGCTTCTCAGAAATAAACATATTTAACATATAAGAAGTGTCTTTTGTTTTATCCATGACCTACTACCCTAACAATACGCACACAAAATTTTAAAGGCCCAGGACTTTCTAAAAGGAAGTTTCATGACATTTCTTAAAACTATAAAATTCGGGATACTTTCTAGACGTACTATAGATTAACTATGACAATGAAAACCTTCAAAATCAATGCGAACTATATGTAATATCCAATAAATAGGATAGTAGAGTTATATTCTACTAGCCTCTGCTATAATGCCCTTCCTTTATAACAGGATCATAAAATCAAGTCTTCGACTGCAAAATTCTTTATAAGGTGAAAATCTGACGCAATATTTATTGAGCATTAAACCACTAACGTTCCTCAGACTTTAAACGAAGAATGTCAGAATGACCAATAATTCTACTGGATCATAAATGTAGAATGTCTAGTCAAGATTTCGCCTAGCTTATTTACCCTTTATGCAATAAATAAACAACTATGACAAACAATTTAAAAACAAAACGAAGGTATGTCCGTCTGTGGGTCATCGTATAAAGTTTAAGCCACCATCTCGATTAATTTCACTGTTTGAAAGGATAATATTCGGCTGCATTCCTAAATAACTTACATTCAAACATAAATATATTCGTATAACAATATCTGGTAAATCACTACACTGAGTTTTTAAGGTTTAAATGTTTGTATTTGTTGCAGCTGGAAAGAATTCAATACTTAGTTAATGTAAGTATGTCTTTCGCGTAATCATGTATGTATTAACCCTGTTTCCTATTTTGCAATATTACATACTTGTTAAACATAGTTTATTCCCATTGTGTTTGAAATCAGAAACATCTATATAACATTAATTCTCTATATTAGGAATCTTGCTAATTACTGCGGTATCAATTATAGTCATTTGCTATTTTATTTACTACTTCTGCTTATGTTATAAACAGGCTTAGGATAATTATGCATTTGCATATCTGCATATGCAAATGCATATTTTTACTGTTTTATACAATAAATGCATATTTTGAAGGTTTCTAATTAATGCTGCATATTTTTAAAAACTTTAATTTCTAGTTGCATAAAATGTAATTATTTTGAAAGTTTTAAGTACTTTCAAAGCAGAACAGCATGAAAAACACATCTGTTTACATTTTTTGTTGAATATTGGTAATTTTAAAGATTAAGCATTTTCGGTAATCCATGCTAACCTTTTAATAGGAAATTCAAATGCAAATTCTTTTTCGTCAATTCTCAGAACAGTCTAGGGATTATGGCCCAGGTATACTTATGTTTTGGCTTCACTATACACTTTTGAGTAATGGATGATATTGTTTTGATATTTAACTAGAGAATTGTGTAAAAAGGGCTTCGTGTTGATTGATAAAATATGTTTTTGGAAAACTCTACCAATCCTTTTCTTGTCACCTCTTTAAGTTTCATTTTGTAGTAGAAGTAGAGCCACAAGTTTAGTTCTCCAACAACCATTCTACAGTCAAGTTTAAAATATCATCCATAAAACATAAGTCAAAGCCCAAATTAACATTTAAAATGAGAAAAGAGGAAATATCTTCAAGTGTAGTTCCAAACCAGTTTGTGCTTGATTTTGAATACTTTACCACTAATGGTATTGTGCTATTTTGTACTTACATATTACAAGGTTGCAATTGTAGCTTCAAAAAAATTTCAAGTTATTCGGCATATGCAAACAGAAAAACATCTGAGTAAGAAAAGCAAAAAAAAAACCTGCTAATAAACAACAACAATGCCAAAACCAGGACCACACCATTCTGAGTTAAATTATGATATATGTAAATTCTTTATTTCTGTCGATATATCTCTATCCAAGTTACAAAAACCAACACTCACAGTATTTCTAGAGAAGTACATGAAGCGAGATATTCCTCACGCATCAATATTAATAAAAATGTACGTTCCTGACTTGTACAGTGCTACATAGAACCAAATTAGGGAAAGGGCATATTTAAGTGCATATTTTCGGTATTTTACGTGCATATTTGCATGCATATATTCCAATTTTTAAGTGCATATTTATCCTAAGCCTGGTTATAAATACCCTTTCTTTTAATTATTTTGTAAGAACGTTGTCTAGTACATAATATTCCAATTTTACAAACCATCACGAGTTGTTTATTGTTTGCACCTTGAACAAGTAAACATGATAAAATAATCTTTAAATCGACAAAATTCCTAAAAATTGTAAAAAAGTAATTTAACAAGTAAAAAATGTTAAGAGTTTTCTGTATTACTGCAAATCCGAAATTTAAAACGACCCTGTCGAGGCTCTAAGAAAAGGCCTCATACCTGGATATAGTTATTCTCCTATCGTATACAGGGTGATTGATAACGTATGTAGAAGACTGAAAGGGTAGCTAGAGGGGGCCAAAATAAAGTTATTTTCTTAATAAACTTGGCCAAAACCCAATAACATAAAAATAACAGCAGTTTACAGTTCTTGTAAATTAATGCCCACTTATTGACTATAGCTGGTATTAATGAGGAACAATTAGAAAGAATATAATAGTATTTTCGTAGAAACATATGCCTTACAACACCTGATAATTTGCTGTTAAAGTAATTTAATTTAAATTATACAGATTATTCAACACTATAATGAACGAACCAATGAAATTTGTTCAATTTGTCAGAAACGGCCAATCAAAATTGACTGTCATTGAAAACACCTAATGTCACAGTGTTTTCACGCGAGCCCTATTGATTTCAATGATTTAAATTTTGTGAGTATCCTTTGACTGACATTTCACCAAAACGTCAAAGCCAAAGTTTGCAAATCAGCGTCGTTCTAAACACTCATAATAATCGTGTTGGAAGCTCCAGTATTGAATTAATAGTGGAAAACGTTAAAAATGTGTGCTGTCGAACACGGTAAAAGTCATCTACCCATATTGTTGAATATTCCCAAATACCACTCAAGGCAAAATTTTTTAAGAGAATTTTTTTCGTCAACATGCAAATTATTGCAAATTTCTCTCAACAAAAACTGCTCAAATTCCACTCGACCTGCGGTCTCGCGGAATTTTTAACGCAGTTTTGGTTTCGAGAAATTTAAGCGCAACAATTAGCATGTAAACAAAAAAATTCTCAAAAAATGTTCACCTTTTGTGGTAACTATTACCCTTGAAAATCGTACGACACTCATTAATGACCAATAGAAAAATTAGTTCACGAGCCGTAACCAAGACAATAAAAAAAATTCTTGGAAATTTTTTGTAGGTAGACCAACCTAACTGTGAGGGTTTGTGGCGTTACGATTTTCTTACCGAATCTGCATTCGAGCATTAATTCATATCCGGAAATTATTTTCGTGCATTCCAACAACGTTCTAATTTGCCCTCGCGTCCCGCTCGTGCAAATTAATACGACGTTGTTGGACCGCACTCAAAACATTTCCGGAAAGAATTAATGCTCTTATGAGATTATATGTGATTATTCAACGCTATCACAAACCAATGAAATTGGTCAGTTTGTCAGAAACGGCCAATCAAAAAGTGACTGTATTTGAAGACACCTAATGTTACAGTGTTTTCACGCGATGGCGATTGGTTTTAATGAATTCAATATTGTCAGTAGCCTTTGACGGACATTTTGCCAAAAAGTCAAAGCGAAGTTTTCAAATCGGCGTCGCTCTAAAAATGAATAATAATCGTTTTGGAAGCTATTAATAGTGGAAAACGTTAAAAGATTTTGTCGTCGAACACAGTAAAATCAAAAGCATATATTTATATTGTTGAATAATTTTTCTAAATACCACTCAAGGTAAAATTGTTGAAGACATTTTTTTTAGTTTACATAAAAATTATTTCAAATTTCTCTTAACAAGAACTGCTCAAATTCGACTCGACCTGCGGTTCGTAGAATTTTTAACGCAGTTTTGGTTTCGAGAAATTTAAACGCAATAATTTGCATGTAAATGAAAAAAATCAAAAATTGTTCACCTTTTGTGGTATTACCCTTGGCGATTCCATTCATAATGCACAAAATCCCTATTCAAGCGACGTATTAATAAGTGAAAACACCATGGTGTTATCGTTATTGTGTTTTCGATTTTGAGCTGTCAGCTGTCAATTTCATGCCATTCCCAACAAGTTTTTTAACATACACATTAAATACATTTTTACTGTAATTCCTTTATTGATATTCATGGTATAATCTAATCGAATACTCACTCAACGACAAAATTATCAAATACTTTTGCTTACAAACTCAAAAGGTTACTTTGTAGAAACACCACGCGCCTTCGGCTCGTATTGGTTCGTGTTAAGCAACCCGTTTCATGAGAAAGCAAAAGTATTTTTGATAATTCACAGTCGTCTCGTGGTATTATTACTAAACACACTGTAAAAATAAATTATCTTTTTAAATAAAGAAACCGTTATTTTATAACAATTTTATTATTAAATAAGCTACAAACAATTCCCCATAACAAAAACATTCATATTAGGTGCATATGGTGCTCGACGAACCCAGTTTTCTGATACTGAAAATTGTTGACGTAACTGCTCTGTTGCAGCGTTGATTCGACGGCGCAATTCGTCGATTGTATCAACTTCGATGGCATATACCAATTCTTTCATAAAACCTCAAAAGAAAAAATCCACTGCGTTTAGATCTGAACTGCGTGGGTGCCATGAAATGAATCCACCCCGACCGATCCATCTTTGCGGAAAGATTGTGTACGGCCCACATCCAAAGGAGCATATTAGTGAAACTCTGGCAAAACTTCTTGTAAAAACTGCAAATAAGAGATGATTAATGCATGCTGATAATTCGTAAGGCCCTATTAAGGTGTTGTTCAAAATACCAGCCCACAGATTTCAACTAAAACGCTGCTGAAACCTACTCTGACGAATCGCGTGCGGATTTTGATCAACCCATATATGAAAATTGTGGAAGTTGAAAACACCATTCTTAGTAAAACATCATTTATCGGTCACCAATACATGTATTGAATATTCGACTTCCCTATTAGGGCGATTTAGCAGCCATTCTCAAAACTGCTGCCGCAGCAGATAATCCATAGGAGTTAGTCGTTGCAGCTTTTGCAGATGATTGGGGTACAAACCATTGCTGCTCAATGTGCGCCAATCAGAGCATGGAGAAACTACAACTTGGTGGGAAATTTGGCGTGTACTTGTAGTTGGATCAGCATCAACCATTTCTAAAAGTTCTTCCTACACATTCACCCCATACTGATTTGGTCTACCGCCACCATGACCTTTCGTAGGTTGTTAATTTTCAGCTTCTCTTCCGCGTTGGACTACTCGAAGAAAAGTATTTTCGGAAGACGTTTGGCGATATGGAAATCTTTCCCAATGCATACGTCTTGCACGTGCAACGTTTTCTTCAGCAGCTCCATACATACTAATCATATATACATATTCTTCGTTACTGTAGTTAACCATTTAAGACGAATTAAACACTTAATAGCTGATGTATCTTAATTTTGACGTTTAAATGAATTAACACTCAAACACATTTCTACTGCTACTTGTTTTTTAGTTATTATTAAATAGTCACTTATAATACCATGAGTAGTCAAAATTATGTCGAATATTTTTGCTGTGGTATTACGAATGTCCATTGCGCTTAGGTTCGATTAGGACGAGTGCGGTAGCACGAGTCCTAATCCTAAGCGCAATGGACATGAGTAGTGATACCACCGCAAAAATATTCTACTTTAACTTTGACTAAGAATGGCATTCGAGGGACTATTCAATGAACCAAACTACTTTTTCAAATTAGTTTTCAGTAAATCTAGCAACAAACTACGCAATTTGTATAGTAACAGAACACTAATATTGACTTTTTCTAATAAAAATCACATTTGTTTAAAATATTCACTATACCACTAGTGAAAATTGTCGATTATTTTCACTAGTGAAAATTGTCAATATAGTTCATTTTTATGGGCTCAAAGACGTCGAATCTTGTATTTTTATTGGACAGTTTTTGATAGATCGCGAATGAGTTGAATAGTCAGTGAACACCAACTTGTAAGCATTTAAAAGAAAAGTTTAAATAGCGGCAATTTTTATGTTAATTATTTTTTATTATTTTTTTACCTCAACATTGTATAGTAAACTCTCAAATATCCCTGCTTGAACTTAAAAAGTAAATTACTACCTCAGTTTGTAAAGAATGCTGGTTAATTTATTCAACTTTAACTTGCTGTAATTTTCTAGGTGTTGCGTTTTGGTCAGAAGTTTATTAAGAAAATGACTAACCCTTTCAGTCTCCTCCATACGTTATGAAACACCCTGTATAGATATTACCACAGTACCCATACTGCGCACGGTTTTAATAGCCTTCAAAATGTCGACCACTTTGTTGCAGTACGTGGTAAGAATTTGATCTAGCAAATGGCGATCAAGAGCTTGAGTATTTAGAAAGTAAAAATCAAATGAACGGCATTAGAAAATGTGAACGTCAAAAATGACCAAACTTTTTTGTCCTCTCTCCCAAACCATATCGGCCCAATACGCCTCGCTGCAGAGGGTTGTCCCCATGCTAGTTGGAACTTGCAATCTGCAACTTCTCCCAGTTCAAGACTATGTGGTCCACAATCTGTGCTTCGAATATCATGCCTTGTTACATACATGCCAAACATGGCAAAGAACATTGAATAAAAGAGGCATCCTCCATGACAAAATTTGAAAATCAAAAACAAAGTGTCCAAAATCAAATCCCAAGTGTTACAATATCGCAAGGAACCAAGCCGTAGAATATCCAAATTAAACTAAAACATTAATGTGGAAAGAATTGCAAATTTTTATCCACGGGCTTCGGATTTTTTTCAGTAAAACTTCCTACATACAGTAGCTACCGCGTTATGGCGATCATTAGAAAAGCACATCTACCTCATTTAAACCCTTTTGGGAATGAATTCCCTGAAATAATTTGACCCTTCTTGTAAAAGCATATTCGAATTTCAACTTCCTACCTGCAGTAGTTACCGCTTTGTGGCGATCTTAAAAGACACATTTAGCTCATTTAACCCCTTTGCAGAGTAAGTTCCGAAAAACCCTGAAAACAGTAGACACATTTGTGGAAAGAACTGATTTGCCGAATTTAATTTATTATCTTCGGTAGTTCTAGCTTTGTCTATGTAGTAAGTGGATGAAGCCTGCAAAATCTTATTTTTCTGACGTTCACAGTTTTTAGACTCCTTTCGCCTTTTCACCCACACTATGGTTGAAAGTTTCAAAAATCTCTAAGACACTTTCTAAAAATTTGAAAAACGCACCTATAAGCGAAAAACGATTATTCCAGAAAACTTTTGTAAAAGGAATTTATTTGCTGAATTTCAACTTCGTATCTGCAGCAGTTATTGCGATGTGGTCTTTAGAAAAACACATCTTACTCATTTAACACCCTTAGGAGGTTAATTTCAAAAAACCCTGAAACCCGTTTTACCCGGTTTGTAAGAGGAACTGATATGCTAAATGTAACTCAACTTCCTAGGTTATCGATCAATCGGATAAAACCGCAGTCAATAAGAGCCATTTTTACACTATTTTTACCCCTTTCATACACCTTGGGGTTGGAATTTCAGAAAACCCAGTCTTAGTAGGTGTCTACGTAGTAAGTGGATGAGGTCTGCAAATTTTCACGTTTCTAGCTTTTGCAGTAATTGATATTCTCTGATCTCTTTGTCAGTCAGTTAGGATTTATACATTAGATTGAAGAGTCTCAAAGCAAACAAACGCCTTTAGACCCGAATGCGTTTAATCCATACATACCTTATACTAACAAAACTTTTCTGAAGAGTTTCGTTTCTAACATTGTTAACAGGTTGCGTTACCGTACTCTTTTATATCTTACTCTTGCAAAAGAGTTTCGTCTTTTTCTTTTGCTTCTCTCCTGATGAAGCGCCGTTGAGTTTTTCTATCTTATCAATGACACGGTACAATCCCGGAAGTATATATGTCTATCTTAACTAAAAAATGCATACATACATAATTAATATAATGTACATTATTCATATTCACGAGCCTCTCTACGATTGATGTGCAAGTCTTTATGTTGGTTGGTATTTCGCACTTCTTCGCTTGGAGCTTTTTGGCACCACTACTTGTTGTCTCTCTGTATTCCATTATACCCCTCTCTGTTCCGCTGCAGTTTTATCTCTTCTACCCGCGTCTTCTTTGATCTTCCTACTTTGTTCTATCCTTCTGGTCTTCCTTCGAAGATTTGCTTCAGCCCTCTATCTTCTTCCATTATGTGTACATGTCCCAGCCACTTGCCTTTTTTGTTCCAATACTTTCACTAACTTAGTCTCCAATAGTTCTTATATGCAGTGTTTCTAATCCTGCCTTGTTTTTTCGATATTTTATTCCTTGCCTCTTCTACGTTGGTGTTATGGCTAGTATCAGACATTTGCACCATTTCCATTTTCCACCTTCCTACTTTATATTTCTTGTTTTTGCTACTTTTCTTTAAAACATCATGGTTAATCATTGCAAATGGTATCGGGCTCACCACGCGGTCTTGACGTAGTCCTCTTATTTCGAATTCTTTGAGGAGAAATTGAAACTTCCCAAAGAACATTAAAATTTAAGATATCTTTTTCCGGAAGGCTAACGGCCTTGAAATTCAAAAATATGCACTCTATCGTACTACTTAAAAACCAGATTACGGAATACAATGCTTGTCATGTGGTGAAGTATCTATGACTAAGCAGACTCTCGATATGTATATCTTAAAAACAAATCTTTAATCTGCAAGTTGTTCTAAATATCTATCGATTAATAATGAAAATGTTGCAGTAGTCAGCAATACCATGCCAATTTTAAGTATGTCAATGACTTCGAATGAAAATTCTGCGTCACTCAGTTCTTTCCTTAATAAATAAGAGTCATTGTCATCGTTGTGGATGTGGCTCCTGTGCTTTGTACAGTATAAAACAAGTGCAATTTTTTGACAATTCGAATGCTAATTGCCGCAATAGCAAGACCCTTTATAAAATATGTATGACATGGATACATGTAGATGTGTTGATCTGTTGATACGCTACATACAGGGGACACCCAGAATTAGGGCTGTGTGCGTATATCAAAATGAACCCAGACTTTTATAACACATTTATCCTCAATTTCACTATGATCATGACCATTTTCTGAATCGAAGGTACATTGTTCTATACTGCTAACCAGACAAGATTCCAAGTATGTCCTGTTCCGTAACGGTCATAAGAACCCTCAGTAACAGTAATAATATAGACGAAAGAGGTTCATTTATAACGCAATCTCGTTCAAAAACTATTTCAATTATTAATAATTTACATATTATCAGCCAACAATGTATTGATACCCTTTTCGAAAGAAGTGCGGCTCCTTTAGTCTGACATTTTGTAAATTGTGTAATTTTGGGAAGTTTTCTTTTTGTTTCTCCCGCTCAGTGTGTTCCTTTCTTTTAAGTGATCCTGATTTTTGCCTTTTTGGTCTTGGCTCGTATCTATTAATAGGGTATGTTTCAAAACTTATTCCAATTTAATAATATCCAATATCTATAATAGTATATTATATACTAGTGCAGGGGCGGCTCTAGCCTACCCGCCGCCGGGATGCAATGTCTCATTTGGCGTCCCCTCTGAGTTGCAAGTTAGGTGGTTATTAAAGGGGAGTGATTTGAGTTGATTGAAACTAAATAGAGAAGCATTCCTAATATGAAACAAACATTTTTATTTTTTGCTAATCTCATAACATCAAAATAGTAATTACAATAATATATTGAAAGTGATATATAATACTTTTCAACAATCACAATCAACTTTTCTTGACTTTCTTAGTGTAAATTCTTTCATAATTTCATTTATATCTATGTTAATGTCGTTTTCCATACTTATTCTAGCTAAATTTGATAGCCTTTCTTGTGCTATACTTGATCTTAAATATGTATTTTATAATTTGAACTTGGAAAATAGACAACAAGAGTAGCAGGTAATGTTAAGTAAGTTGGCATAAAGCAAACAATAAATTTGTAAATGTGATAATTAAATTATCAACAACGCGACTATGTGTGAAAATTAATTTCCGTCTATGTACCTGTCTCTGTCTGTATGCGGCGAAAGTTACGAACGGATTTCCATGAAAATTTATGGAGATGTTTTATAAACCTTTAGAACGATGGTACCACATTTTGGTTTTACTGCGATACACCGTTCGGCGTTGGAAGGCCCAAATGCCCCAAAAAATTTCGAAAACCCAAGATTTTGATCATTTCCCTCTTAGTCAGTATATCTACTAAAACATTCCAGTAAAGTAGATATCTGGGTGACGTTTTGCGTAGACAAGAGAGGTATTGCATACCTACCAGCGTGGATCTTTTTCCACAAAAATTCGTTCAAAATTAGGGGATGAATCCTTAAATGCCCTTGTAGCTCTAAGTTCCTATTTTCTGTCAAAGTAGTGTATTTCTTAATTATTTACACTTGTTTGCTATATTACTATATGTTACACTACACTACCAATATGCATTTAAATAGCAGTGAAATATGATACTATCAATATTTAAATAACATATACCTTATTTAACTTAAAACACTTGTTTTTTCTTTGAAATTTGCATTTGGAAATTGCAGTTGAACACTATTTCTCTTTAGGGATCATTTTCAGGATCTTTGGAACTAGTCCCGAAACTTGAAATTTAGCTTGTAAGTCCCGAAAACACATTTGGTCCCGGGAATTGGAAACCCTAGTTACAAGGGTATTATTTCGCTAACGAAGAAATGGCGCAAGTGCGTTGATATGAGGGAGTCTATATTGAAAAATATTTTTTTAAACAAAATCGTACGTTGTTTTGCTTCTAGCTAGGTAATTTTTTTTCTAGTGGCCCTCGTAGATTTTTGGTGTTGCTCCACATATTATTTATTTTGTTTTATTTGTTCTTGATATTGGACGTAATATGGATTTTAAGTCACAAGGGCCTATACAGTTGATCAAAACCTAATATACGTTCGTTCAAATATACTGCTCAACAAATGAACTGGACCTTTTTTTAAAAATATTTTCCAAAAAGTTTGTCATGGCATTTTTGGCAACCTTTCAGGATTGTGTCACTATAAAATGCAATTCAAAGTTTCAGATGAAGATAAAGTAGTGCAAGATGCATATCGTTAGATTAGTAATTAAAATTTCTATTTAATGGCAAGATGGCCCTTAGTAGGTGCCATTTAAAAAAAATGACTTTTTTTTTTTAAATCTGGTGTGATACACTCACACACCTTCCTTTTACAGTGTTCTTATAATTGGTCAAAAATTTCATTTTTAATTTTTAACCATTTGTCAAAAATTTTAAAAAATTACAAATTCTACAAAAACGGTACAAAATAGAGCGTTAGTTGAAGAGACAATTTTTTTCTAGAATTTTAAGGTGAATTCAAAAATGTAATAATATACCGGGTGTTTTATTTAAAATAGAAGTTAATAAAAAAAAATAGAAAAAAAAATAAACCCACTTTAGAAGTATTCAACCTATTTCACATCAATACACATTAAAAATTTAGTAAAAACGTAAAGTTTAAAAAAAATCGTTAGAGCCGTTTTTGAAAAAATCGAAAAAAACTGAAAAATCACAAGAGTAAACATCTACTTCCGGTTATGCGATTTTCTTCAAAAGCTTGCTGTGTCATCTACATAGTACACAAAACTTATATATGAAGTTTCAACGCCATACCTCGTTTCGTTTTTGAGATATTCTGTTCACAGGCAGACACACAAACAGTCAGACACACAGACAGACCAATGAAAAAAAATATGTTTTTTGGGTTCAGGGGACTCTGAAACGTGAAGATCTGTTGAAAACTCAATTTCTAATTTTTGGGGTGAATCCAATACTTCTGTTATTGTAAAAGGAAGTAAAAACGAGTTTAGCAAACTATATTCTTTGATTAAAGATTTCTTATTGACCTTATTGATAAAATAGCTATTATTAAGAGTTGCTAGGGTCAATTAGAATATAGTTTTTCAAGTCAAGGCCTTCTATGGTAAAAAATAACAATTGAGAAAATATTTTTCTTGTTTAAAAACATTTTAATTTGACAAGTCTATTATATGAAATTTGACTTGTAGATTCAAGGCCGGTTGCAGAAAGCAATGTTAAGTCTGGTGTTAGCTAACGTCGCGTCAAAGTGAACAAAATTGCATCAAATTTTGTTTACTAATGTATTAGTTACCATAAGCATTTGAGATTTGATTCGTTTTTGTTCACTTTGACGCGACGTTAGCTAACACCAGACTTAACATTGCTTTCTGCAACCGGCCCTAGAAAAACATAAAATATACAGGGTGTTCCATTTAAAAAATTAAAGTTAGTATCATTTCCGGTAAAACCGGAAGTCAGACATTTTGACTATATCTCTCGGCCAATCAGAAATTATATCTAGTATCTTGGTATACAATTTTATCCAAATCGATTCATAAATAAAAAAGATATAAGCATGGCTCTATTCTCATTGTCACCCGGTATATCGTATCAAATACTTCATATATGATCTAAATCTTTATATTTCGAGTTATTTTCCATTAATTACATAAATTTTTCCTTAATTAAGAAATAACATGTCTGTTGTGATTATATAATATTTACTGATGATATCCGATGAACTGATTACATTTCGGTTAAATAATACAAAGGCGGCCTATATTGCTCCGGGCCGTAACACTCGGCATATAAAGTGACCTTTGGAATGGCCTACCAAAATCTGAAAACATGGCTTCGCCAACCTTTAACAAGATATTACTAGATTTTGTCATTAAATGGACAATCTGTCAGTGTACTGTCCCTGCCATTCTGATGCATGCCAGTTGTAAAAAAATCTTTAATTTTTTTGTTATTTACATCGTAGTGTGTCACTTCACCGTAATATTCTATTTAAAAACAATTCCTAAGGGGTAGGTACATAATTCTCCATTGCAAGTAAATCGCTACAAGTACTTTTCACAACATTAATCTTTCCAATCTGCCAGTCCTTTCAATTTAAAACTTGTTACCCTTTTTGTGCCACTGTTTCATTCGATGGAATTTTGAATACGCTAATATATGTAGCAAGTGATGAAGCGTAGTTAATTTAACCTGCAAATTGTATGTGAAACACTTTAAAGGCAATTTTGCAACTGATGCGAACGTGAACTGCCTTGTCAAAATCGTTTTTAACGTCCAATATATTTGAATGTTTTTAAAACTGTCCTGGAATGGCCTAGCAGAAAATTTGGCATCAGAGCCCTTGTCATGGCCTGGAACAATATAGACCGCTTTGGTAATACTGCCATTGTTAAAAGTTGTGGTATTTGCATAACTTGCTTATTTAGTCAACACAGAACACTAAAAGTTGCTACGACATGTAATAATCAGGTGGCTATCATTAAATCCATATATCGACGAAATTTTGAAAAACTGACGTAACGTTTTTCAACGGCTAAGAAAAAAGTATCAAATATTTGAAAAAATATTGACGTGCAATATTTATTTAGCAAAAATTTTTTAACGTTAACGTTCTACATTTTGAAAACGAAGCCGTTTATGATTAGATTTATACGAACTTTGTTTCTTAAAATAAATCAAAGAATCACCCCCTTGGGTATATCTGTGTACTTAAGAAACCCCCTGTTTAAAATAAATGTAAAGTAAATGTATTTATAATTTACATTGATATGTATTTTTGGCAGCGTTACTTCACTAAATACTCGTATCTTCCATTACTCACCAAAAAATTTACATGGAAAAAAATTTTAAAGGCCAGGTTTTAATCACTTTGCTTATCATGATAGCAGACGTCTGGTCACTCTAGCTTAGACTTTTACCCTTGATCAAAGTAGGCATATTGGAACCCAACAGATAGAGGGTACACACCTCAAAAAATTAAATTCTGTCGAGATTTGGTTTAATTCAGATATGTTGGAAAAAATAATATTTTGCATATAGCTCAAGCTTTTATCCTTGTTTTATAAATGTAACCACTCATTAAGTTTTTTCAATGTGTGAAGCAGAATTTGAGTTCAATTTTTTACTATGAGGGGCAAGGATGATAGAGAAACATTAACATTGTAGTGCAGTTTTATATGGAATACCACTTTTTTCTTTTGACATTTTCAAAATTTTTAGTTTGAAAGCTTCCACATGCTATGAAAGTTTCGTATAAAGAACTTTACAGATTTTTTGAAATCAAGCGCATAACAAATTATGCCCCCAGCTTCGCGACCCCTTTTAGCCGTGTTCGGTCGCACACCGATAGTTACGCCACTGGCTATGTAGACAATACTGCAGCAGTTTGCAGTGCTATAATAGTATAATCGCTGTAACAGGCATGAAACTGCTTGGTGATGGTATAATCACTATCACATCACCCTTAAAAAGCTAGTTATTTGCTTGAGAAGGTGCTGTGAAATAAAAATGTGGGTGCGTTTCCAAGAAAATTAAAATATTTATTTCCCAAGTCATTATCGGGACGAGTGTATACATGTTAAAATTAATATAAGATTCTTATAACAGGCTTTTCTTGTAGCTCGATAAGAAAATTGATTATCAAGTAACTAGAACCCCAACATGGAATAATCGTAACGGCGTAGGTTGAAGGATAATAACTACAAGTTGAATCAACAAGCTGGTGTCTGTACAGTGGCGCCCTCTAACAACTCTTGACATTTTATGCCATCCTTTGCAACGGTAGGACAATAATGGTAATTGCATTTGGATTATCAACACCGCCAAATAGCAGATAAGTGCCCTTGTGGGCGACAAGGCCAAGACGAGAGCTTCCGAACATAATATTTGTGTTTTTCGCTTTACGTCCTCTCTGTATAAGTAAAATAAACGGAATGCTGCAAAAACTCATTTATAACAGAAGCCAACCCGATGCCTTAACGGATTTTTACGCGGCACACTAAAAATAATAGTCAATTACAGAACAATGAGTAATTTTTCAACAACAACGCGCCCGATGATTCACAGAACTTTTACGATCTCGCGAGCGGATAGGAAAAGTACTGGATGAAATACCTGTAGTTAGAATCACAGATTGCAGAAGTACACGTAACGTTGCAAATATTGACGTGTCTAGGATGTCAATTACACTTAACTAAAATGGAATTGAGAGACAAAATAATAGGACTGTCATTTGGGACTTAAATTATAACAAATCATACAATTTTGGTTTGGCTAATTTGCACAAAAATTGCACAACTTGGACATTGCACAATGTAATCGTGACTGGCATTGCTGACATTACTAATGATATTATTATTTTTCCTGATACTAATTGTCCTGCGGCTTAATTGCTAAAAATCATGTCAAAATTTTCCATGCGAGTTTCTGGTAAGCAGCAAATTCCAGTTCGTCGATGAGACAGCAACTATCGCTGGGAAGCGTCCTTCGCAAATACATAAACGACGTTGTAATTGCACTACTAGAATTTTCCACTTATTTGGTGGTGCTGATTCACAGAGAAAAATCGCTTTAGGCGCCTATATTTTGCAATGGAACAATCCGAAAGTGTGCGTTTCGACCATATTATCAGAGGACTCCAAAGATAACAAACAATTCGGCAATAGCCACCCGTATTGATTATCAATAATCTTATGCGGAAACTTTCCGTTGTACCAACAGGGTGATCGATATCTTAACGCACAGACAGAGGCGCCCTTTTTCTAAACCGATTAACGAAGCGCCAGCGGAATCAGAACAACAACCTTTGCTTCACCTCTCCATTAATGAAATATTAGCTGTCCCCGTCTCATCAATAAAGATTCGTTAGATGCTCGTTTGCGAAAGTTTCGATGGAAACGTTCGACTTATTTTAAGTAGAAACAAACGAGTAGAATGGAACAGTTTTACTTGTTGCAGTTCAAATTTTAACGAAGCGTTGCAGCAATGCAGCAAGTGTCCCTGAATTTTTTTAACGGTAAAATAAGTGGCTTTATAAATCTGTCAAACTAAATACAATTTAATTGTGGCAGTAAGTGAAGCAGAACTCACTTTCCTTTCACAATTAATTTGGCTGGTTAATCCCATTATACCGCCTCTAAAAGCCTTGTGTACAAATAAGCGACACGACAACTGTAACAATACCATTAGCAGATTTTCAAAACCTAAATGCTTTACATTGCCAAGAGAGTTACACAATTTTTATTCGATCACAGCTGAGGCAATAACCGCTGAACAAACCAGTTGGATTACTAACAGGTAAAGCTCGGAAACCTAACAAAAGGCTACAAGTTCTGACCTGCATAAAAGTCGGTTGCTTAATAGGAATTAGGAATGTAGAAAATGTTCTTGAAGATCAATAGTCGATTACATGCTTAGCTAATGAAGTGCCGTAGAATGTGTCTGTGCATTTGGTGCGCATTTCATATAAAAATTTCTCACTTCTAAATTGTTTATAGATAATCAATCTCTAAAACTTTCCATATTTGTGACTTGACGTTATTGATAGACTATTTTGTTGTTAACAGTCACTGGCGGATCCAAGGGGGTGTCAATGGGGTCAATTGACACCCCCTTGTATCCGCCACTGACTGTCAATGGGGTCAATTGACACCACTTTGGGCCTATTAAAAAATGTCAATTATAATTAATTATAAACAAAACGCACCCTAATAGCATCCTCCCGTAATTTAAATTTGAATTTGCCGAATGCTACTTCCATATTCTTAATTTGTTTTTAATTCCAACAAGCACAAATTTGCTCTCACCCCCAGCGTTGCTGGAGCTTTTTGTCGCTCGTCAATGGCGATTCTGTGACCTGTCTAGTGTCTACCAATCTCCACTACACAAAACAATGAACTTCATCTGGTGTGTACTGACCGACGTATTTTGCAATTTTGTTAATATAATGTTTTCATTGCCTGTTTTAAATTGTACAACTAGTTAGTCAAAGTTTAAATTATCCAAAGTCTGCAAAATTTCAATTTTAAAGGTAAGTAAGTAGTCGTGTGTAAAACAATGTTCAATTTATAATATTTTCTCTAATATTAACATGGATATAAGGTATTACTTTTCAAAATTATTATTATATTAGTATTAATATTAGTTTTCATATTCACTAATATGAAAAGTTAGAACAACTTTGTAGATTTAAGTACATTTATTTGCTATAAAAATTAACATGACTCAAAATTACAAAAAATCTTGCTTGCAACACTTTGCAAAATTAGTATTTTTCACACACAACTCAAGTTTGCCAAACTCGCTAGCACTCGTAGGGCAAATTTCACGTCTAATGTAAAAAACACTTTCATTTTACAACTTGATACATAAATAGCTACTTCACAACTGGTTGTGAAGTATTTTACTTTTTATAACTGGATACGAAAAGTGAGACATTTCGATACTTCATTCAGTTTTGAAGTTACACTTTATTTGCTAAAATTAGAAAAAGTTTATGTGTTATCCAACTGACATGCAAAAAAGCAAAAGCTTACCTACTTGATTTATAGTAAAATTTAATTTAAGGTAATTAAAGAACAGATTTTATTAAAATTAGAAAAAAATCTTGTTAGGAAATGTGATTTTGCTCAACTTTTGTGAAAAATTCCATGCATTACATAAATTAAGGCATTTTCTAACTGGTTTTATAAATAGTTATTTAAAAATTTTTCAGTTTGTTTTATTATTTTTTTTTAGAATGGCGCCACCTTCTGAAAAAAAACAGACGTCTTTATTCAAAAACCACCGCCCTTCATGTCAATCAGTACAAGACAGTAGAATTTCAAAATTCAAAAAAAAGCAGATGATTTCTCAACAGAAACTGAAATCACTGCTAATAATAAGAAGATCGCAAGTTTGTTAAACGACACCGGAGCTTATTTTGGCAGCACTGATAGACTTTTTGGAGCACCTTTACGTCCGTTGGAAAACGTGCGTATTTCCTTTCTTGGAAAAAATTACATGGTATAATACTTAAAAGGCATTTTAATGTTAGTTATTTGGATAAATACACTTCGCTTATCTATTCGCATATAAAAAATCTAGTGTGATACACTCACACAACTTCCTTTTACAGTGATCTTATAATCAGCCAAAAATTTTATTTTAAATTTTTAAGCATTTAGTCAAAAATTTTCAAATTTAAATTAGGAGTTATAAAAGAAAATAGAAAAAAAAACAAAAGAAACTCATTTTAAAAGTATAGAACTGAAAAATCACCTATCTCACTTCAATACACATTAAAAATGTAATAAAAATGTGAAGTTTGAAAAAAATCGTTGGAGCCGTTTTTGAAAATAATCGAAAAAAACTGAAAAATCACAAGAGTAAACATCTACTTCCGGTTATGTGATTTTCTTTAAAAGCTGTCGCATCTACATAGTACACAAAACCTATATATGAAGTTTCAACGCCATACCTCTTTTCGTTTTTGAGATATTCTGTTCACAGCAGACAGACAGACACACAGACAGACCAATAAAAAAAAAATGTTTTTTGGGTTCAGGGGACTCTAAAACGTGAAGATCTGTTGAAAACACAATTTCGAATTTTTGGGGTGAATCCAATACTTCCTTTATTGTAAAAGGAAGTAAAAATAGGAAGAAAACAAAAGAAACCTATTTTAGAGGTGTTCAACTGGAAAATAACTTGTCTCACATCAATACACATTAAAAATTTAATAAAAACGTAAAGTTTGAAAAAAATCGTTACAACCGTTTTTGAAAAAATCGAAAAAAACTGAAAAATCACAAGAGTAAACACCATACTTCCGGTTATGCGATTTTCTTTAAAAGCTTGCTGTCGCTTCTGCATAGTACACAAAACTTATATATGAAGTTTCAACGCCATACCTTTTTTTGGTTTTTGAGATATTCTGTTCACATACAGACAGACACACAGACAGACAGACCAATAAACAAAAACATGTTTTTTGGGTCCAGGGGGCTCTAAAACGTGAAGATCTGTTGAAAACTCAATTTCGAATTTTTGGGGTGGATCCAATACTCCTTTATCGTAAAAGGAAGTAAAAAGGAGTTTTCTGTCCGGTTTTCTTCAAATGAAGCATTTTAAGTGGCCTAAATTTATTTTTTATGTTCAAACACGCATATCTAAAAACAGTTGGATGTAGAGGTATGAATTAACATATCAAAATAGCTCATTAAAAGGGCTTTTCAAAAAATATACAGGGCCTTCCATTTGAAAAGATTCCGAAATAATTAAATTTGCAAATGTTGAGCACCGTGTATATCAGCAATACCCAGAACCAACATTTTCCACTAGAAACGTAGTTCACGAAGAGCATAATTTTACGTTTTTCTTCATTCAGTTGTTTTCTGTTACAGCAGCCGCTCGAAATTACGCATTTTTTTGAATAACATTGTTAATACATATATCCAAAACAGTTGACATTAAACCCATATAACTCGATATCAAAATGATTAGTATTTCAATGCAAAACTTTCAAGTTACCTAAATATAGAACATTCCATTTAAAAAAAGTAAGTTTGATTTGCCACACTTGTTTGAGCCACCCTGTACAATCAAAACTATTTTAATAATGCGCACCACCTTCCTACCTACAACTTTTATATACACAATATTTACGTAACTTTCATAGTGTTAGAAGTATTTTCTACCCCCACCCCCTTCGTTGCCGAACCTTGTATACTTTTTATTTTAGCATAGGTAGAGCGGTAAATTGCGCCTTTTTTTAATACTGTAAGGTTTACTTTTTTGTTATTTTTGTAAAGCTTATAATAAATAACTAAAATAGCGGTTCATTGCCCCTTTTTTTAAATATAGTGTTAATTTAACTATTTTTTTATCTGTTGAAATTGAAAAAATATATCCATTGTTGTAAATAATAAATATTTATTTTTTACCTCTATTATTCGAAATATTTACCTAGTACCATCCCACAGTAGGCAGACATACCTAAACTGTTAGTTTAGCCTTACTGTTCAATCTACAAAAATCATTTAGGAAGTCTCTGGTGCAAATCTGTAAACTATTTGCCAAAAAGTGAATTGTATCCATGTGATGCTAAAGTAACGGAATGTTCTGTTCGTTATTTACACTTGTGCAACAAAATATCCTGCATTAAAGCTGGGAAATTGGGATGCAAAACGTACTTTAAAGTGACCGCATCAGTTGCCAAAGAAATTAATATCTTAGGGTGTGCTTTTGAACAGTAGTTAAGTAAAGATAAGTCATGAGTTGATATACATTTTATTTTGAAAAGTGATTAGAAAGGCTAACAAAAAATACAGAACGGTAACACTACTACTTTATAATTTAGACTGCTCATTTTTAATTTGAATACAAAATAAACTATGTCAGGATGATCTCAATGTGCATTTAAAAGTATATAACTTAAATGAAAAACAAGCAATTTGTTAATTAGTAAATATAACGATACGTTGCTCCATAAGACTCATACAAATTCAAAATTACCGCCATGTTAAAAACCAGTTTGTAGTTGCTTCGTAATGCAACCAACTTTAGATAGATTCTTTAAATCCTAATAGAGAACTGTAGTGCAGACCGAATTTACCGTAGATTACCACCCTGAACAAAGATGCAAGCTGCAACAAGTTAGAAATTCCTAACGGCACTTTAATCCTGCGTTTGTAAAGGAATTATTTACCCAGACCTGTGGCTGTCCTGAGCAAGTACCTGTAATCACTGCCCCTGCCCCTCCTTTTATATAACAATTTCATTATGTATAGAATAAATCGCCATGCCATAATGTTTTCAATTTTATTTTATTTTGGTTTTAAAAAAACCACAGAAACATTAAGAATATAATTTTTCTCGCTTTGATGTGGTAAAAACCGTCGTATGAGTTTAACAGTATTCAGGTTTTCACAAACTTCTTGTTCTATGGATAGCCATTCCTGCGTCATTAAGAGGCGTCCACACCGAAACCTCTTAGGGAGATTTTAATGTATAGTTGCAGCATCAGACCTCTGTCAATTATCATTCAATCTCTATGAGAATGGCATCATTGTAATCCTTGCACTTTTTTCCATTAATATTTGCTCAGAAAGGCATATTAAAAATATCACCGATTAAACTGTATTTATTATTCTGCGTCTATTAAAACAATCTTTATTAAAATTTACCAGTTAATATAGCCGTAATTTCCATAATTTGTTCGCAATTATTTGCCTATAATATAAGATCAAAGATTTTTCTATTTGGTTCATGGCGTCCTTTTTCTCGCCGTTATGTTCAGGTACGGGTGTTCACAAACAGTCGTCATCCCAGTAGGTTTTGACTTCAGAAACGTATGTCTATTAAAATTGAGAAAAAATGCGCTATGACAGTACTCAATGACGTTTCATTGTGTTGTACGAATTAATCAAAGACATAACATTTTGTTTTTTAAGGCAACTGGGATGACGACTGTTTATGAACACCCGTTAGTTACGAGTTACGACCGGACCGCTGCTGACGACAATATTTAGGACTGCAGTGTCCCGATAATAAAGAGCGTCTAATCTCAACTTTGTCAATCATACGTCTCTTTCTTTAATTATATTATTATTATACATATTTTCGTTGGATTTAAGACAATTTTTTATTTCAATATTTTTATTTCTTTCGACGCGGTGCAGTTGTTTTTGTTAGCCTTTGTCAAGGAGTGTAAATTATAGAAAATAATACACATGACATACAAAATTGACAATAATTGTCAAATTATAACAAACAAACAAACTGGAATAATTTGAATAACAGGGACTATTCAACACTATAACATATAAACCAATCACATTGCCGACATTTGCTTTTTTCAACCAATAACAGCAGTATATCACTGAATATTGGGCACCATGCAAAATATTCACAAAACAATGTACGTACTCAAAAAATAAATAGCCTTGTTGCGAAGTATCGCTTAGCAACGATGTTCTGTCCTTAGTGATATCCTGATATCGCTAGGTTACCTAACACTAAACCCCAACAAACTGTGTGGCTTGTTATAAAAATTTTAAAATGTTGTGTTTTGGAAGTATTCCGCTGAATTTAATTGATAATGAATAATTATTATATTAATTGTTGGATTATTTTTCAATAAAGTTAATCGTTATGTATTAATATTGTTAAATAGTCGTCCCAAATACCACTCGAAGTGGATATATTTTTTTAAAATATTTTGCCGTTTCCATAGAAATTATTGCAAATTTCACTCAACAAAATCACATTAAAATGTCACTCGCCTTCGGCTCGTGACATTTTTGATGTGATTTTGTATCGTGAAATTTAAACGCAATAATTTACATGGAAATCACAAAATATTTGTCAAAAATATATCCACTGCTTGTGGTATTACCCTTGACTATACCATTCATGAGGTTAGAAACCAATAAGGATGCCTAATTTTCCATAGTTTCTATGTAATATAACAGTTATTTCAGTTATTTATACAAACATTTGTATAACCGGAAAACGTTTAAGTGCAATTTGCACTAGAAGGGAAAAATTCTGATTATTTTAACAAGCTTTAGGAAACTGAAACAGCCAATTCATGGGATATAAATAGACATAAATCAAACTCAAAAACGTGTCAGAAAAGTTAGATTTTTTTTATTCTGTTACACTGAGGAAACGTGTAATTGATATAGTTTGAAGTTAAATAATCGATTTTCGTCTCACAAAGCTTTATTCATGAGCTTCATGACCTGCTTTAATTCTAATTTTTTAAGGGTATTTTTGCATTTTCCATCTAAAACTATTGCCATCCGAATTAAAAATGTTTCCAAGTACTATCAAAAATACGAAATTGAAAATAATAAAAATAGAAAACATAATGCAGTCCGTAAACGTGGTGGAAAAATATAAATTGGAATTTCCCGAAATTTATAAATTAATCTTAATAAGTAAAACTACCCCAGTATCCAGGCCGCTTGTGAAAAACATTTGTTTCTACTACCACTACTAAAAGTAGGCGTTTTAGCAGTAGCTTGTTTCACTAAAAATGACGTTTTATAAATCAGCGTGTTAAAAGTGAATTCAGCTGTTTACTTTTAGCACATGTGCTAAAAGTAAACAGCTGGCGTTGAATTTAGAATTTTGAACTTGAAGTGAGGTTATAAAGTTATTCTAGTTACTTCTTTCGTTAGAGGCAAAGTGTTTTTTGAAATAACTAAAGCATTATGGAATGAATAAAGTGCAATGTATACTATTATAATTACGTTTGATAACTAACTTTGACAGCTACCGGCTGCAGAAACAGTCACCTGCGCCGTCATGGCCTCTTTACTATAAAATAAATTATAACTGCCATAAATGCAAATCTTTGTTAAATCGACATTTATGGATTAATAACAGAAAATTTAAAGCCGTAGAAAAATATTGTGTGCAAACTTGTGCATAAATATCCAGATTTAGCACTTGTTGCACAAATAGCTGCATAAATGCTTAAGGTGTTTAAAATTTATTTAAAGAATACGTTAACTAACGGTGAGCGGATGGCCCCGCAAGCAAATGCTCACCTCTCAGGCGGCCGGCCCGGTTTCGAATCCCGGCAGACTCTAGATAAATTTTAAAAATCGTACGCTCCCCGGCTACCACGCTAACACCTGTGGTAGTCGTTAGCTCCTAAAACAAGGGAACTCTTCCTCACGTTCGACGGGCAAGGCTATCCAACTACCCGGCCTAAGGGCAAAGAGGGCTCATAGAGCCACCATGTGGTTAAAACAGGCCACTGGCCTATACTAAGAGAAAGAAAAAGAAGAAGTTAACTAACGATGACCTTTCTATTTATCAATAATACATATTGAAAAACAAATGGCAAAAAACATTTCGTTGGAAGAAATTGTTGAAGCATTCTAGATGATTGTTATTGGAATGTTAGTTTTAAAAAATATTAATGTGCAACCAAAACCTAAAATATCAGTATTGAAATTAGTATTTACTTTATACTAGTATTAGTATTTTATTATTCTTTTTCTACTCCTGTAACTAAGATGCCATTTAACATACTAACATACATGTCGCTAAGTGACCTTTTAATCATGCCTTCATAACTTATGACTAAAGAGCCTCTTAGTCATGAGCTGAAGTTGGCAATGATATTTTAGCCATGGGGTGAAGTTAGGTTCAAATAGTATTTGCTTTATTAGTCACAGCCAAAACTAAAATCAAGTTAGTTTTCAACCGTCACTTTGACGTTTGTCAAGCATAATTTAACCTAATATAATAAATGTCAAAATTTTAATGAAATGATATGATGCTATATTCCCTAAATTTGTGGTCGTAGAAAAAGTATAGTATGCAACTCGTTTTATAAACTTATTAGTCACTCATTTTATTAAACACTCGCTCCGCTGCGCTTCGCTCGTGATCAATAAAACTCGTGACTAAAATGACGTTTATAAAACTTGATACATAATATACTATTTTCATATTGTTGTTAGTCTGTATAATATACCTATTCTTAAATATGATCTTGAATATGTTTAATTCATACCTATGTCCTAATAGTCTTGAAAAGATACTAACCCTAAAATAATGTCGGCCCACTTTTAGAGCATCATGACCAATACTGGCCCAGCCGAAGAATAAAGTCTCGTGACGCCACTGAGCAGAAGTAAACGCAACTAGTGTCAACCAGCTTTAAACACTGCTAGTTGGTTAATTGACTCAAATTGATTCTATTCTTTTCTAGTGTAATGAATATTTCTTTCTTTTGCAATACTTGATCTTGAATTTACATATTAAGTAAGTTCATAGATTATTTATTGTTAATAATTGTATTTTGCGGATGGCACTCCAATGGGGGTTTTGGCGGTCTGCCGCCTGTCCTATGTAAATGATAATAATTGGGGAAAATCTTTGAAATTAAAAAATGTATATTTAGAGACAAAATTCCGGAATACGTACTTTGATTTTAAATAAGAAACGGCATTACAAAAAAGATTATTTTAAAAACCTCGAAAATCGATCAAAGTTCAGACGTTTCGCGTGTCTCCAAATTGTTTTAGAACGTTTTAATTTCCATTATCAATTTGTAGGGCTATCACAGTCACAACAATTCTTGGATCAACTCGGATGGTATGAAAAACTTGAAGAATTCCGTCAAGAGATCCTGTTGATCGTCTGATAATGGCCAGGTGTAAATCAGCGAGTTGCGCGAGCTTCACCGCGTCGCTCAATCCGCGCATCCATAACGTCTGCACATTACCCTTTTTGTGTGACGTCAGAAATAACAAAACATAGCATTTAAAACGCATGTTTTGTAGTACAGTGAAATTCAAAAAGATTATTTACATTAGAGTTACTAGACTTCAGAAAGAATTTGACATAGACCTAAATTTTAATGTAAGGACTGATCTAAATAGCATATTATTCAAACCATTTTGGAAAAATGGCACATTGACAGCATTACAAAACAAGCCATACTTAGAGCGAACCTGACCAAAAACTGCAGATTTTTTGTTTTTGTTCATTGTTGTTAAATAAAGAGAGAAAATTGTTACGTCGCAGAAAAAGGGTAATGGGTAGACCGTACTTTCCGTCCGCACCGAAGTATTACGTTTAGACCCTCTTAGATCTTCCTAGGTAAACGACGTGGAAGGAGATCACGAAGCATACCGATGGGGCCAAAATTATATATAACATCAATGAGATAACATGAACAAGAAAATAGAATGCATTGCTTGAGTAAGAAAGAGATAAATATAGAAGCAAATATTCGAGTAGGCTTGACGCTCATTTTAATTATGGCATATGTCAACTAAAGATGCCTACTAAAAAATATTTTTTGTATAGCCATTTCTTTCTTACGCAAGCATTGTATTTTGTTGTTTATGTTATCTCATTGCTGTTATATATAATTATGGCCGCATCGGTATAAAAGAGCGATGCCCGCTCAAACCTGAGATAGATCTAACCCGATCCTTTCAGAATCCATACCAGGACCTGAGCCTCAGTCGGGGGCTAACTTGGGCCCTACGGCCCGAAGGCTCGACCAGTCACCGCCAGTCCAAATACCTGTCCGTTAACGGCAGAATCCTGTCCCGAACTTCCTGTCCTTTCCAGTTGTTGTAAGTTCAATTCAAAGCTTCCTCCCGAAAAGTCAAACTGTCATTAGTCGCCCTTAAATCTGACCTGAAACATCCCTCGCTTGGGTTAGTCGAACTGCCTTGAAGCGATCCTGTATACATAAAACCACCATGTCCCGCTAATCTTCGAGCGCAACGGAACAACATCTTGTTGCTTAGATTAACCCCAAGCCTACCCAGTCCTGTTAATCTTCCAACGCAATGAAACAACATCTTGCTACTCAGATTGGCCCCAAACCTACCCGGTCCTGTCAATCTTAGGACGCAACGAAAACATTTTGCTGCTCAGATTTACCGATCTTTCCATTGATACCACCCTGCTAATAAAAAATTCCTCCTGTCAGCTAGCCGTCAAGACTCACAGCCCGAGGTTCACGACCGGCAGAAATCTAGTTCAAATCCGCGAGCGTGAGTTCACATAATATTTGAATTGCAAATCGAGCGCGCACCGGGGAAACTGTGGGGGGAGTGGCTGTTAACTGCCTCAGAATCATTTCCGCTTTTGCTATCAATCCTAAAATCTGGGGAAACCCGGGACTAATGAGCTGAAACTAGATTATTTAATTTTGGTCTGTTTATAGCCACTCGAGCTGCAGGCAAGGGGGACCTTCCGCATCCATAACCGGAGAACGCCGCCCTTCACCCTTATGGCTTACAAAGAAGAATTTATTTGTATTTGTTGTAAATATTTGAACAAAACCAGAATTTCTTTTAGTTTGTACCGATAGTTAAATAAAATAAACACCTGTATAATCTTGACTCGACTCTCTTACTTCAGCTGTTGACAATCTTAGACCAGAGCTAACCACGAGAAGTAATTAAAAAAGTAAAGTAATCAAACTTGATCTTGAGCATCAAATTAAAAATTGCTAAAATTACGAAACGGGTAAGTAACTCTACTTTATCGGTACCAATAGTAAATGGTGAACAATATGGATCGGGCTTTACAATGTACAGATCAAGTACAGATAGTATACGCTGTTTAATACAAAAGAAGTCCACTAAACATGAATACCACTAATGCTTCAGACATTTATAAAATTGTTTGAAAATAATCAAGGGAATTTATATTCCTACAATTTGAAACTCATCGAGTCTGGGGAAGAACACATGTGAATTGATAATTTTCCCATCTTACGTTTTCGGTTAGAAATTTAAAATATTCACTTCAATAATTTATTTTAAGTGTTTACTTGAAAACAAAAATAGAGTAAAATCTGCAACAGCTTAGGTCACAAAACCACAGATTTTTCGTTATTATGTGAAGCACGTTCAGCTGTATATTTTCTTTATTCGATTTAGTAATGAAAATGTAGCATCAATTAAAAGCAGTTATGTATTAGTATCAAGAGAGAGTTATGCGTATATTAACACATCCTAAGAAGCATTCAAAGAGTAAGAGATTTAGAAAGTTGCAAACTATGTGAATTGGTTGAAGGAAATATACATGACCCATAAATAGTTGTCGCTAGAAATATTGACCGCGCCATGAAGTATGCAGAGTGGACGAACCTTAAATAAGAGACAATACTTTGTTTTAACGTCGTATAAACAATAAACAAGCTTCAAACACGTGAGTACATTTTCGCAAGAACGAATTATGTAAGTAAGTAAGTGTTTAAAATTATTATTATTTAATATAGTCTGACCTAACCACCAAACTATGGTTAACAATAGCTCAAAAATGTATGCCTATGGACCAAGATTTCAGACGCTAACAGTGTCTTCTAGAGATTATTTTTATATTTTACTTCGGGGCAACCTGCCGAAGTATTACTTTCGGGCTCGACCATTTTTACTAATTTGCATGTTTTGCCGCACTCACGACCAAACCAAAATTATATGAAAGGTCTCATGCAACTACATAGCTTTTGTAAAGACAGCAATGGCTTTGACGTTAAAGGAAGGTCGGAAAATTAAGTTTAGAGAAGGTGTCCCCCACGATGGATGTAAACGTTGTATCCAGAGCGCCCCGATAGGCTTAACTGTTACCGAGCGTAGAACAGCCCGTTCGCCGGGACTTGCGGCGAATCTACAGGTTGAAGCCTCGAGGATGGAGCGAAGGCCCTGATTCCATCTGGCGTTGCCCCGGAATCTAGCAGTGGGATATGCAAGTGTATTTCTATAGGTGCCCTTAATGAATGAATTCATTAATTCTAGTGTATTATTGTCGTTTCTGCGGCTCCGCCTTTACATTCGTGATGCTTAAGGGCGCAGGGAAAAGTAGTGTATTTAATTGCGTACACAGTAAGCCACAACACAATATGGAGAGTGGTTTCAAGTAAGGCCACTAGATCGACACATTAAATATGAGGTACCGCCATTCCATTCCTCGCGTGAGAAAATTATAAGATAAAAATAACAAGTGCAAATTTCCCGAGTGCAATCAAGAAGACAGTAGTTTTGGGGATGTTTTATTTGGCATAATGGCACTGCTGTATAGTCAAAAACATGTTACGTTATGTCACTTATTATCAATCAACAGTAGTATTATCAAAGTTACGTCAAAATAGTTTTTGATTCTGTTTTTATACCCAGTTTGAGAAAACTGTACGACAAACATATATGAAAAATCACTAATGGCGGTACCTTATACTTAGTGTGTTCATCTAGTAACCTTAGTTTCAAGGGACGTATTTTGGTGCTTACGCAGCAAGCCGCAAATACGTTATGGAGAGCGGTTTCAAGGGGCGTATTTAGGTGCTTAAGCAGCAAGCCACGAATACTATGTTAGGTTTGAGAGTTCGGTGTCGGAAGTTCCTGAAAGGTATTTCTAGGTGGGTCTGGGGACTCAAGTCTCTTACGCTCCTGGACTACTTCTTCGGGTAAGTCTAGGTCTCATACTAGCGACTTCGGCTAAGCTCAGAGGGCTGGTGGCTCTTCTAGCTAGAGTTCGCTCAACGGAGGTCGCTGGATCGAAGTGCCTTCGTGATATACCTTTCTGGGACTTCTTCTCTGGACTATTTTCTAGGGAAATTTGAGAAGGGTTATGCGGAAATCTGCTTGACGCGTCGTCGCGCGTCGCTGGATCCGTTTGATTTATATTCAATCATCGCGCACGGAAGATTCAAGCGTTGATTGTGACGTGTTTAGCGGCGTACAAATTTGAACGCGTTATTATGCGTAGAAATACTAATTTGGTCTGGTGCTAACGTCACAAATTAGCTTTAATTTAGATTTAAAAATGTTGAATATGGTGTGCGTTAGAATGACTTTCCGCGAACTATAAATGCTCCCCGATACCGAAGAGTAAAAGAGGTTAAATGTTATATATGAATGAATGGTGAATATTAAATCTATTGGAAAATGTTGCAAAAACATTTGTTTAGCGTAGCCCTAATCAAGAAAATTCAATGAAGCTTTATAAGTATAAACATCTGTAAACTACTTTACACGGAACTTCCGTCGCAAGTGAGTTTATAAACTAATAATTATGAAAATATAAAAGGAAAAAATTATTCACCCTGTATCTGTTGTTCGCCCTCTATTTGTTGGATCAAAACTGTACCAATTTTCGTGATAAGTTATGTGCAAAATATCATTTCTAAAATATTTAAGATAATGTAAAAATAGACATCATATTTGGGGAATATCATTATTTTACTACGAACAGCAAACAATTTTAGATTCAAGACCCAATGGAGATCACGGAGGGCCGACCAGCTACAGTGAAGGCAGTGTACAGCTCTTTTTTATAATTAACAAGGAGCGTTCAACTTACCAGGAGACGCCAAAGAGTATTTTACAACCCATAAGTCCATTGGCTTACAAGAACTTTTAACTCACACTATCCGTAGCCAATTCGCTACAACCTGAAACATATTTAAAAAGTCTCAATACACAAAACCATAGTAAACATGCACAGGGTTATATTAATTGACGACATTAAATATGTTAATGTTGCAATAGTTAATTTCAGCAAGTGTATAAATCATAAAGGCGACCCACCCTACAGGTAAATGCCACAAATACAGCCAACTCTACTATTGCCACTAATTATAGGAGTTTAACTAGCACATAACAAAGTTCAATATTTAAATAGGTAACAGATCTCTGGGCAGATTAAATTCGCCGGCAATTACAAATTTACGATGATGGCGGAAGTCCAACGCAGCAGAGGGGCGACCATGATACTATGCCACCACGTACGTAGAAATGCAAAGTGTCCCAATAAGTGATTGATTATTGACATTATTGACAACTATTGATAAACTCGGAGGTGATGCAACACTAGCCACTGATTCCAATCTTTCGGTGCGCTCAATGTACAGATTGATTTTTACCTTCACGACACAAGATCGTATTTTAATACTCCCAGCAATGATGCGAAACGGTACCGGACTCTAAGCAACAATCACTAACCGAAGAAGGTAAGTAGGGGGGGGGGGACACAACAAGGGCTCAGCAACAATAGGAAAACCCAGCAATGGTTACAAATTCGGCTACCTAGTTAGTAGCACAAACTAGCTGCTCATACTTCAACGACTCCAAGTCGGTTCTGCAATCCACGAATGCCTAATTATAATAGAGAACGGTAAACTAAGGCGGAGGTTAATACGACGTATACACGTGCGATTAGGTTGAAGACGCTAGCAGAAGAGAGCGAGGCATAGAAAACATCTTCTCAGGTGAGGGTAAGACAATTGAATACTACCTGGCCTAGTTACTCATGACAATCGATTTAAAACGAGCTTGGCGACCTGGAAAACTGTAAAACGTCGACCGTTCGGACAGGAGTGACCAAAATTCACAAATTCAAACGAGGCAATCAAAGGGCCTTACTATGTAAGGCGTTTTACCCGTAACAGGGTGAAAGTGTGAGCTATCTTATGATTAAAGCTGATAATTATATGCACTCAAATGTACGAAAATATGCGCATATATATGCATACATTTTGTTGAGTATATGCACCCAAAGTTATAATATATGCACATAATATGCTCTAATTTTTTTGAAAAGTAGGAGTATTCTAAATAATGTAAATATTTCAATTATTTTGTAGGTTTATATGTATCTCTCTAATTTTTATTCAAAGACGTCATTCATTTTAACGTTTGACTATATAAACATGGATTGCCAACACCAAATTCACGTTGTAAGCAACATAAAAATGAGATTTTTCCTAACCCCACCAGACTGTTATTCACCCAACACTCTTGAAATGGATTTTGTGTTGACCGATTCCTTATACACTGCTTGTATGGGAAAAGTGGGGGTTGCTGGCAGTCTATGTTTATATAGTCAAAGATTTTAACAGGGACTTCCCCTTTCCTCTGCTCATTTCGATACGCACACTGCACTCCAGCGGCAGAAAGTGAAAGTATATATCTCAGTTGTACATAAAAATTTTATTAATAGATTTAATAAAATAGTAAATTTTACAAAAAAATCTCAAAAAGTTCTTCATATATTACAAATTATTGCTAAATATAACCAAATATGCAAAATCCACAAAATATGCTCAAAACCGTATTAATATGCAAAATATGCAAAATGAAACTGCGCTTAAACGATTTGTTTTCACATAATTAGTATACAGATACAAAAAGTTTCGCCGACATATCAATTATACAAAATATGCATTTGCCATATAATATCAGCTTTACTTATGATTTATGGTTCAATTATGGCTGAGTTACCGATGCATATAAACATATACTGTACTGCAATTATTAAATTAGTTAGTTAGCCCATTTCTGTAGTGTAGTGTAACGGTTATTTCTTAGCGGTAGGTAAACAATAATTTGCATTTTCTACATTTATTTGCAGGAGCTTAGTTACGATAATCAACTATGAATTTAATGTCAATGTAAAATTGTAAATTGGCAATTACATAAGCGTAAATTAAATTTGATAATTAATTTCTAATCCTACAGGCACGAATGGTTACATTGCGTGTTTATAGCAACGTTATTTAAAAAATATTCATCAACCCGTCGTGCCTCGTCGCTTATATGTTGTTGGATGAAGTACGTTATACCGGACCTCTAACTATTCTAACTGTGGACTACTTCAAAATAATGCAAAAATTGCAGCTGGCGGTGCAATTCAAAGAGGTGGTGCATTGTTATCGCCTATTAGGTTTGTTGCAGTTTTGAAATTTTGTATCCTTTAAACATATTTAATGGCATGAAAACAGAATATGCGATGTAACTGTTGACGTAATCTTTTTGTTAATCACGACCAACACTAAGTTAATATATGAAAGATCTCATGCAACTAAGCATCTTTTGTGAATACAGCAACCCCTTTGCTGTTAAAGGAAAGTCGAAAAATTAAGAAAGGTGGAGTATGTCACACCAGGTGGATATAAACGCGACATCTCGAAAACGGCATAACGTATCAAGATCATTTCTTCGCCAGTTTGTAAAGAACTGAAAAGCTTTTTGAGTGCAAATCTCAGTCCCAGCAATATATTGTTATGATACACTAAGGGTAGTTGCAAAATAAAAATATAAAATTGATAAATTTGGAAGATTATTACAATCAAAAGTTGAGGTGTTTAGATAAGATTGGGTGTTAATTTCAAAATGAATAATGAAAATTAATTGAGACAATGAGTAAGGTAATTTGATAAGTAAATAGCAATTGAGTATTTAATTTTGATGGTTGAGTTCAATTTTAATAAAGTTTCAAGCCAAGGTTACAATTGCCAAATGTGCTTGCAATAATAATAAAGAATTGTAGCATGTAATAATAGGACATTAATATTTTTAAGAACGCAAGAAGAATTGTAACTACGAGAGATATAAAAAATTTGTTTAGGAGTTAAATAAAAAAACTCATAAAAAATGTGTATCAAATTTTGAAATAACTAATTTTGAGAATAAAAAGTTTGAAATTATGCCATATTTTGTGTAATTGTTTGGTAAAATAAAAAATAATGGGGCTATTAACAAATATACGTGGTGAAAATATGAAAATATAACCTGGAATTGCTAAACCATACAATCGGTGAAGAGATTGTGCAATACAGTGAATTGGAAATAAATAACACAGAAGATTACATTATTTGAAGGGATTTGGATTTATTGATACATGCAAGATATAATTAGGATTCATTGGTGACGTTGGTGGTTGCATGGAAGACGGGTCAAACATTTAAAAGGAAGTTGTCGGAATTAGCTGCTTGATTTGGATGGTTATGTGGGTGTTGCTGGATACAGAGTACTATCTGAGGAATAAAGAAGGTTACATTGGGATCATATATAATACTGAAACGTACTAGGAATCGATTGGAGTGACGGTGACATTGATAAAGGGAGCAGGACTGGATTCTACGAACAATAGGAGTTATTGACAGGTTAGATGCGGTTTGAAGGTCGACGGACCATCATAGTTGTGACTATTGGAGAAATCAGCAGTAGGCGTTGCAGACTGTGAACATCGGGAGCTGTGGACGTTGGGAGCTGTTAGTATTTGGATATTTGCAGTGAAAGCTGGAGAAGTTTTAAGGTTTGTGTTAATAATTCATATAAAAGCATTTTGAATAATAAACAATAAAAGAACGAGTGAAAATAAACATAATACAGTACTTACTTTGGTGAATTGATTAATATATATGTCAATGTAAACGATAATTGTCAATACTTTGGTTTGATTAAATGTAGAAGTCAAGTTGACAGTTAATGTCATTCAGTAGTCAAGGATTTATATAGAATTTAAACTTCAACTAATAGATAACTAGATTGGCGAACCACCCTGATAAGAGTACTCAATTGAAATAATTAGTTAAAAGTAAAATTTAACATAATTGATTTGAAAAAGAAATTAATTAAGGGCTAGCTCAAAGTGGAGCTGCTGCAATATTTTAAAAGGTTATCGAGAGAGGCAGATGCAAATTTATATCAACGATCTCCGCCAACTGTATTGGTAAATCGCTTACTCAGTTTTAAACAGATTTCTTCCGGCTATAGGTGGAATAGTTAGTTCATATCTTCCGTACGAATTCTCTTCAGCCCAAGTTATCATGACTCTCTGTATGCACCAGGTAAAGTTGATAAATTTAATCAGGCGAATTTCTTTGGATCAATTAGGCCAGTGCGTTAAGGTTAATCTTTTTAACCTGACCAGATAGTCCAGAGGGCGTTTTAATGCGGATATATGAATTTCTATCCAACCTCTATCGTTCCTGTGTTATTAGTTATTACAATGTTACACTTGAATTTAGCCGTTGGTCAGCTATAGACATCGTTGCATCATTCAACGGCTCGTATCAAACAGTTGCCGGCGTCGCCTATAGACAGAACGGCCTTTGATTCGGGGAATGGCGAGTTTAAAATTTGTATTAATTCCTCGTTCAACTAAATTCAGACAGCGTGACACCATCAAGGTCCGAGGCTACCCTTGACCCGCCGGGGACGAACGGATTGATAAGTTTATATCAATTGTTTATAATATTATTACTAGAACGACCAGTCCGTTCAAACGTCAAACCCTAGATTGTGCCGTTATCTACAACATACGAGGCAAGTAGGTATTATAAATTGTGGTTTGTAGAATCAGTCTCACACCAATCAGTCTTGTTCAATAAGTATCCGCTTTACGAGTTTGTAATTAGAGTTGGTTACGTTACAAGGTGTAACGAAACATTTGCAGCAAAGCTGCCAAATAATTTATTGTAAACTAAGAATTATATAATTGCAGACTTGTGACTTTTAACTTATGACATTACCGTTGCGTTCTTATAATAGTTAAACATTTTTGTAAAAAAATATTCTCTATTTGAAAAAGAGAGGAAGCTAGTGATCCGATTGGATATGATTTACTGATCGAAGAATTTGTAACTTGAAAGGTGTCTATACAGGGTGATCAATGACGTGTGCCAAATGATAAATGGTGATAACTGCGATATTTGTATAATGATCGATGGAGCTAACAATTTACAATATTGCACCTTTTTTATTAGTTGTAGTGAGAGAACGAAACTACAAACGTACTGTATTAAGGAAGCCAACTTACGTTCGGTAATCTCTGGATTATAAACTACCTACCACGTCGGAAAGAGAGCGAGTTCATGTAGTTACGCCGACTAAGTAGAGGGCAGGGGGAGCGGAGTCAATGCCTTTTGAAACCTATTAGTGCTTCCCAAAACCGTTTTTATACAACCGCATTATAAGCTCATCTGCCAACTCAAATTTCTCGTTTATATGTTGAGATTGTTGAGAACCTCCGCTTGTATATCCCTGCGATTCAAGAACCCTGGCGCCTGGCCTACTGCTTCCATGCTTTATTCCACGAGTTTAAAAAGAAATTAGATAAGGGTTGGCCATGGAAAGCAAAACTAATGCAGCAAACTTTAAAGGCAGCAAACTTTAGAATATCCATATCTGATTATAATATAAACTTATGACAACAACAATGACAGCTAAGGAAGTCTAAAGCTTGCTGTTTACACTACTTTTAATTTCCACGGCCAACTCTTATGTAATTTCTTTTTGAACAACCAAACGTAATATATACGATCTGCTTTATTTCTGAGCTAAGGTTAATATAGTTAAATAAATAATATTTATATACTGTTTGAGGCTTTGGCGGTTGCTCGAATTATTCTTTTTAACATAGAATTTCGGCTTAGACCGCGTAGCATTTGTATATGAACACCCAGCATTTTCTGGCTTAATGTGCCTTGCACCTTGTGAAGTCGAGCAAAAACCCGCGCGATGGCCATGCTCTTTGGTGGCTCGTGTTGTTTCAGTATCTTGAGAACGAGGATACTTAGGCAGATTTGGCCTTTCTGCTATTTGTGCATCCATATCGTTTCGCAAGACCTTGCAGCTTGCATCATCAAAGTGAAAGTCGCACTAAGAACCGAAGGAAAAAAGACAAAGGTTAAGGTAATTTCAGTTCCCCCAACTGGGGGGAGGGCTGCTATAGGGACCTTCCGTCCCTCTTCAGCCAAGAACAGGAAACTCGGGATGGGTAAGAGAAAGGAGGGTTGGAGACTGAAAGAAAGGTCACTAGCGGGAAGTAGTGAGGTATTCTGGCAAGTACTCTTTAGAATTTGAGCACGCCTCACTACTTCCCGTGAGTGATACGTGAAGCCATAGAAATAGAAATACATCCAAATAACATAAACATGGAAGATGGCTTTACGCTTAGTAAAACGTGGACTCCTGTGATACACGATCTAAAGCATTACAACCACTGTGCCTCATACGGTCACGCCCCACGGATTACGTTGCACTCGGACGACCAATCAGCGTTACGTCACTACGCGCGCCTGGCACAGAGGACTATAAATAGCTCCACACCGACCTTCGGTTCTCTCTCTCTCTACCGAGCTCTGTAGAGTAGTGGTTATTACAGCTGCTTATCATTCGGGAGGTCGCGGGTTCAATTCCCTTGACCGTCTGATTCAAGTTTTTAGGTGGTGTTCCTGAGTCAACAGAGTACTTTCTCTGAGGAAAATGCTGGGGCAGTATTTCTCCACCTTTCCTGGCCTCTCTTTCATTCTCCTCCCCTCATTTCACTCATTCATCCTATAATTCCCCTTCTTGGCTGAAGAGGGACGCAAGGTCCCTATATCAGCGCGCCCTCAGTTTGAATTGAAATAACCCTGAACCTTTACCTACCTTACCTTCAGTTCTTAGTGCGACTTAAAGTCTGATTATGCAAGCTGCAAGGTCTTGCGAAACGTTAGTGAATATGGTATCCTCGTTCTCAAGATACTCAAACAACACGAGCCACCAAAAGAGCATGGCCATCGTGTTGGTTTTTGCAGGACTTCACAAGATGCAAGGCACATTAAGTCAGGAAATGCTGGGTGTTCATCTACAAATACTACGCGGTCTAAGCCGAAATTCTATGTTAAGAAGAATAATAATATTTATGTTATAATATGTATGTTGTTTTTGTTTTCTACTTCTGTTCTAAGCAACAGGATTTATTGACCCGTAGGTACTTAATTTAGTCTTTTTTGTCCAATTGGCTTTCCATATTGCACGTGTTCCAGTAATATACAGACGGAAAAGAAAAATGTAAAACTACTATAGCTCAAAAACAAAAGCGAACGGAGATGTGTTGCTATCGACTCTTCGCTGCTTGTCGTAAATGTCATAAATCACCCTGTATACTTGCTCAACGGCACATGTAGCTTAAACATATCTGCAAATTAAAATACTCCAATAAATTAGAGAAACTTTCGCTCATGCACTTGTATAAATGCGGAATTTAAAAACAGTAAAGCGCAATTAAATCCTTTTAAGAGCAAAAAGCCAAGGCTTGTGAAACTTTCTCCAATATCTATGAACATTTTACTGATTACTTTATTGCATCGTCATACTAGAAATTGCAACTACGCAGCTATAGAGATGTTTAGAATTACTATTCCTTTAATTAAATGAAGCAACTAACTAAACCTATAGTAGCTATTAAAATTGTTCTTTTGTTTGTGTTTCGGCGGCATGATGAGCTTAAAAAGCTTTTGTTGAATATTGGAGTTAAAGGTATTAGCAATTGTCTCATTCTTCAACGGCCTTTTCCATTGTTGCCCGCCTTCCTCCATTCAAAGTTCGCCAACCCCAATGCCATCCCGATAAAAAAATAATTACTTAAACGTTATTAAAAGCTTCCCTGTACCCCGATGTGCCATGCATGGCCGTCTAAAAATAGCACGTCCACGGCAGACACAACAGAAAAGCGACGTCACGGGGTAGCCTTGCCCTAACTCATCAAAAAGCAGCAACAGAAATTGCCCACCCCTTCAAGGTCTGAAAAAGTTATCTGCATAGACCTAATTAGGTCCTCGGTAAATTGCACAACATGGAATGGAACGCAATGGAAAAAAACCACTACGTGACGACGCGCACAACTCCATATCAGCGAGTCGTAGTAAAACAGGAGGGAGGGCCAAGAGCCCAGGATCAATACGATAGTCCCTCATAAACCAAGTTAACCCTGACTGGTGGGGTAGGCACGGAAGCAGACATCCTTGGGACGGCCTTTTGCGTCAAATTACGGAACGCACTACTACGCCTTTCTTCCATTAATTAAAGCTGCTTGACGAAATCTAAATCCAGGCCCGGGAAGTGGGTCAGGGAACGCAATGTGTATGTCAACAAAAGGAAGTTCTGGATCGCATATGTGGGCGCCTGTTTGTGTGGCTTTATTTGCGGATGTCGAAAATATCGGCAAAGGCCTTTGGTGGAGGTGCACAGGGTGCCAGATCCTTCCGGAAACTCGCTGCTGCTAATCAAATTAACAGTTGTGCCTTGTATAAATAATAAACTTGCCTGCTGCGTATACGGGAAGAAATCGTGAAATTGTTTCATTAACCGCCAGGGTGCCACTACGCGAATTTAAGGTTGTATTTTCCTTGGTAATTTCAGTCATCCTATCTAAATACTGTATTCCTCTCCCGTAAGGATCTGAACACCAATAAGGTGACAACAAATTATTCTAGGAGAGTTCTGAGTAAATATTGACTTGGTTAAATTCAGCTAAATAATAACAAATACAAAGTAAATCCAGAATAACTCGATAACAATAAGTAAAACTGGCGAACAAGACAACAATTGACTAATTCATAGCAGTTGCACACGAATATTAAAAAGACTCCAAACAAAAGCTAAAAATATAACAAAACAATATATTCCAGTGGCGGGTAGTGGAGAATGTTGATTCAGATTTTAAATCAATAAAGGAATCGGAACAGAAATAAGAAACTCTAAAATAAAATATGTTTTACACAAGAAACAATTTACATATGTTTTGTAGCCATAATAATAAACACAAAAAGAAATATGTCAAAAGTGAGTAAGTATAACAACTTAGAATAAGAGATAAATACCGATTTATCACAAACCATTTTTTCTGCAACCATCTTAAAAGTGCTGACTTTTAAAATACCAAAATCTGCCATAGAGTTAATGTTTCTCTTACTGATACAAAAATGTAGATGTTGCTAGGCAACAATTTAGTTCCTAGCTTTAAAAGTAAAGGGTGTGTTTGTGTTTGTGGTCTACTTAGCTGTCATGGATGTGTATGTGCGTCGTAGCGTATTCTACACTAACATTTTTAATTGTCATAACACGTAACTGCTTTTTGTAACTTGTTTTACTAGCAATAAAAACAAGCAAATTTTTGACATTAAGTTACTTGTATTAATACGACTAATAAATTTCCATTACCAATCATTTGTGTATTATGTGAAGCAAATATTGCATTAAATATGAGGTTACGTGTCCAACCACATGGTGTAAGGCACGACATGGCTTCAATAATTCCAAAGTTAACTAGACCGTACATTCAAATGAGTACTCGTCACTTTTACTTCTTAGGAACTAAAGGTAAGTTCTTCTTGGTCGACCATGGGGGCAGTTGTCACAATGCTTTTTATATGAGAAATATCAAAATCAAAGGTGACTTGCGTTTTTGTTATATGTGCGAACAGTATGTCACCAAATGTTTCAATCATTTAAAATTTTGAATATTTTGTCATTTCCTTGGTTGCAGAAAAAAAATCGTTATTATTTAGCGTGAAAACGTGTATCACGCCTTGGAAATTTTCACTCACCCCTAAAGGAATTTAGTTTGGTACCCCCTAAGCTTCAACTTGTAACGCTTAAAAATAAAATTCTTTGATTTGGGAAATAAACATTAAAGAAATATTTGTCACATAAAAGGCACTTTACTTAGTTAGAAAATGGCGTTTTTCGAAATTGTGTAAATTCAAAAAGTGCTATTTTTCGGAAATTAAGCAAGATTTCAATGAGATTTTTTATTGTGTGTTAGTTTTAGCTGACTGAACAATCTCAAAGCCAGAAAACTTTTTTTCGTAAAATGTATCTCTATCTTGACTAGAAACGCATGTTCGTAATTATTTTTAAAAAAATTAAAATTTTACTCATGACGGAAGTCACGTGACAACTTTTGTTTGGCCCCTTTGTAATCACTTTGCAACCACCTCTGTTCGTCAGTGTTTGATTTTCCAAGAAATTCTAAATGATTTTTTTTTTCATTTGATGCCAGCTTGTTGGCGATCACTTTATTGATTATTTGTTTATAATAATTTTCTTACGTAGTGCACACTGTAGTTTGCGAATTTGAATTCGGCGCCGAGATGGCCTAGCGCCGAGTTGGCTGGCGCCGAGATGGCTCCGCGCTGTGTTGTCCCGGCGCCGAGCTGGCTCCGCGCCGAGATGGCGGCGCCGAGTTGTCCGGTCTGCCCAACGGCAACACGTACGGACGTGTCCAGTTCTCTTATGTGAGTCGACCAAATAACTTTACTGTGCTCGTGTTCGTATAGTTGAGTTATTTTCAGTTTATTATGTGAGTACTTATTTGCAGTTATTAAGTGACCTTTTTACCTAGGTACCTATAAACAATGGCTGAGAGGAGGATTGTTATAAAAAGTTCTTTATAGCCTCTGAACCTACATCGAGAAAAAGAGGACGCCCTGAGGATGAAGAAATCTCTGCATCCATGGAGGAGATATTCAATGACATAGAAGGAAATGACGACTCCCAGTTCTCCTTGGATGAGTTGTTAAAACAAGTTTCGGGAACAATACTTCATATAAAGACAATCAAAGAGAGAATGAGAGAAAAATATGGAGAGCGCATTGATTTCAACACAATTCTCACAAGAAAAACTGTTGTGTGCTTTCGTAGTGCAGGTGAAAAAAAAATGAATGATATTTGGTATTCTACGAGGTGCAAAGGCGAACAAGCAAAACGGGAGAGAATCGTAAAATCAGCTGCCGCAATAATCTTGGAAGATATTGAGTCAATGGCGTATGACAATTCTGTTTTTCCACCTTGTGACAAATTGTGTAGTGGGGCTGAGGAAATGGTACCTCGTATACTCCGTGTCTTCATAGACATTTGAGCAAAAAAAGAGAGCAAAACAGAAAATTGAAAAGAAGCTGACATCTATATCCCATGCCATCATTGCTGCCATTCGTCCTCGATCTTTCATCTCCTATCCTACATGCTGTCGCTCTGTTCATTCACAGAAAGTTTGGATAAAACAACTTGGTCAATCTACTTGCTGGTTTGGGATTCAGTGGAACTTATCACGAAGCTCAACAGCTGGAGCTATCAACTGTCTACCAAATTGAAGAGCCTGCCCCAAGTGTAACATTCTGTCAATATGTATTCGACAATGCAGATTTCAATGTCTCCACTATCGATGGCTGGAATACTTTTCACAGCATGGGGGCATCAAATGTCTGACCCCAGCCTCAGCTCTCGCACCATCGGAAGAGGTCCAGAGGCGTAAATCGGCTCCCTCTGCCACAGAAGTAGTCCACCTAGGTGTTATGGAACGATGTGGATGCCGAAAAACCGGCATTCCATGCTCCATAGTGTGCGGCACGTGCCATGGTACTTGTACGAATGGTGCACCGTTACTCGATCTGCAAGATGATGCTGACGATGATGATTCAATTGTTGATTTTTGAAATGTGCACATTCAAGATAAGATGTTTGTTTTTAATAAATAATGTAGTTTTTTTGTTAGTTCTAAGTTCATTTAACATTTAACACTAGTTTTAATTATCTACGATTTTTCCATCCCCTGCATCAAGCAAACTATTCTTTCTAGAGAAAAAATGAATAAAACCTTTTTTGTAGGAAATTTCATGTGGTTTAATTTTTTACATGAACACTTTCGCTAGAAGCTGCTGTTTTCGAGTTATTCAAGAACAACGTGAAAAAATTACCTTTAAACACTCCCCCACAACCCCGCTCACCCCCTACCGGTCAGGATTTTTAGTTTGTTGTTCATGGCATTCCTCCCTACCAAAATTTGGGACTACACTAATTATTTCCCCTATTTTTCCTTCGTTAAGTTAATTAAGGAGTATTTGGCAGTAAAACGCCACGCTTGCCAGGCGTCTTGGCGTCTCACAATCTCACCCTGATACGTCAGGCTGCCCTACGGATTCTGGGGAGGGCAAGATTTCGATTGGCACGCTGGAAGGAATTAAGGAAGGCCTATGTCCAAAAATGGATTTAAACAGGCTATGAAGAAGAAGAAGAAGAAGTTAATTAAGCTACCACCGCTGTTTTTTGTTTCGTAAGTGAATCGTTGTTTTACTCCTTATATTATGTCGTTCCTATCTTCACGTTTAGGTCACCCATCAGTAAGACCGGTTGTCCTTTTGGTATTAAATTCATATATTCTTGTATTTTTTCGTAGAAATCTTCAGTGTCCTGCTCGGGTTTGGAGCCTTCTGGGGCATATACACTTATTACATGTAATATGTCGTTATTAATTTTTGAAGTCACTGCTACTATTCTTTCGGATATAATATATACTGCATCGTCAATTGCTGATTCGTATTTTCTTTTCATTAAAATGCCCACTCCTTCTTTCCCTCTTTCTTCTTTTCCTACACCGCTTTAAATAAAGGCGTAGTCTGTTTATGATATTACTCCTTTACCTTTCCTTTTGTTCCAAAAAACAACATATACCTATATTATTTCTATCCAGCTCCAACCTCAATTCTTGTGGTTTCTTGTTCCAAGATCGTACATTACAGCATGCTACCCTGAGCACTCTCTCTCCATTCTTGCTTTTTCTGTTTTCGCGCACTTTTCGTCGTCGTCGTCAAATCCGTCCGATTCTAAGGCTGTTCTCTGGTTCTAGGAGCTTACATTTATTTTCCGACGAGTGGACTGCTTAACCAGTACTATTTACAAACATAGATATTGCACGTGCTTGTTCTCTGATTCTATGTGGTGTGTTACGTTATGAATTTCTTTGATGTACTCGTTTGGTGAATATATATTTTGTAAGCCTTGAAGGGTGCTAAGAGAATCTGTAATAATGGTGACCGTATCCTCCTTATAGCTAAGGATGTGCATCGGGGTTTCTTTTATTGCGTACAATTCTGCACGTAGACGGTTGCCATATCGTGTAATTTGAATTTTTTATTCGCTTGGTTGAATAAAAATGCACATCCGACAGAGTTCTTTGGTTTTAGTGTTAAAGAGTATTTCAATGAAATGAGTTTTGAATATGCTGGAGGAGGTAGCAGTTTTGCAGAATATTGTCAGTTCGAGGTTGATTTTGGAGGATTGATGGTCCAAAGAGGGGAGACCTTTAGAAACTGGGGTAATTGATAGCTTTCTCGTATTCAAGGAGAAGCTGACGGCCTCGAATTCTAAAAGGAGGTGATATTCTTTGGGATCAGGAGTATAGAATTTGTAAACGGGGATGAATTATGGAGTTATGCTGTGGGTGGTTTGGTTGCCGTCGATTTGTATGATGTAAGCTATTAATTGTGTTGAAAATCTATGCTTTAGGGGAAGTTGTCCAGTTAACACATAAATGTATGAAGTTGGGCTTGTTCGATGTGCACCTGTAGCTAGTCGAAGGCTATGGTGGTATATGGTATATTGTGATGATGTCAGGTTCTTATGGTTGGATCCATAAATATACAAACCGTATTCGATTATAAAGAACTGTAAACCACCTGGAAGCAGACTGCCTGGACGACCTCCCAAACGGTAGGCAGAGAGCTGGATATCATCATCAGTAGAATAAAAAGGCCAAGCCAAACAGGAGAAATCCTAGACAAAAGAGGAAGAAGAAGAAGAAGTATTCGATTTTAGATCTTATGGGTGCGTTGACTGTCGTCAATAATGTAATATTAGTTCCACATTCTTGATGAGCTATGGATTTTATAATATTGAGTGATGTTTTGTTTTTGTCTATTGCTTCCTTGATTTGTGGTATCTTAAAAGGTAAAGCAATAAAAATATGACATATTTATATAAAATAAATAAGACTATGGGCCGGTTGCAGAAAGCAACGTTAAGTCTGGCGTTAGCTAACGCGACGTCAAAGTGAACAAAAACGAATCAAATCTCAAATCTTTATGATAACTAATACATTAGTAAACAAAATTTGATGCGATTTTGTTCACTTTGACGCGAAGTTAGCTAACACGAGACTTAGGGCCGGTTGCAGAAAGCAATGTTAAGTCTCGTGTTAGCTAACATCGCGTCAAAGTGAACAAAAACGAATCAAATCTCAAATGCTTATGGCAACTAATACATTAGTAAACAAAATTTGATGCGATTTTGTTCACTTTGACGCGATGTTAGCTAACACGAGACTTAGGGCCGGTTGCAGAAAGCAATGTTAAGTCTCGTGTTAGCTAACATCGCGTCAAAGTGAACAAAAACGAATCAAATCTCAAATGCTTATGGCAACTAATACATTAGTAAACAAAATTTGATGCGATTTTGTTCACTTTGACGCGATGTTAGCTAACACGAGACTTAACATTGCTTTCTGCAACCGGCCCTTAACATTGCTTTCTGCAACCGGCCCTGTGTGATTTATTGCATATTTGAGATGACGATACAAACCTGATTTCAAATATTTAGACATTTTTGAAGTTTTTATAAAAATTTGAAGGTAAAAATTAATTTAAAATTTTACTCAACCGTCCGAACCTTACTCGAAATAGTATATTACATACTGAGCTGGGAAGTGTTTCATTCTTGTCGAGAGATTAAGTAGTTAACCGAGACGCGCAGCGTCGAGGTTAATTTTATCTCGAGACAGGAATGAAGCTTTTCACCGTGGTATGTATACTATTTTATTCGCAATCATCTAATTTTAAAAATAACTACAATTGAATTCTGAATAATAGATATCTTGATGTAGCAAATATTTTTGTTACCATGAAAACAACCCACTCAATATTTTTGTTACCATGAAAACAACCCAGTCTTCAAGTATGTAATATTTTTCGGGGTATGTAATAATTTTCCGGCTAGTTTCAGTAAACATCTAGTTCCCAGCTGTTGACATGTCATGACAATGTGATTGCGAATAATAGTATATTATACACCAAGGGAGAGAAAAGCATGATTTTTCACGTTGTAAGTTTGAAACCCAAAGGCAAAGACAGCGGGCATAAATACACCTAGGGAGAAATGACGTTCTCTCGTGCCGTGTATATACTATACGCCACGGGAATAGAAATAATATAAGAAACAAGCATTTGTATGAAGCATTGCAGTCAGTCGGAATTATACTGCAATATTTAGTAGCTTCTTAATTGTATTTATCTTATGAATACCATAGCAACATACATCTCTTATATTGTTCTTACATTGTTTTCATATTGTTTACAATAAAAACTCCCTAGAAAGAAATCTGAATTTTTCCCTTTACAGGGAAAATGTATTATTTCTGCCACAATCTTTGTAATCTAGAAACTGATTTCTACCCCCTGTCCTGAAAAAATGTTTTTTTCCTAACTATGTATAATAGTTACCAAACTTGGTTGTAAATTCACTAAAGATGAACATCCTCCATAATTATGCAAAACCAATTTCAATTCAAAGTTCGACATTTCTACTTAAAGTGTGCTGAAAATTTGGTTACAGGAGAACATAACGCAAGTCGAATGTGACCCGTTATCTCCATTGCACTTTCCGGACTGTTTGAATGGTGTTCGGCACTGAAAGGTAAAAGAAGTTATAGATTATATAATGTATTCATATGCAACTTTGTATGCTGAAATAAGGAGAGTTTATTATTAAGTGTATTCATTGCTCTTTAGTGCTTTGCAGTTAATAAAGAAAGAAAAATAATTATTATTATGTACAGAAAAACTAGGTGTTGTGTTTATCATTATTTATATATTTAATTAAATTTTACGATTTTCAGTACAAAAACAGAATGATAGAAAATTTTCCAGGCTTTTAAAATTTTATTCTGAACCTTATCACCGAACAGTTATTGTGATTGTTTGACTGGTGCCGATGAATTTATTTTTTATCTGGAAAATGTCTTATCTTTTTGGCGAAAGGATTGCGAAAACGTAAGTAATCAACCGAATATTGCAAATATTTGGATACGCTAGAAGTGGTAAATAAAACCATAGTTGCAAAACATTTGGTTAGATATCTTCATCGTAATTTTCCATAAACAAATCTTTAGAAGTTTTCCAGTTAATCTATAACTTCACTTCAAGAAGACACTATCCCGTTATGTAAATTATTAAGCAAAAATAGTTTATGGTACATGATAAGACGTACAGTTGAAATATACATCCGCCGTTGTCGAAACAGTTTTATAAGCGCACTATATAAGCAGGTGGCCGATTAGTAAATCGTTTCCAGTCGGTAGGAAGCGAGGTCGAATTTCAAACCCTGACATTGGTTACAACGTGCGCTCTCTGGCAACCATTTTTGGTAGTCGTGAACCCTGTCAAATACATTCTTCCTCTAATTTAAGAGACTAAGCTAGCCACCTGCCTGGGCGACGGCCGAAGCTGGCTCATAAAACCTCACCACTATAGTGGTGGTGTACGGATTGCCCAACGAGCAAATGATCGACACTCAGGCTGCCGGACCGGGTTCGATCCCCGGCGACTATAGATGGATTTAAAAAATCCTACGCTCCCCGTTTAACTCCGCTAACACCAGTAGTAGTCGTTAACCCCTAACCAGGGAACTTTTCCTCGATTTCCGACGGGCAAGGCTAACCACCTACCCTACTTAAGGATAAAGCGAGCTCATAGAACCACAACTTTGTGGATTGAAACAGGTCACTGGCCTATAACACGGGGAAGAAGAAGTATAGTAATAAAAGGATATCAACCTATATTGAGAGAAAGAATAAAACTGTATACAGCTAGAATAATTAAGCAATTTAAGTTTTATTTATAGAATACAGGATAACAAAATCTTTTAACTGTGTTATTTTTTAAATGTTAAAAAGCTACAAGGTACAATCAGGTAGTTTCAGTTACTGATTAATTTATAAACATTTGCAACTTCAATAGACATATAGTTCTTTGGCTTGTCGTTTCACCAAGCCCTAGACTCTTGTAGATCCATTATTCCAGGTATTACGGATTCCGTGAGTTGTTTACACTCGCCTCCAATTTCGCGCGTGCGCCTTTGAATTCGCTCCGTAGGTTGAGATGACGACGCGCCGAAGTCAGAGCGGAATCTCGCGCCTGCTCTCCTGCAATGCGACAGAAGGCTGAAAGGGGCAAAGAGGGCAGACATGTGTTAGTGGACTGATCCCAATTACGTAGTTTTATACGATGCGATAGCGGTAGGAGCAATACTCATTTTTTTCGTGTAGGCTCGACGGTGTTTGCCGGATACTTAGACAAGGGAAGGGAGAGGACAAGTAATGCCGCAGGCGCCGGTGTTCCGTTCAGGCACCAATTTTATTTGACCAGAGGCGTAACATATTGTTGTAAATGAGCAATAATAAACCATAAATGAAACTACTACTAAACAAACTACCTATCAAAGGTCATTTAATTCACAAATCACAGCGAAACCAGTTTAAATAGCTTTGGTGTCGCACAAACTTTGGTCACCAATCTAATGGCGGCCGATCGAAAAACCGGCACAGTTTACTACGCTTGCTCGGGTTGCTTGTTACGCGTCCTCTCTTTTCCCTTGTCTAAGGCCGGATATTAACAACATAGAGCCGCTTAGAACCGTTGTCGCTAATTAAGTTCCGTCGGACTCAACGGAGTTGTTCCTCTCATCCGCTCCAAATTTGAATTTGTTAGCTTAGGGTTTCTATGACTCGGTTGTATTCGTCGGTCAACTTCCATCGCCAGGTTCCAGCGTCTTTGCCGTTCGGCCAACCTTTTTCGTGAGCCAGTCGTGCTCCAGGTCAGTACCAGCGTTTCTTCCGTTCAGGTGATCTTTTCGTGGAGCCGCTCTGCTCCAAGATGTGGGGTGGGGAGAATCTATTCCATTCTACCCAACAGTAGAACTTCCTGCACTTTCAAGAATGTAATACCGTGATGTCACCGGTAGGGAATTTTTCACTCTTGTAATAATATATTGGTAATGAGCCACCTTCAGCATGCCCCTGATTATTCCATCTGTATTTTACGCTCAATATAACTGTTTGTATCATTGTATTTACCTATACTTTGTACAACCATATGCAGTTGAAATGGTTAACTAATTAAACCACCAGCAGGTAGGCCATGGTAAGTCCATGCAGCCAGCACGACTTCAACTCCATCTCGACGCCTTGGCTATCTTCTTCTGTGTTCGGGGACGTCAATCACCTTGTTAGGTGACAATATATGAGTGAGTGGTGTCCGACAAATTATTAATACGTACTTTCGATGTTCCTCCCTAATTTACTTAGATAGAACAACTTAAGTTTTCAGAGTGTAACCACGTCTATGTCCCACTGTTGCTAACTGTGTGCATGTTTGGATTTGATAACTGTCGTAAATGCAAGTGTAACAACAGTTATAACTGCACGTGATTTTTAGTTCTTTTAGGGTATGTCATAAAATTGTTGGAATTATATAAAAACATTTATAAAAGCAATGTTTAGAGACTTCTCATATCCCTTTCCATGGTTAAATGTATGATACCAAATTGCTTATTATCTCAAATATTTATGATTCATAAAAGAAAGATTTGAATGATTTTTTTCAGTTATTAAAGATGTGTATTATTTAGGAAAAAGCAGAGCTGATTAGTATAGATATATTGAATTATTTTCTTTTGAAAATATTGTATGTTATAGAATTGGGCGATTTAAAAATTAATTAGAATAATACTGTTTCGCTCCGTGTGGCCTATTGCCTCTGCATATGCGTGTAACTCCTCACATAGTCGTTTTTATTAAGAGCCTTTACGAGAGCAGTTCCGCTACTGTAAAAATTATTTTTCGTTGTAATATACGAGCAGAATAAACAATATAAGAAAGGGATGGAACATATATGTAGAGAGGACATGCGTGCTGGATTAAGGAGAGGATTAACTGACCATAGGTGGAATGAGGATGTCTCATTTCCATTATGCAGATGATACTTTATTTGTATCCAAAAGAGAGCACGAGCTACTAAATCGAATTTATAGGCTGAAGACGTTAACCGAAAGTATGTTCTAGAGAGCAATAAAATCGAAACGAAGATGATCGTCGATAAATAAAATTAAGATGTACCTAATATTCATGGGATATTAGAAATATTGAAGCAGTTAATAGCTTCATGAACTTAGATGCCATCATATTGTATAACACTGGCAGTTAGGTAGCTGAAATTCGTAGAACAATACAATTGGAATAAACAGCTATGACCCAACTCAGAAGAATATGCAAATCATCAGACTTCAAGCGCAATGCAAAGGTCAACCTTTTACAAATGCTTGTTTTTTTCACTTTTTAAGTTCGCTTCAGAAACTTTGACAATCAATGCTGCAGAACGTCGCCGTATAGACGCATTTGAAATGCGGGGCTTGCTGGCATTGAATATTAAAAATTCCCTCGACAGCACACCGAACAAACATCTCTGTACTAAATGGGGTTTGGCTAAAACAGGGACTGTCAACGACCATTTACGCCAGTACGCTCAGATTCTTTAAATACATTACCAGAGATGAAAACATGGAAAAACTCGTAGTCTAAGCTAAATCTGATAGAAAAAAAATGAACTAACCCAAATAGAAATCTATCGCTGTCAAATAAAGTATAGTTACAAAAACAAATATGATTTCACCGAAATTCAAAGAAAACTTAATTTACTTTTATTTTATTTGTCGTATGGCGATCTACATAGCGCTTAATAACTAATTATAAAATATATAAATATAAGTATATAGGTGTATACAACAGACAGTCAATCTATTACTAATATTGTAAGTGATTAAAATTTTTATTAAAATATTAAAGCTTTTGTTACTATTGTAGTTCCTTGTCCTATAGATCTATGTCCAGGTCGGTCAACCATTTGATAGCTTCAGGGGTTGCCTTTATAATTTCGTCCCAGTTCCCTTGGTATTTCCGGAGGGGGCAGTCTTGTACTATGTGGGCTACCGTTTGTTCTGGCACTCCACAGTCGCAATAGGGTGAGTCGGATATTTGCCATTTGTGGAGCATCGAGTTGCATCTACCATGGCCGGTTCTAATGCTGTTTAGTCGGCACCATATTTTCCTGGGCAACTGCATTCCTGGTAGAGTGGCAGTTTGATCTCGAAGACCATTTTGGTTAAAGTTATTGTTTAACGTCCGTTTTAGGTCGTATTCTTCGCGTTGTAGATATACTTCGTCAGTCCATATTGGATTTCGGGACTTTAGACGGGAACGAGGAGGATTATCCAGTGTTTTATGGATTGGGAGCGTTCTAGGAAGGTCAGTATCGTTTATTTTGTTTATTTCGTTGACAGTAGCTTGCTGTCTCCTAAGATCAGGAGGGGCAATGTTGGTTAAAGCTTGGAGCCAGGGAATAGGAGTGGATTTTAGGGTTCCTGACACGATTCTAAGGGTGTCGTTAAGGTGTACGTCAATCTTGTTTACATGGGCACTTCTGTGCCATACTGGTGCGCAGTACTCTTCAGTGGAGAAAACTAGTGCTTGTGCTGCTATTCGTAATGTGTCTGCTCGTGCCCCCCAGGTAGTCCCCGCCAGTTTTCTGATCATGTTGTTTCTGGTCTTTAGCTTTTGGGCAGTCATTTCCAGGTGTTTTTTGTATGTTAAGGAGCGATCTAGTGTGATTCCTAAATATTTAGGGTTGGGGTTATGTTTCAGCGTTTTACCGCAGAATGTTACGTTAATCTCAGTTTTAGCTTGTCGATTATTGAGGTGGAAGACACTTACTTCAGTCTTAGATGAGTTTGGGCATAGACGCCATTTTCTATAATATTGGTTAAGCGTTTCTAGGTCTGTTATTAGGGTATCTTCGCCTTCCTCCTTGCGTCTGGTTTGTGTAGCTATGGCTATATCGTCAGCATAGCAGAATTTTTGAGAGTTGGTGTTTGGCATATCACTCGTATATAAGTTAAATAAAAGAGGGGCCAACACTGATCCCTGTGGTAAACCGTTTTTAATGGTATATGATTTGCTTGTTGTTTGGCTCAATGTGACTTTAAAATATCGGTTTCTTAGCATATTCTCCAGAAGTTTAGTTTGGCGCAGGAGATTGTCTGTTTTAGTTTTAGAATAAGCCCGTCTAGCCATACTGTGTCGTACGCGGCAGTTAGGTCGATGAATGCCACGGATGTTCTTAGTCCCTTCTGGAAGCCTGATTCAATGTACGATGTTAGGGCCAATACTTGTTCACAGCAGCTTCGCTTCGACCTAAAACCCGCCTGTTCCGGGGGGATTACGTTGTCTATTGTTGTATATATTCTGTTGTAGATTAACTTCTCTAGAAGTTTGTAGCTAACGCTAAGCAGTGCGATAGGGCGGTAGTTTGCTACGTCATTGCCGGGTTTTCCTGGTTTAAGAATAGCAAGGGTTTGGGCCATTTTGAACTGTTGGGGTACGAGTCCTGTGTTTAAAATGTCCGTAAGGAAATATCGGAGCCATTTTTTACTTACTTTACTAACGTGCACAATTTGATTTTCATGTTTAACTAATAAAAAATATAATATGTTATTTTAAACTAATATTAAAATTGGTTAATATTTTATAGAATAGAAAGACACGGTAGTAGTAAGATAAAAAAAATATCTAAAGTTTTAATAAATAGTACACTAAGCTAGTAGATAATTGACAAGAGTTATTAACATATCTTCCTTTTACTACTGTTATGTATCTTTGGAAACCTGAGCACCAATGCTATTACCATCATTGTATTCAACAATCTAACTGCTTCATAATACTGACGTTTATTTTTTAAATTATTTATTGAATTGGGTATATTTTGTCTGTAAATGTAATACTCGCATGTTTATCAGTTCTTAGTATTGTTCGCGAAATACGCTATAACTAGTATGTGAAATCATGATATACTTTTACGTTTATTTACTTGTTAACCAAAAACCACTATACTAAAGCTACCAACTATTTACAAACAAACCAAAAATGCTGTTATTTATTATTGTGGATTCTATTTGTTGTGAATTATATTTGATATTTTAATCTTATATGGGTCGAATCTCTACATCAAAAAAAATATTATCTTGATTTGTCTAAATTATTGGAATAGCATTGCTATCAACTTGATTATGGTGGTATCATTTTTTATAATTTTTAACTAATGGGAACTTAATTCAAATACGGCGATCCAACCTCACCATTCGCAAAACAAGTTTGCGATAATTCGACAATTATTTGGGATTACGCAACTAAAGAGTTGCTTAGGTGATAACAACTGCAGTAAATAAATACACGTCACAAACAAAAACACTCAGAGGACGCTTCTGCCGGAAGTGCACGTAAAACCGACGCCATGCTTGGAATTCACTAAATTCAATCTTTTAGGATAAACCTTCCTGATCTTTCCGATGCTTTTCCAATGAAAACTAGGGCTAGGGGCTCAAGCCCCAGTAAGTCCCACGATGCCTGGGCCCCTCTTTCTCCCTTGGCCTGCAGATACAAGGCGCTGAACGGTCGCTCGATCGCTGCGAAAGCACCTCCACTTCAGCCGTTGCCTAACACCTAGGGCTCCAACTGCTTCCCAACGAAGGTCGCTGCCTACCTCTAGCTCACAAGGCACCAATTGAACTGCTCGAACCTCGTAAACAATCTCGACAAACCAGCCAACACTCGATGCACAAAGTAAACACTTTTTATTACCTCTGCAGAGGTGCTACGAATTACTGCCACCTACTACAGCGTACTTAAAGAATATTGAATCAATTTTCAAGCACACTGAATTGGGAAAAGGGTATTTATTCAAGTATTAACAATTATTATTTATTGCGGAAGCCAAAATTAACACTACTTCACAGCTTGGTTTCCTTTCCCCAATTGTTTGTCTTTGGTCTTACATTGTTTTACATTATTCCCAAGCCTACTCTGACTACATTTTGTTCAAATCACCGCTAACACTATTTTTAATACTGTTTTCCAAATTATTATCAAGACCAATGCTATTTTTACTATTTACAAAAATTAAACTAGCACATTTCTGGAGCATTTTATAAAATATTACTTGATATGCTTGAAATATTATTAAGTGCTATTATTGAAGGCTTAAAATGTGTTCATAGCATTATATTTAATGTCACCTGTAACTTCAAAGTGCCAGTCGAACAGGTATTTCGATTTTTATATTCGAACAAGAGTTTGCTGAAATTTATAGTCTCTGTCCGTTATTTGTACTAGAATGCTCGTGCCTCTTTCATCCCGCCAATACATAGTCTGTGGGTGCACGCTAAGCGAGTTATGTTTACATTCTGATTAATATGATAGTTTTAAAATTATTCTTGATAACATTTTTGTCTGCGCGGGAAAATGTATAGACAACGGCAGCTTCTTCCTAATCGTTGTTTGTAAGAATTTTCCGAAATTTTCCAAGTTGAAATGCCTGGATTAATTAATTCACATATAAGTGAATCTCATGGTTCTTCGTTCTCAATTCATGAAACTATTGTACTAGGTATTTCTTGTTTTAGCGTTAATTTTTATAAAATAACCAATTTAAACACAGATAGAGTAAAAATTAAATATATGACGCATTTACAATTTTAATCTGCTATCCTGGCTTTGAACTGGCTGCCAATACGATATATGCGCTGCATCTTTATTTATATCTTTTCTAACGTCTTTTTCCCTAAATTGTTTTACTATTTTGATCTTTCAATAAATCTATTTTACGTGACGTCATTTGAACACATGTTACGTTTAATTTTCATGCAAGAAAAAGTGACAATGATCCTTTTTGCAGAAATTTCTGTAGACCATCACTATTTTTGGAAAACTGTGGAAAATGTATGGGATTAGAACACTTTTAAAACTATTAGAATCCTAAAAGTGTTCTCACTTTGCCGTCTTTGTAAATAACCCTTCAAACGATATTACTTTTCGGCAATGGAAACGGAAGTAATTACGCAAATTCCTCGTCAGGTTATTCAGTAAAGCTACTGCGATACATCGAACGATTATGTCAATACTACAATAATAGTCGTTATTCTTTTCTTCCAACTCATTTTCTAAGTAAATCAAAATAAAATTATCTTCTAGTAGCTTATATTTTTCCTCTACACATTTTATTTGGATCGCTGCGAAACGCAGGTTGAATACACCTTCGTATAAAAATTTTGAGTACTGAGTAGATGTACTTCAGAATCCTTATACAGACAAAATTCTCATCATGCTAACAAACTGACAGGATTGAATGGTACTTGAGACCGTAGCACCTCTTGAAATGTTCTAAGACGCGCTGTGTACTTGAGAATTTTCAAATATTACTCGAATATACCTGAAAAACAGCTGAAACAAGAGCATAAAATTGAACTCAATATCTTAGCTTAGCAATAAAACAGCATATACTTCGCGTAAGAAAACAAGCTACAATTCTCATTTTTAGTAAAACAACTTGCTTTAGTAATATTTTCAATATTTGTTTTCAATCACTTGGTATAAAAAGTAATAAAACAAAAACACAATATAAGATTAAAATACATTTACGTATAATTTAAAACATATTTTTAGATATTTCTTTTTATATTTAACAGTGACTCCTCATGACGTTGGGTTTTTGGTTTATCTGTTGTAGTTTTTTCTTTTCCTTGCCAAAATCTTTACGTTTCCAACAATTTTTACCATTTTCTTTTCTTCCGTTTAACCCCTTCGTGTTACTTATGGTTCAAAACCTAGTTCCAGGATTGTACTGGGAATGTTTCTTTCGTTCCATATGCGGATCTAGCATCCATATCATTAAAATGTTTTTTTTTCAATTTTTCTTGAATTTATGGTTACAGTTACAGTGACTTTACTGCCAGTGAACCCAATACAAAAATGTTTCAGCACATTCTAAATGTACAATATGCATTATTCTTTTGGACATGATAGGTTGCTATTATGATTACATCAGTTGGTGTGCTGGCCATTTCTTTATCTGTGCTGTGTGTGTTGTTAAACACTAATTTACTACATGTAACAGAATAAAGGCTGCACTCGGCTTGCTACAGTGGGAAAAGGGCGTGGTCTTGCTTTGATAATGCAGGTGAATTTGTATAAAAGAGACGTAGAAGATTATTATGATTGTTTGTTAAGCGCCAATGAGTTGTTTCTCTTACCTGAAGATGTTTGCAATGCTTCCAATACAAAGAAGTCGTTCCGCGGCGTCGTAAGAGTTTGATGTTCTATTTCCTGGCCGAACCTACCTTACCACTTACCTTCATCTGCTACTGCTTATACCACCTGTAAACACGACTGAATATTGAATGAACAATAATACATAGAATATGAATTTATACTTTATATGCAACAATATAACAAAGTTTAATAATGAGATCCGGAGGAAACTATTCGATTCCGCTTAAAACATGTAAAACAATAGCCAAGAAGTATGTCAACATAACATGAGTTAAGGGTCAACACACTCGCTCGTTTCAATGCACCAAGCGGCTAGAGCTGCTGAGGACGATCCGAAATAGGGCTTAAACTTATATGGGCATTACGGACGAAAACGCTGGCGCAGCAAAATTAAGGTGTAAAAGTGTCAGTGTGACGCGAAGGCTAACCACGCTGTAGCCGGCAGCGTCGTAAACTGGCTAGCTTATTTACAAACACCGTGCTAGCAAAATTGTCTGACCATTTTTAAATTCGACTTCTTGCAGTATTTTCTATGTAATAATTACAACTTCGCTGTATATAGGCTTTCCAGTCATGTTTCTACTTGTGATAGTTTAGCAAATGGTGTTCAGGCAGTTGGTGGTTCACAATTTCAAGCAACTGTAACGGCCACTTTAATCTTCTCGTTCATAATTATTTGCCTTGGTTTATTTTGAATTTTAAAGATTTCGAACACAGGTCTATTTAGAATTTTGAAGATTTGTTCTGGAAAGTTTGTCGAGCGGTTTTTTCTCGCCCTGTGATTGGCCACAGCTACACAGATCATGCTACTAACGGGTTCCCCTTGCACGTTGCAAGCCAGCGCGTCGATTCTGGGGCCGCGTGGCGTGGTTTTTAGAGAGTTCTGAACGGACCGTAAAAGTGAAAAGTCGTGTTTTTAGATGCGTGAGTGTCGTTGTCGTGCCGATAGCCGCCGCCGCTTGTTTCTTCTCGTAAACCTGGAAGGCATATTTGTCCAACACATATTGGTCTCCTGTTTGAGCGTCATTGCCCCAGTGGGCTCTGCATTTTTCTTCCCTGATAACAACGGGGGATTCTCTGGACAGCGTGCCGCCCACTTCTTCAAGCCTCAGCCCATATACTCTAGCGATGAGCGCCCCGCTTTCGGCCGACGTAGCTTTCAAGCAAAGCTTCTAATTAAGGTAGAGTGCTATATTTGAAGTTATAAATAGTCATTCTTGTTTGCCGGCCCGCAGACGGCTTCTGTTGTATTTAAATTAGTCATACATTGTCACAAGCCCGCAGACGGCTTGTGTTGAATTTATAAATAGTCGTTTTTGTTTGCCGGCCTGCAGGCGGCTTCTGCTGTAGTTAAATTAGTCATACATGATCACAGGCCCGCAGACGGCTTTCGTTGCATTTAAATTAGTCATACATTGTCACAGGCCCGCAGACGGTTTCTGTTGAATTTATGAATAGTCATTTTTGTTTGCCGGCCTGTAGACGACCTCCGCTGTATTTATAATTAGCCATTAGAGATAAAGCGTTCCCAGCTGGGTATAGTTCAGCCCATATATTATGATATGATATGTTCTCATGGTGTGTAACGATTTAATTCACATGTGCGTAGACCAATAGTTCGGTTTATTGAAAGATGCCTTATGATTTCCCCACGTGTTTGTGCATACTTATTTTCAGGTTACATTATTTATATACTGTGTCAGATTTTATGTGAAGTGGAGCCAGAAAGCAGTTTAGAGATGTCGCAGGTAAGTTGCTACATGTGTTGGTAGTCGTTGGCTATACACTAATATCCTACCCCGTTTGGCTTTCGAGGTTCGGTTAAGCGTGGGCTTTATGTCTGAATCTCGTGGCGCCCATTTATTTTGCAACACCCTATTCATACCGTCACGCTTGCCCTATAGTGTACCGTTTCTAGGACCACGCCCATCTCCCTGAGCGTATCAAGCCGTGGCCTTTAGCCTGTTTTGTGAGATTTCCAGGGTAAGTGGTGACAATTCCCGGACTTGTCGAAGCAAAGGGGCACACCCCACCCTAGAGTGTCTTTAAAATCATTTGATACCGTAACAAAATGTAATGCATTCCGAGCGTAAAGGCAGCGCCGAAGAGCAAATTTGGTGCAATCTTTGACATTGAAAATGAATGTATTCGAGCTCAGTATTAAATTAGTTCTTATCGGTATAATTCCTCGCAGAATAATGAGAAGTGAAGACGGGCCTACACAGTTTTAGTACTTTTTACCGGTTAGGGTACGTGCACAACGGAGCTGAGATGATAGGTCATAACTGTAGTACTAAATTAACGAGTAAATTACCAGCGCTTATGGGTGTGCACCAAGACGCTACCATACGATGATTGCTAGTCGATTACATAATGTAAAAAAGCCAAGATTATTTGCGGTCTGCCGCTACAAATAGTATATATTAAAGAGAAAACAAAAAATTTGCGAATACCACATTCATCCCATTAATAGGGCTGCTTTGGGTGGATTTCATAGATTTGCAGTTTTTAGAGTACCTACGACTGGAACAAATCCATTATGTTGATTAGAATGTGCGTGATTCCAAATGCATTCCTCGGTAAAAACTTCGGTAATTATGTAACTCCTAAACATTCATGATTGTAACCATGTGCGAATACCTTTCGGATTTGATTATGGAGTATAACAAGAAAGATACTCTCTATACTCGCACCTCCAATGTACACACTTCAATTTGATCCCATGCTTTTATATTCAATCAGTGCTGTTAAAGCGCAGTTTTAATCACAGCTATGATTCTAGCATCCCAGCTCCGTTGTGCACAAATTTTTAGGTAGTCGTAGATGAAATAAAATCCTAATATAAAAATATATGCAGTAATAACTCAGGCTGCGATTGAAAACTCGTGAGTTCGCCTATTTATCTTTCAACGGTTTCATGCAGTTTTATAAAAAAATAGCGGAGAATATGGTAACTAAGTATTCGCAACATTAATTTTAAAAGTCTGGCGTTAGCTGAACGTTAATATAAAAAAACTTGTATTAAATTTCTACCTGCAAAAACAGTCACGTAGATTTTGTTTTTTGTTTGAATACTTTTTATTCTGTACATATGTTTTCTTCCGGATTATTAACATTAAAAATAATTTCTATATTTGGATTATAACATCATGCCGATTCGATTCCCTGTATATCACGTCGGGGGCAATTTATTATATGATACAGTAATTCGGATGTTTCCATTCTCCAAACTGAGTCGGTTTTAATTGATTCGGATTAACGGGACTTGACTGTATTTGCGTTTTTTATTTTCCTATTTTTCAGTTGCTAAATGTGTTCTAGTTCAAATAACTTGTAAAATTCAAATTTAAAGGTAATTCATGAAATTGGCACTTCGATGTATTGCAGTATCCATTTTAATAACGAAATAGCAAAAGCTTAATTGGACAGACAATTCATATGTATGCAGTACTTTGTTGCAGATAATACTTTTTACGTCAGTTAGGTATCGCTCTTCCTGTACACCGATATTTTTCCTTTTCCCCTTTTTTGTGGAACGGCATAATTAAGTTCCCTCTATTCTTCTGGCATTTTAATATTTTACATACTGTCTGCGTCAACTTGGAAATTTATGTTTTCAAATAGTTTCCTTCTTCCATATTTCAGAGCCTTCCTGATCACGTCACTCTTCTGTAAATTCTAAAATAAATTGGCTTCGAACTTTTCAAATCGAAATTAAAGTTAATTCTAAATCTCACCGGTTACTAAAGGCTACACTGCATCAGTCAATTATTTTTATCTTCATCGGTATTGTTATAAACTTTTAACCAAATTCATTTCAGTATCGTTAAGAGCTTCACTCAGTGCGGCAATGAGTATTACCGCACTCAGTTTATATAAAAAATATATTGAACCAGAATTTATTGATGAAGATAAAATATTGAACAATACACGTTTGCTTATGGCGCTTAAGAAGACTCGTTTGATTGTCGCAAAACTCGACTCTTCGCCTCATGGCAATCAAACTCCTATCGTTAAGATGCTCATACTCAAACTTGTATTGTTAATATCTATTAATATTGAAACCGGAATATAAACAAACTAATTAATGCTAATAGGAGTTTTACCTTAAAAAATTAAATATGCATTCGTGCAGACATTATGTAATATTCTCAATATTTCCGTTTACTTTGATATTCATACAAAGCGAATGTTAGATCAAAATCAGTATTGTTTCCTTCCTATGATATGTCGAGGACGCATAATATCGATCACGTACTTTGTAACATGAAAATATTGTTTATTGCGTGATAAATAGTACATAATTAATCGTATGCGTTGTTTACTTGGTTCACTTCGCTAATAAATTTGTTATTAGATGGCCAAAATGTTTATTCAGTCATAACGAATGCACCATTTCGCACAATGTTCCCTTATTACGAGCAGAGTATCCCTGTTGCAAAACCTTAAGCACATTACATGTGTCAAATACGTAGTTCCCAACATTAAAACGCATAAACTCTACTTCACTAAATCTCTTCTTCCTTTGACGTCAGATACCATATGCACATATTCCTGAGATAACCATTGATTTAACTCTGTTATATCGAGTGGTTCCACTGCCCAACTTTCAGATTCCGTTTTATCGACTATATTGGTTTCCGCAAGGAAATGGCTAATAGGCCAAGAGGAACGATTAAGCAATTTTCAAAATAAAAAGCACATCGTATCAGTGCGAACCGAACGGGTGTAAAATTAATTGACGCAAAAGCTAAATTGGGTTAAATCGGTTTTTTATTACATGATTGCCCATGTGTTTCAGTGTTGTTTTCGAACTAGAATTTCAGCGCTTATCGGCCGGTTATTGCGCTCATAATTTATTATTTTAGTACCGCCCCGTTTTAGGTACCTTATCAGCTTGCTGAACCACTCTTCGCTTTTAAAAATAAAACCGTCGCATATATGAGGAAGTTAGTAGTTATTCTATATGTTTGAATGATTCCACTTCTAAAAATTAGCGAAAGCCATTAACAGCCAAGCTTAGTTATGAACACGTAATAGTTATTTATGTACCAAAGGCGTAAGAAGGCGTTTATGGCCCTCGGCGTGAAAATTAAAGCCAAAGGCGCAATATTTGATGTACCTACAGACCAGAATATTCACAATTAAAACCACATTTATAATTTTTTATCACTTTTGGAAACCTACGATGTCATTGCTCGCCAAACTCTAGACCCTGAGCGCGCCGCAAAGTACTTTATGGCACTCGGGCTGTAAAATTACCATTGCGCCCTCAAAGATAGGATATAAAGTGACCAATTCCGGCCGGTCGTATATAAAAGTAGATTATATCCACACTTCCTTGAGCAGGTAAGTGCTAACGGATGCATTTTAACACTCATTAACTAAATACATATTTAAAATTTGTTATACAAAATGGTAGCTTTAATAACTGTATTATTGTATGTATAATTATACGAGGGTTCCCTGAAAACTAATGAACATAATAAGATGTCCTGCTAATGAAACAAGTAAAACACTTTTGTTCTGACCTCATTAGCACATCTTTTATTTTCTTACACCAGTTTTGAAACAAAATTATTTACGTTATTAGTACACAGTTGTCAGCTTGGTTGAAATAAATTTGTTTTGTAAGTGCCGAAATGTAACCTAAATGGAATTAAACGGCATTATGACTGTTTATGTTCAAAGCACTGTTGGCTAAGTATAACAAGTCATTAAATCATTAAATTTCATTAATGAGAAACGCAATGCGTGTTGGTATTGAAAAGCTAACGTTTGCGCCTGCGGTAATTTCTTTTTTCATTTTCAAATAACTCTCACGAGGAGTAATTTTTCTATAGAAATATATAGATGATGAAGTAAATGAGCTATAACGTCCAGGGTCGAAAGCAGAAATCTTGAACCTTCCTCACTACGGTATAAAAAAGTTGTTTGTATTGGGAAAAACGTATTGAATGACGGTGGGTATCTAGAAAAATAAACAGGTCCATTTATAGCTATTTACTTTATTCTCTTTTTTTATTGTTTACACACTCCACAAACTGTTCTTGCCCCGATGTTCTTTTGATTTCGTTTAGCTACCTCTTTATTACTCTTAATATACACGGCTTGGATGTTAATGGACATCAATGTCTGATCGTATGTGTCCATTATTCTACGTACAAAAGCTGTCCAACTGGGCATTCTTCTGCTTGTCTCAGCTGTATGGTTTTATTTCCCTAGCTTGAGGTTATGATCGATGCTTATATGTTACAGGCATTTTAAATATCTGTAATGCATTTTATGAAATGTATGTTTTAAAGTAAAGTTAGCACTTATTGGCCAAATTAGCCAATGGGTTTAACGCGGGTGTACGCTAACTCATCATCCTAGCAAATTTTGTAGGTATTTAAGGTAGGCGAGCTCATCACCGGCATCAGGAAACGTGGGCCAACTCATGTAAGGATGCCTATAACACACACAATCAAAGGCTACAACTAACCTAAACAAGCTAGAATGACACACAGCCTAGAAATGCGAATCAGCGATACCGAGCAGTCATTATATATAATGACTAGGCATTTTATATAATGCTAGGCATTTTATATAATGCTAGGCATTTTATATAATGCCTAGAGCTTATATATAATGACTGTAATTATACAAATTGCTTGTAACATATATAATCCTGTACCTTCTCAATGATTTGATTATTTGCATTAATGTGGATCTCATTTTGGCTCATTGTTTCTGCCCTCCAAATATTTTCTTATACTTTTGATGCTTTATATAACTTTATCATCATATTTTCCAGTTGTCTATGTTTGAACTAGGACATGTCATCTAGGAACCATACATGATCCATATAGGTTCAGTTAATATTTATGCCTTTAGATTTAGACGGAAGCTTCTTGCAAAATAAATCGCTTTAGGGAAATTGCGCCGGCTTGAGGCTCTCCTCTTTCTATTTGAATTTTATTTATGGCTGTCTTCATCGATCTTTAGATGGAGTGAACATGTGTATAAAGAATGTCCAAAAAGCATGAAATTCGGTAAATATTCAATTTATCAAAAACTATTTTAAATATAATTGTTTAATATTTAGTGTTTTATTACAACGGAATATTCAATTATTCGTTTTTCGAAACGTAAAATTATTGGTTTTTCGAAACGCAAAAGAAACAACTAAAACGTTAGTGTTTTTAAACGACAAGATATCTCTATATTTTATTCATCTAATAGAGAATGTTTTCCTGTTTTCAATGATTCACAAATTTTATACACTTACTTCAGTTATATTTTGAGGAAAACGAGAGTAAGTGCTCTCAATTTTTTCTGCAGTCAGTAATCTAGACAGGTATAATAGTTTCTGTTTTTATCGAAATATCTAACTGCACGGCGCCTTATAAACGTGAACATAAATGACTGAACTTAAAGGGAAAAGTTACTTATCTAATTTAGACGATTTCAAAGCACGCTGTTAGGGTAAGAAAGCTTAGACTGGTTCATTTTTTTTTAAATCATTGTATTGAAGAGTTAATGCTAGAAATTAAACGTTCCACAATTAAATTCCATGCACGATATATTTCTTCGATAAAAATTTGTAGTTACAGAATATTGTAGTAAACACACGTGTTGGTACATATTTTCGGTGCCCCGGGTTAATTTATTTTTTCCTGGATTCAGATCGGTTCACATGCATAACTTTACAAGAACTGGCGACTTACCCGAAAAACCAAAACGCCCCTGCGTCCTGGGATTGTATATCAGAAACATGATACTGGGGGTGCAAGACGAACGGCGAGTCTTTTCATATAGCAGGTGGTTACACACGCCCGACCGCTAACACAAACTCAGCCAATTGCACAATCAGTCATGCAAGCATAACAACATACATTCAGCTTTTACCAGTAATGTGCTCATTACATAATACTTACAGGGGGATTTATGGCCCCCGCGGCGTTCCCACGTCGCATCTCGAAGAGGACATCGTCAGGTAAATTTTTCGGTGCACCTTCGATGATGTGCCTGTAATAATCCTGAAAACACGAATCCTTACCGCATCTAGTATGCCTTAACCGAACGTTAACTGCATCAATGGGTCCAACCCATGTCAATTTAACCCGCAATCGCGGTGGCCGCATTGACCACAAAAGACACAGGCACAAGGCATCTTTGGGAAACGGGCTTCCTAAGCCATCCAGACGCGCTATCTGGAGTCATTGATAAGCGAGGTGCTAAACAGGTTAGGGATCGTAGGCCATCTCGCCGAAGGACCACTGATCCAGGCACGAAACCGCTCCCTACGGCAAGTTGACCCCAGGCCAACCATAACAATGAACCCAATTAATAAAGCTATTTACAATCAACATCAGTACAAACAAAATCGAATGTTCGATTCCGCTGTACAATAACTACATTTGCAAAGCTACGCAAGCACTAGTCTTTCTTTTTACAGACTACATCGTTTTATCCGTTCTCTTACATATAACTAACATAATTCAATTCACTTCAAAAACACATAATCGCGGTGGAATGACATCCGCGGTGGATTAGCTTTCGCATTCACATGCGTTCGACCTCGCCCACCGACTGCCAAAGCCTATGAGAACCCTCTCATTGTAAAAATGCCACCCGCATTCGCCTCGGGCTTCATAACATTCCCATATGGGAATTCTCAGCTAACTCTCGGCCTTTAATTTAGCTTTGGGCTGGTTTTGAGTCTGTGCTAAACTTAGAAAGTATCATATTTCACTGGTTGGTTTAGAGTGTTTAGACTAAAGCCCATGATTATATTAGAGTTCCTAAAAGGAACTCTAGATTATACGAATACAAATAAAATGATAGGATGTTTTCAAACAACTCAAAGAACACAAAAGTAAATATCACAACACACGATTAAATATTTAATTATGTAGATGAATAAAATATATGATATGCTCTATGAAAATAATAATGGTTCGATAAAAATTATAAACGCTTAGTAAATACAGTAAATGCACGGTACTAGTTATGTACATTATAAGACCGTTATATAGGATTTAACATACAAGCGTGGAAGTTAACTAAGCGAGCTGTTTTATGTTACCCTGGAGCTCTTTTCATCCAAAAGTTAATAAACTAATACATTTTATGTATCGATTATACGTATAGGAGAAAGTCTAGTCGCATTTTAAGACAACAACTGTGTTTGCATAGCAACAGATAACATTGGTGGTGATTGTTGAAATAATAGACCTATCGGTAAAAATCGTAATTATCGGTAAAAATGTTTACCGGTCTAGCCCGTTATGAACATTTTTACCTATATAAGGTGATCACTGTTAAACGGTGTTTACGGTTCAGGATAACATAAAAACAATAAATACAAGAATCGCTCGTTCAAAAAAATTAAATGCGTGATAAAGAGAATAAATTTTCGATAAAAAGAATAAATCTACGATTATAAAAGTAAACTATTTATAAAAATAATAAACGCTCGATAAAAATGATAAATGGGTACTAAATAATAAGACAAGTGAATAGACGATAAAAATAAAAAATGCTCGATAGATAAACATACGTATATCATTTTAACTAATAAATACTCAATTAATCCACGCTAAATCAGCTATAAAAATAGATTAGAAAACGATTCAAATATTATTCTAAGCAATTTATTGTAAACAAATGAGTATATTGTTATGATATTGGTACAGGGCCTATAAAAATTCAGATTAATTAGATTAAAAGAAAACAGTAATTAAAAATAATGGGGTTGAATTATATGTGAATTGGACATTAAAATTATTAAGATACATTTAGTAAAGAAAGGAAATACAATTTATAATTTAACTAGCTGGCCCGGTAAACGTTGTTCTGCCCAAAAATAATTTGTCTCTGAAACCCCGTTTAATTTTATGTCATGTCCATCATCTTGGACTTAAAAATAAATGCCATTTTCGCAATCCACGTCCCAAAAAACCTCGATAACGACACCCATATCGATTTTTAGGCTTATTTGCCCCATTTAACTATTATGGGGTAGCGGACCCGACAGACGTTGACCTGTCCGAACGTTGGTTTGCCTGCTATTAGCGGGTTCAGCAAACGTTTTTTCAATATTCGAATTTTCGTTTTTTTTTCATTTTAAGAAATATTGGGGGGTGGTGGGGGGTGAAATTTTGGGGTTATATGTTCTGATATGCGAGAAATTTTTTTAAAAATTTAAAAAAGAAATTGGTCAAAAATTTAAAAAGAAACCTAGAACCCGATCGCAGTGCCACCTACCGGGTCCAATTGTGAATCTAAACCATCCAAGGACCAACTCAAACACACGCAAAAGATTTCATCAAAATCGGTCCAGCCGTTAGGGAGGAATTCAATCACATGCAGACGTACAAAAGAATTATATATATAAAGATAAAATGAAGCTGATTGAGAAACAGAAAGATCCTTTATCTAATAGACGTGTCTGTCTGGGACGCAGTTTTGTCTGTCTGGGGCACCGTTTTGTCTGTCCGGGACGCTGTTTCAGCAGCCAAACCGTAAGAGATAGAGAAAAAAGTTATTAAAGTTATATGTTTGGAATGGTCATGTCAGGTCAGGAACCGAATTTCAGTCACGTGACACTTCCGGTTTTCGAGAAATCACAAAAAGGCCGTTTTTCAAATAGAACGCGTATTAAATAAAAACTGTTTCAGCAGCCAAACGGAGCTGCGACCCTCTGCGCCTTAAAACGTAGATCGGTTAGGCAACCACTTTGACACCTTCCAGGTCTGGGTACAGTTTTTATTTAATACGCGTTCTATTTGAAAAACGGTCTTTTTTGTTTTTTTAAATGAGTCATTTGTCTCACTGGACTGCTAGTTCTAACTTAATTTAATATCTAAAATGAAATTGGAAATTGATGACAAATACTTTTTTCGAAATATAATATTCAACATAGTAGGTATTAATCAAATAATAAAGCTTTTATAGTGTGTTGGATTGAAAAAATAAGCTAAATCGCTAAGGAGATGTATTTATTGATATAGAAATTTTTTTAACGAGAAGCATGTAATAAATAAACCCCTTTAAAAAGTTTATAAAACATGTTTGCTGTATGGAAGGGTTGGAGTTTAAGATAAAATTAGCGCGGTGTAAAAGAAATAAAATAAAACGTTAAATGGATAGAAGGTATGCAGACTATACGGAGGAAGATAAAGAATGTGGTAATACTAAACTAAAACAGCTATAATCTACAAAAGCAAATAAAAGGAAGAGGAATACGGAATAAAGTTTATTGTAAGATTACATTTTATATTTGCATCGATTGAATTTGATAACAAGGGAAGAGGATCGCATGGAAGTTGTTGGCAGAGTGAGCATGTTTGTGGAGCTTGTCAAGTGATGTCTGGTGGCTTGTCTCTGGTCAAGATTATTGGTGCTAAGCTGTAACGTACTTCAAATGAGTTTTTTGGATTGAATATTAAAGAAACACAACTACGACTGGGGTCTGTTTGGATCTGTGCTGTGATGGGCCTGTGTGTGCTGATTCATGGGGCGGACTGGTTTCCTGTGTTAATTCGGATCCTGATTCTGGACATATTGGCAGTTTGGTTGTCAGTTTAGGTCTTCACCATGGTTTTGAGTGGAGCGGTTGTGGTGTGATCAGTTGCAGAGTTAGACGAATTGGATTCAGCAGAGGAGAGTACTAAGTTCAATAAAAGGTAAATGAATTCAGGTATTAAATAAGAATTGATAGAAAATAAAGACTAAAGTGATTTAATTTAATTAAGAAAGTGCTTACTATTTGAGATTGTCGTATGACCAATGTAACGATGAAGTATTTGTGATTGAATTTTTCAAAAACTAGTTTGACGTACCATTTGACAGAAGTTTAGAATTGTTATAATTAAAATAGGAACATCTAATTTCAGAATAAGCAATCTAGATTAAAAAAATTCGCTCTGATTTTCAGTCAAGTGTATCTACAGGAGCTAGCCGAAAATATTTTTTTATATTCAAAATAAATAAATAAGGCAATTAATTTGATTAAAATTTAATTATAAACATAAAATTATAGGCAAAACAATGTGAAGCCTTAACCTTAACAGATTAATGTCGATCCAACGTGGGGCAAACTGTGATGGTTAGACATTTTAAATTAATAAACCACGTTGTTAGTCTTAACAATATATTGAACCTAATATAATATACAATTATATATAACAGCAATGAGAGAACATGAACAAGAAAATAACACGTATTGCTTGAGTAAGAGAGAGATAAATATAGTAGTAAATATTCGAGTAGGCATGACGCTTATTTTAATTATGCCATAAGTCAACTAAACATGCCTACTAAAATAATTTTATCGCATAGTCATCTCTTTCTTATTCAAGCATTCTATTTTGTTGTTCATGTTATCTTATTGCTGTTATATATAATTATGGCCATTTCCGTATTATTCTGTAAGCTATCCCTGGAATCCCTAGATTGCGGTGGATGGTTGATGGTGTCGGCAAAACACTCATTTTCCTAAAAAAATGTAAAGGGGGTTTTTGAAAAAAATATGAATGCAATCCAACGCTACCTATCATTTAATGTCTCTTCCCTGAAACCTTTTTTAAAGCATTCCGAATGGCAGAGAAGGCATAACAAACTATCCCCTAGCAGCACACTATATACCAAGGATATTAGTTAGTAATGTCTATGGGATAAATTAATATCACACTTTTAAATATTGGCCATATACGGGTGTTTCAAAAAGATATTGCCAAACTTGGCGAGGTTATAGAAGACATTGCGGTAAACAAATTTTGCATATAAGCCCCTAGTCGAAAATAAGCGGTTTTGACTCTGGAGCAATTGTTGTCCATAAACGTAATGTTATCTTGTTGATAGAAAAAGACTTCGATGTTTAGTTAATTTTTATGAAAGATAACGCGCAAATAATAAATTCATAACAATGATTCAAAATGGCGACCCTTAACCTCGTTACATAAATGTGCCCTTCGAATCATGGAATCGCGCACCCGTTGTAACATATACGGATATTTCTGCAGGAAAAGACAGGCTGTCATCAAAATCAATTTTTATTTCTTCAAATATTCCAATATTTAAAGCATATGTGTGAGGCTATACATTTTATTCTCTGAATCGTGTTCTTATAATCAACATGTTTTTTTAAATGTTTGAAGAAAACAAAAAACACAATTTTCAATATTTCATAAACTAGTGAAAAATTAAAAATGCGTAGACGGCTTTTGGAAAGGCCATGCATTATTTATGCAGCTTTTTTCTAATATAACCAACGTTTAATTTCTCATCATTATCAAAATATTCCAGTAGTGAGCTAGATAAAAAGAATCTCTCGATAGCCAATACTAATTACTTTGATTTATTTGACTTGTCTGAAGCAAAATAGCGAGACAACATGCTTTGTTCAATATCCTGTTTATGTCTCTTTGCACTATCAACTATATGTTTTTTATTAGATGTTGTTCAGTTGGTATTTAAAAAACAGGCGTTAGTACTATATGCTTTTTATATAACACATTCTATTATATTATATAGGTATAAGGAATATAATAAAATTATATTCTACATTAAAATGGTTACACAAATTGTCAACAACATTTATTCAATTTTTGTACACATATATATTACATTGCAGTTTGCCTTCGGAATTTGTTAGATATAGAGCTACGGATTTTCGGATTTCCACATCAGTAGCAGGAGGGTGTTTTTGCCTACTAGCGTCTGAAAAAAAAATACATAATATGCATTAATTGGAAGATTACTTGGTTCTTTTTACAATTATAAGATTTTCCACATACACCAACCATTGTGTTACTATAATATAATATCAAAGAAAACAAGCAATGGAAATTCATTACAAAAATGGGAAAAGTTAATGTTGCCTAAGCAGCAGATTTCAGTATTATTAGAAAGATTAAGATATGTTTACCCCTATGTGGTGCGCTCTTGCAAGGGAAGTGCTGTATAAACCCCATTACAGATTTTTACTAATATATGTTCATTACACGTGTTACTTTAACGAGTATTCTGCACATATGTTTAATGAGAAGCGCGTATGATGTAAATATTTTGATGTTATGTGACCGTGCTGCGAGGAAACAGTACAAAAACCGAGTGAAATTTATTGATCACTTATCCTCTTTACCGTGCAAAAATATCGAACATTGTAGTTCTGCGACTGCAATATTTTTTATAGCGTTTCAAATATTATATTGTGCAAAAAGCTTGTAAATATCGAACAGTTTATTACTACCGAAAATGTAATGACCTTGGCATATGGCAAAAGAAAGAGAACAAGAGAAGAAGTTTGAAATTTATTTAATATTATACTGACTAGATATACCGGGTGACAATAAGATCAGGGCAATGTCTCTATCTCCTTTACTTATCAACGGATTTAAATGAAACTTGGTACAAGGATAGTATACAATATTTCAAATTGAGAGACAGATATAATCAAAATGGCTGACTTCCGGTTTCATCAGAAATGTCATTTGATTTTTCAAATCGGTTGTAATTTTTATGTTTTTCGGAATCTACGACTCAAATTACATACGGCAATGTTGCCAAATTTTCTTAGGTATTTTTCAAAAAATATTTTAAAAATGTATTAATTAAACAATTTTCCGTTTTATATAAAGGTAAAGTGATGGATGGTGCATATCGTTAGATTGGTAATTAAATTTTCTATCTAACGGAACGATAGCCCTTGGTAGGTGCTATTTAAAAAACTGACTTTTTCTCAAAAAACACGTAGGCAAATTTTATTCCTTCTTGGACGATTTGTTATTGATCAGATTAATAAAATATGTATTATTATGAGTTACTAGAGTGATTTAGAACACATTTTCTCCAATCGCCGCCTTTTATTTTTTGGTTAGAAAAATGGAAATTTAGCAAAAGTATCGTCTGTAATTTATATTTATGTACATACATTCCAAAAAACCTAAAATATATAGAACGATCCATTTAAAAAATCGAAGTTAATGGCACTTCCGGTGGAACCGGAAGTTGACCATTTCAACTATATCTGTTGGTCAATCAGAAATTATGTCTAGTATCCACGTATCAAATTTTATCCAAATCGATTAATAATAAAAGAGATATAAGCATGGCCCTGGTCTCAATATCACCCGGTATACCTGTGCACTTATTCACGTGTCTCTTACTTACTAAAGTACAGTTAACAGAAGCAAAGTGCGAGGTGGCATGGCATGTTGTGCTACCTCCAAGTCATATGTACGTATGTGTGTATGTTTTGTGTGGAGTCTTGTTATTCTATCTAGAGCAACGTTAATTGTATACCAACGTCGAATAGTCACCAGGATCAGGATCCATCCAGTGGACTGCGGAGAAAGTTCTGCATATCCATGGATTCAAACCGAGGACCATATCCACTGCACCACCGCAGTGGTCTCGATTTTTGAGGTCAGGTACTCACTATAAAAAATATTAAGATTTTAATGAAAATATCTGTACACATCTATTTTCACAAATATAATGAGTAAAATCATCTTGAAAATGACTGCTTTTAATAAATAATATGTAGTAACATAGATTACTACAAAATCAACATAGAATCTGTCAACACAAACAACGTATAATGAGTAGAGAGCGGATAATTAGGTTGCAAAAAACTTAAAATAGGTGCTTATTTTAGGTTAGAAAAATCCATATTTAGGTTTAGGATAAAATATTTTTTTAAATAATTTAGAATGAAGTAAAGTCAGGTTGTTAAATTGATTTATGTCATAAAAATAAAACGCAAAATGTATAACATAAACAAACCCCAATGTATAGTTAAAAACACAAGTTATTTATTTTTTCTAATCCTGTAACTAAAATGGCATATAACATACTAACATACACGACGCTAAGTTTAATCACGCCTTGATAAGCTGTGACTAAAGAGCCTCTTAGTCACGGGCTGAAGTTGGCAACGACGTTTTAGTCACGGGTTGAAGTTAGGTTCAGACAGTATTCGCGTTATTAGCCACAGCCAAAACTAAAATCAAGTTAGTTTTCAACAGTCAACTTTGAAGTTTGTCAAGCATAATTTAACCTAACATAAAATTCAAAATCTTAATGAAATAATATGTTATATTGTCTAAATTTTTGGTCGTAGAAAAAGTATAGTATGTAACACATTTTATATAAACACGTCTAGACACTCGTTTATTAAACATTCGCTGCGCTACGCTCCGCTCGTGCCTAAGAAAACTCGTAACTAAAGTGACGTTTATAAAACTTGTTACATAATATACTATTATAATTTAAAATAGAATAAAAAATATAATAAACTTCTAACTGAATATAATTTAAAACAAATTGAAAAGCAAAATTCACAGAATTTTTTACATTTTACATATAGCGAATTATGCAAATTAAAACACGTTGGCATTGAAAATTATATATTGCTCTAAGTTTTCAGTTATAAAATTTGTTCTCTTGTCGGGAAGTATATTGTTAACTGGAAAAAAGAACTTCAGCATCGCAAGATGTTATAGGTGCAAACTTATAGGAGTTGTGGTTATAGTCAAACTCAACATCTGGTTCAACTCTCTCACCACAAAGTAAATTCTTAATTGTACTTAAGAAAGGGTATCCTAGATTTCTATTTAGTACAGAATTGAGTTTCCCTAAAGCAATTGTTGCCACATTTCCAGGAGCTTTCTCTAACTTGTCATACACATCTTCGATTATTTGCAAATGTTTCTATATAGCCTCTACTCTGAGTGGAGCTTTCAAGCCACCTATCTTGTATTCTCTCTTTGGTCGATTTTTTTATTTCGGCATTGTAGCTTTCTATACAGTATCACTTTTCAATTTAGTACTTTTGTACTTAAATATTGGCGGCACAATTTCAAACATTTAAGGTTATGTTGACTTACAGGAAAAAAGTGAAACTGTATATTGCAACGATGCTGTTGCTGTCAACTAACAACACCTGCGACAGTGACGGGCACGCCAGTGACCTACGCCTACGCACTACCAGGGCTGCCAACCCTATTACTATAGTAACAGATTTATTACTTTTTACCCGCGCCTATTACACTATTACTCTTAAAGCAAAATTTGTTACGTTTTGCAATTTCTATTACTATTCTATTACGTTTCTATTAAATTCCTTTTTTATGTTGGAACAAAATCTGTAGGTAATAGTTTTTAGTTAAACAATAACAGGTTATATGAATTTACGTTATTTTTTATAATAAAGGGCCAATTTAAACTATTACCTTGTACTTGTAAAATTTATTGAACTTTGCTCTGCATGGGGCAATCGTAGGCTAGTAAACTTTTGAAAAATGTATCGGCTCTTGTGTAAGGTAAATAGTCATCGCTACTATACGGTCATTTTTTTTCATATGAAATGCAATCTAGGAAAAGCATTGCCACTAGATAGAATTGTGTTGGTACATACGTTTCTGGTTATACGTTTCGCAGTGCGGTTAGGTTTCCTGTTGACTGGTTGACATCTTAATTCTTTTAAAAAATTGTAGTATTGTTTGTTATAAACTGAAATTGTCCTCGGTTCAATACCTATCCAGTTAAAACTAATTTATAAAATCAGATTTCAAGATAATTTGCACAACTAACATTTGAAATAGTTAAATGTCAATCACTCAACATGAAACCTAACCTCACTGCAAAAATAATGTACCAACACAAATCAGTCTAGTGTTAATACTTGTTGCCAATTGTTTCCTTAGAATTTCGCTATTTGAATTTCCTTATAAAAAAAGGGCTATATAATTTTACGTAGTTAGATAAGTTTAGGAGAATATTAAGTCATAAAGTTATTAATTAAGCATGATTTTTGATTTCAAATAAAAATAAAAATCATTTTGTCGTAAACATACCTTAATTTTAAATTTAAAAAAAATAACTAAACTTTTCGTCAGTTATGCTGGCTTCGTCAGTAATTTAATAAGACAAATATAATATAAAATTAGCAATATTTAACAAATATGATGAGAGGTATAAATTTGGAACGTAGTTAATGACATTTTTTAAAATTTAATATTAATCATTGAAGAATTAAAAGAGATTATTCATGATAATCCATTTTTAAAAGCAATTAATACAGAATGCATTAGCAATTCTGAAAGCAGGAATGCAAATTTCCGTAGTTAGTCTACGGAGGTTAAAGACCGAGTTCAAAAGTTAACGCTAACATAAAAAACTAATGATTTTGACGGATTTGAGTAGAATTTAAATTATTATTAGACTATTACCCAAACTGCCAAATCTATTACTATTTTTTTTTTAATTTCTATTACGGAAAAAATCAATAGTTGGCAACATTGGCCACTACACAATTTTACTCACACGTTGAAGATACAGGATGAAAATATAAACAGCAGTTTATTGTGTTGCATATGTATATCGCTAATATTAATTCTGTAAATAAACAAAAATTCTATTCTATAAGTAAACATTCGAAAAAACTTATTTTTTGCAGGTTAAGACTTTAAATAGATGCGAAATGCAAAAAATAGGCAGCAAATAGGCGTTAGTTCCTTCAATCTCTAAAGTAGGTATTTTAGGTGATATCAAATACGGCGTCAAAATGCATAATATTTATTGAAATGAATTTATATGTATCTAAAAGTGATATGCCTAAAAAACTAACGAAAAGCTAAAAACCTAAATCCGCTCTCTAATAATGAGGTAACTTTGATGACTTTTAACTCTTTAGCTTGATTAGTTGAATATCTTACTGCTAAAAATATTTTTTTTCTATAGCACATGTTAAAGTGTGCTTTTATCAACTCAAAACAAAAGGTCAAGTTTTACTTTAACAGCAAGGGTAGATAAAGTAGCACTTTAACATCAAGGATAGATAAAGTAATTTAATTTTCTAACTTTTGTTTAAATTAAATATGACAGCTTCGTATTATCGTAGCAACCCAATCTAGCTACTGACATTTTGAAATGTGATTGACTGTCATTATTTTCTTTTGAAAATGTTAAAGTTCTTGCTATAGAAAAAAATATTGTATTATACACGACGATAAAGTTATTTCTATCCACTCTTGAATCATTAACCTCTCGACTTCGTCTCGACGTTAAACGATTCACTCGTGGATAAAATTTAACTTTATCGTCTTGTATAATAAATTACTAAAATTAAATCCTTGTAGTTCGGACTTTTCCGTCTTTCATATTTGCTTCCGTGCGCTATAGCTATACTAAAGTTTTGTATCATTCAAAATTTAAAAAAAAGATATACATAGCAAAGTATTACTCGTTGCGCTTTTGTTTCTGAAAAAAATATATAATCAAATAGTGACCTGTGATGCAAAGCTAAATACGAAATAATATCTATTTGAAATGTTTTTGATAAAGTGGATATTTGCTTATATACAGGGTCTCCCATAAATTTCTCTACATATGGAAAACTTTTTTAATTATCTATTTATCAAAAAAAGTGTTCTTGCATTACCCAAAAACCAAAGTGCGCTCATAAAATTCCAAAACTATGTGATATTATACAGGATGGATAAAAAATAATAATTCGGAGAAAGAGTAAAGTACCCTTATTCTAAAGATAACATAAAAATTTACTTAGGAAAGTCATTATAGTGTCTGTATTAAGTAGTTTAAGTAATTTTCCAACAACCTGTTGCTTCACTGAATGGAATTTATGTACACTTACGATCATTGAAAATGAAAAGGGTTATGCAACACATGTTACACATTTGAAATAATGTTTTTAGAAGGCTACTATAATTTTCAAAAATACATTTCAATATTTGATGGAAATAATATTCCTGATCATGTATATACCATTCAGAAAACGTAAATCAACTGTAATGTTGGTTGCATAGCCCTGTTCATTGTCAATGATTCTTTGTGTAAATTGATTCTCTGAATTGAATTTGTGTGACACATTATTTTGAAAAAGCAATTAATTACAGGAGGCCGCCTTTTCATGATTATGCATTAAGTTCTTATTCTGAATAACACGTTATATTTAAAAACAAGGGTACTATACTCTTTACACGAATTACTATTTTCTGATCCATCTTGTATAATATCAGATAATTTTAGAATTTTATGAGCGCATTTGGTTTTTTGTGTAATGCATAACGTTTTATAAAGAATACTTTTTTGATAAATAGATAATTAAAAAAGTTTAGAGTGTAGAGAACTTTATGGGACACCCGGTATATAGCATAGTCCATACTTTTCGGAGAATCTGTATAGGTATAGGATGTGTCCGACTTTCTCACTGAACACTTCCATATCTTCTATATTTTTCAACACAATCTGAAATTTTGGTGGCATAAAAATCCAAATACTAAGCTACCTAAAATTACGTAAGAACATAAACTTTTTGCAGAACATGACAATATCACTAGTATTAAATTGTGGTTTTGTCATTTTATTGATTTTTTTAGAAGCACTGATAATCGAAATAACATACGATTATTATTTCTTCTAAGACAATTATTTTAGTTTTTTTTTGCAACAAAAATTCCTATCAGGTGTTATTGGGATGCTAAAAAAGATGTTGAAAACAAATTCAGGCCACTTTGATCGTTAGGGTAAGTTTCGAAAAATTCACATTTTTTAATCGATCATAATAGGCTAGTGTGCAAAGCTGGAAGTAATCCTAATAGAGGTAGCCTAAGCCAAAGCGTGTATAATAGGCTTGCAAAGGGCAAGTCCTTGGTTAGATGATATTGAACTCAAAATCTAAACATTTCCAAACGCTTAATTCCCCTACCCTTAATTTCTAATCAATTTTAACAATTAAACTAGTGGGTGCTCGAACGTTGTTTACCCAACTAATGTCTCCGCCTAGGCTACGTTTGGTTAGACCGAGCCTTAATTCATGCAAAAGGCTTAATTGCTGCCTCCCCTAAGAGCTGGTTTGAGAATCATGTCAGTTTAACTAATTGAAGGTGCTGTTTTTGACAATCAGAATTATAAATCACATTGCATATTTCATTTGGCACGGATTACTCGCCTCTTAATATACCCTATTTGTTGCTAATTGTATGCTCTAGTTGTCTCGTTAAATAACTTAATACGCTGAAGGGAAAAACCAAAACCGTTCATCAAATTAAATAGCTGTCAAAGCTCCATTCGTAGAAGCCTTAAACGATAAACTCATGTATGGGGACTAACAGGAATAAAGCAGCAATTCAGATCCATTTCTATTACCGCAGCATGATGAATATGAACTTTACATAAAGGAGGAGTTTTTATGTTTATGATGAATACTACACAATTCAAAATGTGCTAGTATATGTACATATACGAGTTTACTTTATCAAAGGAATGATAAAATGTTAATCGAAATTGCTATTTGGAGCAGTACCTAAATTGAATGTTCCAATATTATTGCTTTATACATTTAGAGAGAAACTCACGTTCGATTAATTAAATATTAGTTGATCTAACTAGTCTATTTTTAAAATAATGGAAGCATCTGTCATTTTCTTCCCTCCGTTTGTAAAAACAACCTTGTAGGTATTTTCTCGTTTTGCTGACGTTCTTTCTACATTCATAATACATTTATTTCTTTCATATTTGATATCAATGCGCCACAACCGCAAAATAATAGCAACGGGAAAGTTCTCCAGCACAAGTTTTAAAGGTTTCCAAAGAGGATATTGTCTCGATGACCAAGTTTTGGCAATTTATTCTAGATAAAAAGCCCAGCAAAACTTTGCCACGCATATTTTTTATCCATCAAAACTCGTTGCTTTTTTAGAAGTGTTACCATTTCGGCCAGATTTTATACAAGAACATCTAAATGAGAATTTCTTAAAAATCCAATAAATAAAATACATTAGTATCCGTTGGGATTTGGGGAGAAAATGAATTTCGCTGTTAACCCACAGCTGCGTATCATAATACGTTCTGCACTAAGAAATAAACTTCCATCTTAAAAAGCTCCTACTTTACTGCTTCGAATATTATTACAGTGTCTATACAATAAATTCCAATTATCTATTCTTCCACATAACAATAGAATAAAGTAACTTTTTTTCCTATAAAAATTTTGAAGATCAAAGAATTTAGGGTTTATGTTGGCATTACTTGGATTCCTTTAAAAAATATGTTGGTAAAATTTGTTTTAGTAACTTTTTAGAACTAAAAATTGGTGGGAAATTTAAAATCTGGCATTAAAGGAGTTTAGGTAATCTTTCGTAAACTTCTTCTTCTGGCATGTTAGGCTGCAGATCTAACGGTCCCTCCGCACACTTCAGAATTGCTTTTTTACATTTAATTTTAAAAGGTTCCGTTTTTACGCGTATTCATTTTCAAAAAAGAAAAGCTGACAATTTAATTTTAAACGTCAAAATTACACAAGTCATTTACAGAAAAACCTGACGAAAATAAATTTTCTCTCTTTTAAAAAACAGCTTTGCCAATTTTATCCTGACCTTGAATATTGTTATAGGAAAAAACGTACTTTAGCTCTAAAGCTAGTACATTTGAAGACAGCTTTCAACCTGAAGATTTAATTTTTTCATTGGCAGTTCGGCCCCACTAAAAACGTCAAGTCCCCCTGGAGTATAAAACATCTCTTCAAACTTCACTATAGTGCTTTCCTTTCGTCAAATGAGTAAATAGGCAGTCTACAATGACAGCGTAGCAATAAAGTTTGATGGCGCTAGAGGAAGTAAGCCCGATCAGGGACGAAGTAAGTCCCATCGGGGACGAAATGTTAATAATTATTAGACACAGAGCTGTGCAAATTACTTTTACAAAGTATTTAATTACTAAATACCAATTACGGCTCAATGAAGTGATTTAATTACCAGAGATTTCAATTACTATAATGAAATAGTAGTGTGGTGGAGCCATAAATCGCAATAACTCGTTGTCAACAGTTAGCGTAAGAATTCCAAAGAAAGAAAGCTCGCCTATAAAATAAACAGTGCCAGTCCGCAATAAATATTTGTAAAATGCAAGCAGTCAGCTTACGTACCATTAGAAAACTTTCGAGCAAACGGATGCACGCAGTTAAAAAAGGTGATTTGTGCGCGGAATTCAACGGAGAGAAATTATTCAACGCCCCTCGAACTAAAAGGGTTTCTTAAAATACACTTTTCTAAATCAGAAGCGAAAGTGAAGTCACAATACAAAACTGCAGCTGTAAAAATCTAGAGTGAATTTCAAGTGGTGTCATAAACTCATATAACCTCCAACCGTTGCGTCCCAAGTGAAAGTGAACGGATCCAACGTCTTGTGAATACAATACCATTGTTGTGACTAGAATAGAAAATCATTTTTGTATATTGTGTAAATTGTGTAACATGGGTATATAAACCAGAGCGATGGGGTTGAACTAGATCATTGCACATCAGGTCTTCGCCTGTTAAATCACTTTGGTTAAACAGACACGCAAAGAGTCAGATCCTCAATGCGTTTAATATTAATCTCATACTTAGTGGAACATTTACTTTGAGTGTTTCCACGAGCCAAGTGTCAGACCCACAAACGCTCACATGTATGCTGATTAACAAGACCTATTCGATCCACACGTGTAATAGTATAGTAGCAAATCCGCACATTTAATTTTATGTCTGTAATCCGTTGCGTTAAATAAAGAATATTAAAAGTGGTATAGTTATTCGTGTGTGTAATTTCGAACGAACACCTTAACCACCCACTTTAGTAGTTTAATTCTCAATTACTTGGTAATTGTAGTTACACCACATACATTACTTTTTCAATTACGTTCAATATAAATTGTTGTTGTTTATTTGTCTCTAGTAGTACTTAGATAACTCTGTGCTAGTACATCGTTCAAAACAAGTAAATTGAAATGAATAAATAATTATCATGAACAAATATCAATTGATTAAGCTAATTGTTAATTGTTACGAAAAAGAATAAATTATATTATTACCGTACTGCTACTTACACTGCTACATTCCGCTACGCAAAACACAATATACGCAGATCCCATCTAAAAACATACGCGTCTGCACCAAATATTTTTTTCTTCATTCGTGCACATGTCATTGAAATTGCAAATGTTGCTCAAAATTAACTGTTATCCGACTAGTCATAGGAAATCATAAATTATACATTGTTTCAGTAATTGAATTACTAGAAAGAAATACAATTACCGCGAATAACTTCAACTGCCACAAGTAATTGAAATACATATTTCTAAACTAATTTAAATACTTTAGATTAATTTAATTAGTACTCAAAATTAATTGAGTAATTGAATATAGTAATTAATTAATTTCAAAAAATAATTGTCAAGTACATTTTCACAAAAATGGCAATTACCAATTACAGTATTTTGAAAAGTAATTCAATTCCAAGACAAATCAACAAAACGAAATTTAATTAGCAATTTAATTACAAAGTAATTAATTATTGTCCAGCTCTGTGTGCAAAATGCGTAGAAACCAATTTAGGTATCTAATAAGACTGAACAGCCAAACGAAATACTTACTGATGTGAATTACAATAATTCGTAAAGCGAAAAAAATATTTCAGTCGATAAGATTCAAACCTACACTCCTAAAAGGAATCTACATTTTAGTGACACGCCTTAACCCCTCGGCCAGGAAGGCTCCATAAGACACAGACTTATCATAGTATTATAAAGAAGATGGTGGCGATATAATGAAGTAAATCCAATTACGGACGAAGCAAGTCCGATCGGTGACGATTCAGCGACGGACGGACGGACACAGCTTCACTCGCTTTTATTATGTAATGCCCTAAATTAAAGCTATTTCCACTTGTCTATTTTTTTTAACCATATCAGCAAAGCATTTATAATTCCACAATCTTCCCTTAAGCACTGACTTTTATTAATAAATTTCATTTTTATTTATTTTAACATTTTACCTAACATTTTAACGTATTATGTTAGATGTTGTATCTCAAAATGATGATTTTGATATCAAATTATTAACTTAAATTGAAGTTTTTTCATTTTTATCATGTTTTTTGCATGGTCATGCTTATTTTGTGCATTCTTATCTGCAGTTTAAACTTTATTGTGTCTAAACTTTGATCCTTTGGCTCTAAATTATAACCTGATATCGTAGTGCATTTTAGCCTAATTTTTTCGAGTTCTGTTCGTTTAAGTCAGAATTTTAATTTGTTATGTAAGATTTTGTTGTTGGTGCCGTTACCCCAGAATTATTTATTCTAACCGGAATGCTTTTGGAAGAACCGTGATAATTATTCAAGAACTCTCTTTCGTTTTTTTTCTGACTTTTTTACTTTCGATTTCCAACCATTTATTTAAAAATTCTAATTTTTAATTTCATAAGCCTTCCCTCTTGTCTCAATATTCTGATATTTTTCCACAATTGTTTTCGTTTCTCCGCATTCTCTTTTTGTAACTTATAATTCGAATTCAAAATAAAATTGCTACATATTTTTTTATAACTTTTTTGTCTAAATTCAGAAATTCTTTATTAGGTTTTCAACTTATAAGGCATTATTGTAAATTATTAGATTAAAAATGCAACAAAATTATGTTATAATGTCTCATGATTCTGATATTTACCCTACATTTTCTACTAGCTGACCCGGCAAACGTTGTTCTGTCCAAAAATAATTTGTCTCTGAAACCCCGTTTTACCACTATAGGGTTTTAATTTTATGTCATGTCCAGTGTCTTGGACTGAAAAATAAATGACATTATCGCAATAAACGTCCCAAAAAACCTCAATAACGACACCCATATCGATTTTTAGACTTATTTACCCCATATCACCCCCTAAGGGGTTGATTTTCGGAAAATCACGAAATACGTGTTTGCTTATTTGTTTTTAGGAGTACTCGTATGAAGTTTCAAGTCGAAATATCTATTTAATATTATTTTTCCATACAAAATTGGAACCCCAATTTTACCCCTTTAGGGGTTGAATTTCGAAATATCCTTCCTTATTCCTTGTATACATCATAAAGTGAACCTCTGTGCAAAATTTCAGCTTTCTAGGTCTAAGGGTTTGGGCTGGGCGTAGATGAATGAGTCAGGACTTTTCTTTATATACACAGGGTGATTTTAAAATGTTTCGCCAAACTTCGAGATATTATTCTACACACCAAGGCAGGTAAAAAAGTCCATATAAACATGTGTCCGACAATCGCGCGTTTTCGAGTTACAAGCAATTTTTGAATTTGGGAAATAAATCGTAAACTATTCAAAAATATTAAGGTGGCTGGAACACTTGCTATCAAAATCAAACAAAAAACAGTTAATGAGTTTCTGGAAAATAAACTCCCAGGCCTTTTAAAGGATGTGCCTTTACAAGTACGCCAAGGGATGTGGTGTATGCACGATAGGGCTCCGCCATATTTCCTCATACTTGTGAGGCAGCACCTATCGCAAGTTTTTGGCGAGCAGTGGATAGGTCCAGGTGGGCCTATTTCATGGCCGCCACGCTCCCCAGACCTTAATCCATTAGACTTCTTTCTTTGGGGATATTTAAAAATCCTCGTGTACACCACCCCATTAATACAGGAGAGGAGTTAAAAGGGCGTGTTAACGATGTCTGTTAAACTGTTAGGATGCCAGGTGTTTTTGAAAGAGTAAGAGAGTCATTGCGGCGGCGATGAGACCTTTGTGTGGAGATGGAAGATGGACATATCGAACATTTACTCTGAAGAAGGTTTGATTTCTCAAATTTAAAAATTGCTCGTAACTCGGAAACTCGCAGTTGTCGGACACATGTTTATATGGACTTTTTTACTTGCCTTGGTGTGTAGAATAATACCTCGAAATTTGGCGAAACATTTTAAAATCACCCCCATATAGGGTGACCACCTCTCAGGGTTTCACCCGGAGTCTCAGGGTTTAGACACCGCGTCTCCGGGCTCCGGGTTTTGTAATAATTTCTCTGGGTTGCCCTAATTTTCTAATAATGTCTAAAATTAACTTCACCGTTAGTTATATCAATGAAAATAAAATACGTTTCATATAATAGCCGCAAATAAGGAGAAATATTTGGAAATTTCATATAATTAGGTACAGAATTTTTGAGTATTTGTTTTATTTTTAATCTACTTTCATTTGATTCTAGAGGTAATTTACTTTTGTATTTCTCGTTCTTTCGTGATTTCTATCTCTTGAGTAAAGAATGGTTAAATTTTAGTTAAAGTACATTTAAACATCGGTTAAATTTTCAACCTTTAGGGAGAATTGGGGGGGGGGGTGAGTTGAAATTGGATTTTTGTCATTTTACTGAAAATTGGGAAATGATATTTAAATTATTGTTAATGCCTTTATTATTATTTTTTTCAACTACAAAAAACGTTATTGATATTTCCGCGGTATTTGTGACAAAAAAAGTATTAATTGAAGTGAAAATTGAATAAAACTAAAAAAAAAACAAAAAAAAACACTAGTTTCTTCGACAGTTAAGTAAAAGAAAAAGGAAATTGTCTCTTGTAATACCACCTTTGACATTACGCGTTCAGACAGGGAGATATTTTCTACCAATAGAAGACTTCCTTAAGATTTATAAAAAATGTATATGGCTTTATGGTGTTGAAATTGGCAACCTATAATGTATTTGTTTTGTAAAAAAACTATATGTTTTAAGAAAAAAACTAAAACGAGCTAAAACGATTTCAAGTAAAACAGGTTTTCCAAATCATTTTACCCAACATTTTTACGTTAAGAATTTTTTATAAAAACATTTATACGAGTTGCTAATTTTAATCTCTTAAAACCGTAAGGAAAAAGTAAAACCATTTCATAAATAAGCCTCCCCTTCCTCCATTACTGTTTCCGTAAAGGTTGAGAATTGAAACTATGCTTATACGAACTTTTTTGGCCAATTTGTGACGTACGATATGGGCAAGTATTTGAGTTACACCCTGTATTATATTTGCTAGTCATTAATAGGAGTGGATATTAATATAGGCTGGAGAAGAAGAAGAAGAAGAATAGTAAGGAATGAAAACGCTGTTTTTATTTGCTTGCTTTTTGTTTTCTATAAACATTCTGTATTTCTCATTGAAGAAAACCTTTTTTTTTACTCACGAAGGATCTCAGGGTTTATATAAATTGAAAGGTGGTCACCCTACCCCCATATAAGATTTGCAGTTGAGTACTTTCACTTGTTATATCTATTATTATCTATTATTAAAACAAAAGCAGCGTAAGAAAATGCGTGAAACACTGCGTATTTAAATCAGTATTAAATATTTTTGTTACAAATCATTTGGTTTATACAGGGTATTTGTAAAAGGTGGCGCAAAAGTCCTCACTCGATTTCCTAAGGCAGTAACTTTGTTTGTAAATGAAAAGAATTGGTTCTGTTTGTTGATTGTGTTTATTTAGACGTTTAATTTTTTTTCCATTAAGTCTCGAAGACAATATCAGTTAAGTGGACACCGCCAGAGTTGATGAAAATTTGGGCTCGTTTCACAGCATTTTTCATGACTTTTCCTAAAACTTCAGGCGATAAATTCCCCACTTCTAGTCAGATGTTTTCTTTTAGGGCCGCCAAGGTCTGTGACTTGTTCGTATAGACCCGTGACTTCAGAAAACCCCAAAGAAAGAAGTCTGGAACGGTCAAATCGGCCGATCTTGCGGGCCAGTGCAGATCTCCAAAACGAGAGATGAAGCGGTGGGGAAAAGCTTGCTTCAGAATATCCACTGTCGTTCATGCTGTGTGTGCGGTTGCACTTGTAAGGGAACATCTTTAAGTCTTTCACCAAAATTCGCTGTAAAGACCGTCTACCGATACCCAAGTGCGTGGCCCATCGTCTGGTGGATGTTTGAGGGTCCTCTTGGACATTTGCAGCCACAGCAGCGATATTCTCGACCGAACGGCTACTCCGGCGCCGGCCACGTCTGAAAGTGTCCCATATTGAGCCAGTCTGCTCGAGGCGAGTGGATAAACGCCACAGTGTTTGCACAATTGATGCCACACGACCAGGGAATCGACAACAAATTTCACGTGGAGCCAAAAGCACTGACCGATTATTTATCAAAAACATTAACACAAATTATTCCGCGTTCTTGAGGAGTATAGCGATCCATGGTTTGTCTATGTGTATTCTGCTTCTGTTTCCTTCACGAATGTCAAAGTCGCGATGACATAAGATGCCATTTGCAAAAATGAGAGCATGTTCCGATAGGGTGATTACTTTTGCGCCACCTGTTACATCGCTAGACAGCTTCTAACTTCGTTAATAATAGAGATTTCGAAAAAACTTTTTTTTGTTTTAAATGCCAGTATTCGGCCTACAAACTGTCATAAATCAATTTAAGTCATGGCTTCCTATTTTTGCATAGTGAGACACTACTTTGTTTTTTAAATGGAACACCTAGTATATTTTTAGATGTTTGAAATCAGCATAAAAATAATTAAACTAAAATTTCGAAACCAATTTTTTTATAAAAAAATAGCTAAATTGCATTTAGCTCCAAATATTCCTTATAGCCGAATTATCGCACCACGCGTACTAAAACAATTAAAAACTACCTATGGTTTTTAAATTTAACAATATGAGTTCCAATAAACAGTTGAAACCTACAATAAAGCAGGGTTGGCAGAAAACATGTATTATAAATTAAACAAAAAAAAAATGTTTTATTTGTTTAAAACTATTTTTTGTTTAAAACATGTTTTTCTTTAAAAACCCGTTTAGTTTGTTTAAAACATTGTTTTGAATTCTGGTATTTGTGGTAACCTATATTTAGTAGTTCATGTAGATCATGCATTATAAAAATTCCTTATGAAACTGAATCACTATTATGAAATATATTAGTTTCAATTCAACTCACATACTGTTTGAATTTGTGACTGGACGCACGATGATTTTTATCACATTTTAAGTAAAGCAATATGTATTTTAATATTGACTATTAAAGACTAAAAAGTTTTATTAAAAATTGGTCCGAATCATGAATGAAAGGGGACTAAAACTCCTTCTGGAATTATTTTATCAAACTAAGATCATACATACAACAATCAATGCATTAGAGCAAAATGTAACAAATGTAACAAAAATTAAACATCATCTCATCTAAAGGTATTTATAGAGTCCCTTGCTCCTGTAATGCTGTATACATTGGTGAAACAGGACGTTCAGTAAAGCTCTCGTATCTCTGAACACCAGCATTGTCTCAGGTCGGGTTTCGTGACGAATATGGTACATCGTTGGAAATCTCTTTTATTGTAGTTTTCAACTGTTTATTGAAACTCATATCGTTCCATAAAGAAGTTAGTTTGGTGTGATAATTCGCTCATGGGGATTTTTCAAAGCCAATTGGAGTTTGTTTTGCATTTCTGCTTCGATTGTGAGTGATTCTGCAATATGTGTCATGGTCTACTTTAGTTAAATACATTTTTAAAATTTGAAAAGTAATAAGTTTCAAAATTTAAGTATAAGCATACTACTATAAATCATTGTAGCCCTGATTTCAAATATCTAAAAATATACTGGGGGTTCCATTTAAAAAACCAAAGTCATGTATCACTGCGCAAAAATAGGAGGCCATGAATGAAATTCGAAAATTTGTAGGCTATATACTGGTATTTAAAACAAAAAAGGTTCTTGCAATATCTCTATTATTAACGAAGTTACAAGCTATCTAGCGATTTACAAACACCCTGTATACACAAGGTGTCGCAAAAAGAATGGGACACGGATTAGTCATAGATTCCTTAGCTTATAATAACTCAACCTAATATACCTTAGTAGAAAGTCCCCCCAGTAAGAAGTTATAGAGCCTTGAAGTTCAATTTGTTATTTTTTATGTCTATGTTAATTTCCACAAATCTAAAAATACCGATTTAAATTATGGTACACGTACTTCCTATAATGTACTGCACTAATACACTTGACTGTGAGAGGCCCTTTACCTATCTTTGAAAACTTGCTTTAGCTTTAATTTCGTTATCTGTAAGATTTAATTCTAGGTTATTACCTGAAAGGAAATTAAAAAGCACAAGAATAATGTACTCTTACTGCATAAGCGTAAAAGCAACCATTTGCCTTAAAATGCCTATCAAAGGTTTTTGGTTGTCATTAAGACGCGGAATTATCAAATACACATGATCACAAAAACATTGGGTAATGATGATGATGATTGTTATCTAGTACGCAACAATAATAAATCAATTAAGACAGCTGGGGATGTTAGAAAAATCCCCAATCAAATGCAATGGGTAATTAAGGCTCAATATTTTGGATGAATACGACCGATAAAGCTCCGCGGAAATGTAAGTGAATTAGGATACATTCTTGTTAATAATCACTAATAAACACCCTCAAACTAAGGCTAGGGTAGCACCACAACAGTACACGTGCGATCGCCACAAAAAAATGCTAGCAGAAGAGAACGGGGAAAAAACATCGTTTCAGGTGCGCCCAGACAATTTAATGCTACTTGGTCAAGTTACGCATTACAACAGATCGATAATCCATCTCGCGCGGCTGAAGTCCGTTCAAAACATCGTTCGGCGGCCTCGAAAACTGTAAGACGCGTTCGGGCAGGGGTAGCCAAACGCTTTTTACCAGTAACACAGAACATCTCTTCTGTCGTTTCGTAGCAATTATTAGAGAATAATCGAATATTCTTTTATTTTGTTCCGTAGTACTTCTCTTTTCTTTAAATTTGACAAAAATCCACCTTTAGTGCTGCGTTTACACCTTTACAAATGCCATTACAATCGCTCAGAATTAAGTTTAGATCTAGTAGCTAATTTAAATTCTTAATTATTTGATGTGCGGAATTATCTATTTCTTTCGCTAGTCCAAAAATTGTTTTTTCTTCCAGTTGTCTTTTGGAGGAAACATTCCTAGTTGAGGTAATTTTGTCTCTAGTGCGTTTGCATTCGGTTTCAATCTTGGTTTATTTCTGTACAGCTTCTCATATCTTATTGTACAATCATTAGTCTACCGCAGTCATATCTTTCTTACACACAATTACTGTAGTGGTATTTCTAATTCACAAACTGACCTAATTAGTGCAACCTGCTCAGCTATTCTTGATTTGGAATATCGAATATGGTATGATAACCCAATTTCGTGCAGCAGGTGTGGTGCATGTATTGTGCGCTTTAAGTATATTGTTTGTTTATTACTGTGGTTATTAACTTCTTAATCTTACCCAATTATTATTAATTAGGAGCTATTAGTAGACTACATAACAGTGGCACGTAATTGTTACATATACTTTTATCGGTCCGACATACTTTATACACATAGGCAAGTTGTGCGACAACTGACAGCGACTTTTAGATAATGTATTTTCTATAATTATAGTTATTAACGTTTTTCTGTTGGTCATATTTTAAGTCATCTTTTTAATATCTAAATCCTAGAATAAAAACAGCAATTTAAAACACGTTTCCCAGAACGTGTTTTAAAAATTTTAAAACACGAAACAAATATAGCAACAATAATGGTTTCTTAAATGCGTTTTGGTATCTTGAAGTGTTACACTTATTTGTTTAACGTAAGCAATTACATTCCCAAACTGCTCAATGCGCAGGTTTTCTTTCACTTTTAAGGATGACTTCAGCATCGTATAATGCGGCCCAAGTGAAGCATATGACGTTTCTTGCAGCAACTTAAATGAATTAAATAGAAAAGATGTAAATGGAAATGAAAATATAATCGCAGACTTACCTTCTCGTCTAAATAGGCGCAAGAATTACCTCTTCTGTTACCGAGGAGACTTAGTTATTTTCTCACCAATGGCAGACATTTTAATAAACCTTCTCTTAAGCAGCTTTAGACTTCACGGACAACAATTTTTCTCGCAATAGATTCCCTTTCTCTAAAATGTTTTCAGGAATTTGATTTGACTTTGACATTTTCGTTCATAAAATAAACAACATATCCATAGCGACTCGTGACCAACGTGGTTGATCAACAAAAAAAATTTTGAATGACTCTCATGCGAAAACGCTCAAAGTATCTCGGGTGTCTATGCAACTCGACTGCGTCTCGTTGCATAACAACACCCTCGAACTTTAAGCTTGTGTTTTCGCACTCGTATCATTAATAACTATATTAGGCCGATCTATAGCAAATAAAGGGACGCGGTTGAATTTTGTAATCCGAGGCGACAGCCGAGGTTTATAATCAACCAAGTCATTTGTATACCGGCCGTGTGGCGTTCAAGATTTTTCGTAATAAAAATTTATTCATTGAAGAAAAATTTATTAAAATAGTAATTTACGATACAAGTGCGTAAAGCTAATCTTTAGGCACGAGTGGGGTAGAGTTAAAACGCGAGTGAGCGAGCGTTTTAAGCCCCGCAAGTGACTAAAGACGCTTTACGCATGTGTATCGTACAATATTTTATCTACGATAGAATCTAAAAAATACGGTAAATATAAAAAATATTTTACATGTAAATTAGAATTACTAGCAACCGGTTCTGATTTTGAGTGTTTTAAAAATTTTAAAACACGTTGCTACTAACTACGTGCTTAATGAAATTTTTTAAGCACGTTGCTATTAACGACGTAAATTAATGAAAACATGTTATTAAACAGTCGTTTTACAAACTTAAAACTGCCAACTAAAAGGCAATTTTACACACTGTCGTAGATAAATAATTTTAAAATCCTTAACGGCTGGCAGCGGTTCTATATATTAACGATACAAGTTTGATTATGAGCATCTTAACGATACAAGTTTGATTGGCAAAACGAGGCGGTGAGCCGAGTTCTGCGGCAATCAAACGAGTTTCGTTGTGTTAAATAAGCAAACGTGTATTGTTCAATATTTTATCTTCATCAATAAGTTCTGGTTTAATGTATTCTTTGTTTTTTAAAAAGAGTGTAATATCCATTACTGCACTTAGTGCGGTAATAAGGCTCTTGACGACACTCAAATTAATTTGGTAAATAGTCTATAACAACACGGATGAAGATAATAATCCTTATCGGCCGGCGACTGATATAATTTTTAATATCCGGCGACTGTTAGGAATGACTTTTCATGTGTTTATCCACAACTCACATATAATAGAGGCATAATTACACTGATATCAGTTGTATTACGTAGGCCGTAAACCCCTAGAGTTTTATAGCCATAAAACCCTAGGGTTTTATTTTATTTAAAACACTGTCAAGCTATGTCAACTAATTCGAGATTTGGAGGTTAAATTTTGCGTCAGTCTATGTCAAATAGCTAACCTCGAATTTTACATAGAGTGACAATCCACTTCAGTACTGCCGAATGTATAATACTAATCTCTCGGTACTTTCCAAATTGTCACTACTGCTTTTCACGGCTGTCAATACAAAATTTGTTTTTTAGATACCGTAAATAATTAAAATATGATCAAAAATTATGTTCATCTGGTATGACTATGGAACAGTTCCTAATTTATGAATGCAACTATGTTTATATTTAAATATCAAACTTGACATTTGAGTTTTAAGTGACTTATAGCTGCATTCATAAATTAGGAACTATTTCATAGCCATACTAGATGAACATAATTTTTGATCATACTATATTATTTAGTTCAGTTAAAATACAATAGCTACAGTATTACGAAAAATAATAAATAGCAAATTTTGATTGCCTATTTTAAATTTTATTCCTCTTAAATAAGATAAGAACAAACCAATATTTCATACATGATCTCCTAAATCGAATTTTAAAAATGATAATTATAGAAAACTAGTAACTTAAGCTAAATAATGCTAAATTACACATATATGTATACATATCGAGTGATCGAAAGTTATTGAACATTCTACTCTGAATTTTGAACTAGTTCAATGGCATCACATGAATTTTAATGTAGATTTAAAATATCTCTTGAAACTTATCGAAGCAAGATTAATTCGAATAGCTTCCCTTTGATTTTGAGCTTGCTCTATAAATCGGAAGTAGGCTTATTTATTTGCATTATAAACAAACATCATACCTTTCACTTTCTTAGATTATAAAACCACCAATATTAGTTATTACTGAAATGGACGTTTTACCTACAAATTACAAAAGAAATGTCAAAGAAAAAATAAGTGGTCTTGCAACTTTCAATCACTCCGTAGATTTAAATCGGTTCTAATTTAATACTGACTGGATATTCGCTATTTAAAAAGTTTTCCACCGTAGAAAGAGCGTTATTTACATTATATGGGACATTTGCAACACTCTGCAGACATCCACGTATAATTTCGAAGGCCTTTTGTATTTCGTCCCCAATCACAGAAACTCCATTTTCAGTCCTGCACTTTAAATTTTCCATTGGCGATTCTGCCTTTACATTAACGCAAACATTGTCGTCAATCTCTTCGCATTTAATATCCACGCATTCTTCGTCTGCGACACAATCGGACTTTGTACAGCCTCCTTGATCAGTTATCGATTCGCTCAGAAGTGACGAAGGAACGCCACGCTGTCCACATGTTGCCCAGCTCGCCCTCACACGACGCTTATACTTATACAAAATGTTATGCCGGGATTTAAACCTGTCCAGCCATCCCGAACTAGCCCGAAAATCACTGCGGCCCAACGACTGTGCCACATTTTTCGCTTTTTCTCGAACAACCTTGTCCGTTAACTGGACCCAAGGAGCGTCCCCGCCTTGCACGTCCAAGACCCACTTTAAGACGTTCTTGTCCACATCTTCGAAGACGCACTTGCCGAACCGCTTCTTTCCTGGTGCGAACGAGCGGATGCTCTCCACGTTCTGCGTCAAAGTGGCGCGGTTTTTCAATATCGTGGACAGAGTCGTCGCGGGGATGCCGAACTCGGATGCAATTTGCTTCTTCTGCTTGCGGCCCTCGTCGACTTCCTTTAACATCCTGAGCTTGTCCAGGATGCTTAGCGATTTCACCTTTCTTTTCTCCATTTCGAAACGAACACTGACGTTGTGACGTTATCGTGCAACAACAACAACTAGTTAAGTTGAACGGAACGAACTTCGAGTTACAGAGAGAAAGTCGACTGAAGTGGGAGAGGTTGCAGGTGCGCGCTGAACAGTGTTGCCACTACTGTGGCGTAAAATTATCGCGCTGTTACCAAACTAATCAGATTTTACGAAACACTATGGGACTATTTTTTGGCATTGCTATATTTTTTAGTACACGTCAAAAAATATATACAGTGTGTTTCACTTCGCACATTCACACCCTTGCGTCTTCCTTATTTACATTCTGATGGGTTACAAATATTGGTCAGTTATACTATCCTGTAAAAGAGTTATTTTTACCACGTTTAAATATTTTTACTGCAAATCACTAGCCGACTGCGATCAAAAATCAACGCGAAAAATTGAAAAATTGTGGTAGCCCTAGTTTTACCGAAAAAGCTTATTTAAATAAGTTGTTTAGATTTACAAAAACTATTATTATTATTACGATTTCATCCAATAAATACTTCACCTCTAACCTTAGAAGATTAAAATAATATAACTGTTTATTATTTTATCATTTTGTAAAACATCCATTTTTTTTTTCAAAAGATCAAAGTTGAAATTCTTTAAAATAAATAATCAGTAATAACTTTGAATTATACTATACAGCTCAACAACACCAACTTTTCAAATTCTGCTTTAATAAAATATCAGCAATATTTTTTTTAACTTCTGCTGTTATAGCTTAACAACAATTAAAAATTATTTACATTTTTAAATATTAACAAACATCTTTTTTGCAAGTAACAACATTTAAAAATTCTGTTGCATTTTATTAATAAGAAAGCAATATTATATATACCATCACATTCTTTTCCCATTGTTAATTATTTACTATTTTTATTTTTGATTATTTAAATATTCCATTCTTTACCATTGTATTTTACTTTTTAATTATACTTTTTAGTGCAATCATATACGTTTTAATATTATTTTTTTTATATTCGCCTTCTACAAGTTCCTGAATGTTTTTTTTTTCTGCTTAACCTGCTTTCTCATTAATTATCTTAATATTTCTTGTTACTTATTTTTAATATTCTGCTTCTAAAAATTTAGATTATTCTTATCCGTTTTCGTTTCATGCAACAATATCCTACTTTTAGCATAATTATTCATTTAAATGAATTATTATATTATTATGTATTTATTATAGCATCAATCCATTTTCTTTGTCTCTGGCTCTTTTTAGCTCATCAACAAATTTATATCGTCTCCGTCTTTACGTACGGCAACAATTATTTATTTTATTAAACGTTATTGTTGAATTATTAATTATTTCACAATACAACGCCCACATTTAGATCAGCAACAATAAAAGAATTCTAGCAACACACCGATACTCACTCATAGTCATTTTAATATTTAACATTCAGTTTATAATTAACATTTATCTTTTATTTGTAGATAACAAATCTATTTTATTTTCTTTAACTCCATTTGTCTGTAAAACGTATAAATATCTCATATTGTTTCATCCCTTATCAATAAGGCTATTGCACCACTATCTATTAAGCAAAATATACATGACTAGCTGACCCCCCGCGGCATATGCCGCATTTAAAATGTACGACGAATGTAATAACTTTTGTTGCACAAAAGAAAGTTTTAAAAGCACGCTAGAGATTGGCAGTAAGGAAAAGTTTCAAAAAATATATTTTCAAATGGAAAGTCTCTGGAAAGGAAACGCTCGCCTCTGGAAGACGTCCTAATTAATACGACGTTGTTGGATGCAATAAAAAAAATCAGGACAGAATTAATACTCTTATGAGATTATATGTGAAAATTATTTGTGCCACCGAAATAATTTTCAGCTGCTTGCAATCTGTGTTTCTTTTCAGGTTTAAGCCGTTGAGGCGTTGAGCATCATAAAAATATAAATGCGGTAACTCAAGTCTCCAGTTACGCCGTTACTGTTATTGTTAAATAACTCGGTTAATTATTATTTCTTTGTCATTTTAAACTGGCATTATTATTATTATCTCTATAATAGCAACCATAAGTAACTGTTTATAATGTTTATATGCTAGCGAGTTGTTCTTAAATCGCTAGTAAATTAATAGTAGATTGTTCTACAAGTTAATAAAAGCGAGAGTTTTCTAGCGACTTCAAAAGTTTTACGTGAGCATGGAAGAATCACTTTTCCAATGTGTTGAACATGCAATTTTTCCCTGTAGTTGACAAAAATATCTTTTTAAATAATTTTGGTCAAAGTATGGAAGCGCAATGTTTACTGTACTGTATAAATACAGAGTCCGGCAACGAAGCAGGGGTGGAAGATATTTCTAAAACTATGAGAGTTACATGAATATTGTGTATATAAAAGTTGTAGGTACGAAAGTGGTGCACATTACTAAAATATTTTTGATTATACAGGGTGTCGCAAAAAAGTATGGCGAATGAAACTTACTTTTTTTTAAATAGAATGCCCTATATTTGGGTAGCTTAAAAGTTTTGTATTGAAATACTCATCATTTTCATATAAAGTTGTATGGGTCTAACGTCAACTGTTTTGGAGATATTAACGATTTTATGCAAAAAAATGCTGAACTTCAGGCGACTGCTGTAAGCGACAGAAAACAATTGAATGAAGGAAAACGTTACCAAAAAATTATGATTTTTGTAAACTATCTTTCAAGTGTAAAATGGTGGATCTGGGTATTAATGTTATATAGGGTGGTCAATATTTGCAAATTTAATAATTTCGATTTTTTTTCAAATGGAAAGCCCTGTATATTTTTGTATTTTTGAAGAGCCCTTTTAATGAGCTTTCTTTTGATATGTTACTTCATACTTCTAAGTTCAACTGTCTTTCAGATATGCGTGTTTGAACATAAAAACAATTTAAACCCCTTAAGATGCTTTATTTCAAGGGATAAAAAACAAACGCCTTTAAAATAGTGATTTAAACGCATGATCTCTCTTAGAATAAAAGCACAAAACCAGGTTTAGAAAATATAAATTCAGTCAGTGTTGATACAGGAAATAAACACGAAAAAAACGATAAATGCAGGAATAAATTAATTCCACGATCAAATGAAATCAGATAAAAAAAATAAAAGCCAATACACCAAAAGCTTATACGGAATTACACTAAATGTTCAAATAGTTCTCCTTTCCTGCTCTGAGTATTAAAGCTGTACGGAGAATTCATAATCTGCAAATATAATTAGTTTGATTTATTTAAATGGAACACCCTGTATATCCCTGTATTTTTAAAAAGTACTTTTAATGAGCTTTCTTCTTCCACTTCATTTCCTATCTCAAAATTCGGTCGTATTGGTTATTTCTAGTTTTGAGGTCTAGTTCAATTTTTGTATTTTAAGCTTGGTTTTATCTTTTGTTTGAAGAATTCAAGTGTTTAAATCATTATTTTAAAGGCCTTTGTTTTTTATTCCTTGAAATAAAGCATCTTAAGGGGTTTAAATTGTTTTTTATGTTTAAACTCGCATATCTGAAAAACAGTTGGAACTTAAGAGGTATGAAGTAACATATCAAAGGAAAGTTCATTAAAAGAGCTCTTCAGAAATACAAAAATATATAGGGCGTTCCATTTGAAAAAATCGAAATTAAATTTGCAAATATTCAGCACTCTGTATAACATTAATACCCAGATCCACCATTTTACACTTGAAAGATAGTTTACAAAAATCACAATTTTTTGGTAACGTTTTCCTTCATTCAATTGTTTTCTGTCGCTTACAGCAGCCGCCTGCAGTTCAGCAATTTTTTGCATACAATTGTTAATATCTCCAAAACAGTTGACGTTAGACTTATACAACTTTATATGAAAATGAAGAGTATTTCAATACAAAACTTTTAAGCTACCTAAATATACGGCATTCTATTTAAAAAAAGGTAAGTTTGATCCGCCACACTTTTTTGAGACACCCTGTATAATCAAAACTATTTTAGTAATGTGCACCACCTTAGTACCTACAACTTTTATATACACAATATTTATGCAACTCTCATAGTTTTAGAAATATCTTCCACCCCCGCTTCGTTGCCGGACCCTGTATAAATTAACCATTATACATTATAGAATAGAGCTTACTTGAAAATGGATGAATCTGTTATTAATTCATTTAGTTCATTTTTAGGTGAAATCAATATGATTGTGAGCAGTTATGAAAAGTATCAAAAAGTCACTTTTTTTAATGTCACCAATGGCAATGTGAAAAAATAATACATTAGTAGAAAAAGAAAAACATAACTTTCCCAAGATGTGAGTTTGCAGCTCAAGGGCGATGCCAAGCACTACAAATATACAGAGGGAAAAATGGTGTTCTGCCCTGCCGTGTATATACAATTTTTTCAACCGCCAGGATCAGAACCATAAGAAACATATTTTTCGACGACTGACATCGAAAGTAGATTTTTTATAATACCTGCATCAGAATCGCCGTTTAAAGCACGGCTGAGCGTGCGACTACAGGTGATTAAAGCTCGCCGAGCTTTAAAGGTTGTCAAGGAAACGACTGAATGCAACAACGGACATGGACGCGACAAAAACGTAAATAATTCTCGTAACTATAGTAGCAATATTATTATGCCCTTTCGATTTATCACGACAAAAACTATTTCTAAGATTTTAGTGCGTAATTTATTTCCAGTATTGGAGGTATAATAAAAAATAGCGTAAAGTATTCGTGGATAACTGGTCTTTAAAACACTTGCTCTATTTCGAGCACTCCGGCTACGCCGTCGTGCTCGAAAACTCGCGCGTGTTTTAAAGACCTTGTTATCCACTCATACTTTAATATACTATTTCTCACTGTCATTTGACAACAGAAAGTTGACATTTGCCGCTGAGAGTGCGTTTTCATCTTTTTGCCGCTCGCCGAGCGTTTTGGGTTTCCGCGTGAACAAAATAGGTAGCCATGTCCGAATGTTTCCTTGACAATGCCCGTCATTTGTCGAAATAATCGCGTCACATGTCTAATAGACTGCGCGAGTAATGTTAACTTGATTGTCAATTAATATTTGCAATAAAATGAAATATGATATTTTCCATTAATAATATGCTCAGTCGTCGAAAAAATAGTATGTATGTTTCGAGCTAAAAGTGCGCTTGCCGCTTTTGCATGATTGCTGGTTTCGGCTTTCATGCGCAAGCGGCAAGAATGCACTTTCAGCTCTTAACATACAATATACTATTTCATTACTCTAAATGAAAATTATGCTGTAATACGGATTGGGCCATAATTATATATAACAGCAATGAGTAAACATGAACAAAAAAATAGAATGCTTGAGTAAGTAAGAGATGACCATACGAAAAAAAATTATTTTAGTAGGCATGTGTGGTTGACATCTGTCATAATTAAATGTGCGTCAGGCCTACTCGAATATTTGCTATTATGTTTATCTCTTTCTTACTCGAGCAATACGAGTTATTTTCTTGTTCATGTTATCTTATTGCTATTACAGTAAAATTCACCTTCGCGGATACACGGACACCTCCCTTGGACGGACAGTTTTTCATGGTCCCGACCGACCCTCATATAATTTGCATTGTGTTAACTCCCTCTTGGACGGACATTCTCTTGAACGGACGCGGACACAAGAAAATGTTCTCTTAAACGGACAAAAAACAAAATAAAAAAATAAACGCCTTTTCTCATTTTTCTGTCGCAAGTGTCGCTGTTGCATTTCTCAATAGTGCCGTGCACCAACTTCGCTGCCTGCCTTCACTGAGAAACTTTCCCGAGTTAACCGGGGATTCACCGACTTCAATCTTTCGGTACACACGGGGATTCAGGATTATTCTGACGTCTATGAGGAAATTGTAGAAATGGCACCAAATATAAAAAATCTCACGCTTAAACAAAAAATTGAGATTGTTGAAGTTCACAATAGGGAAAAGTTAAGTGTAAGGAACTTATCCAAGCGTTTTGATATCGGAAAAACACAAGCTGCTGATATAATTCAACATAAAGAAAGTATTTTGTAAGGTAACAAATCCTTATTTTTTCCTTAAGTTTTAAGCTTTTTGTTTATTGTAAAAACATTTACATACATATACGTTTTAAATGTCTTAATTTCTTTAATTACAGTTTTCATTAAAAAACCGATTTTTTTTCGTATTTTTTAGGCGGACACCCCTCTTGAATGGACACTTTCAGTCGGTCCCGTTGGTGTCCGCCTAAGGGAGATTTCACTGTATACAGACAGATCAATAAAAAAACCAATTAGGGCAGGCTGTGATATGTGTTATACGTTTGGCAGTACTGAAGTGTATTGTCAGTCTATGTCAAATTCAAGATTTGCAGGTTAAGTTTTACGCCAGTCTGTGTCAAACAACGAACAAAACCTAACCTGCTAATCTCGAATTTGACATAAACTGACAATACACTTCAGTACTGCCAAACGTATAACACATATCTCAGCCTGCCCTAATTGTTTTTTTTATCTCTCTGTATATAATTGTGGCCCCATCGGTATTTAGCAGTCTTTGAACTTATTTTACGAATACCATGACAACAGACATTTTAATTTTGTTTCATATTGTCCCTTTAGAGAAAATGTGTTCTTTCTGTGACAATCCTTGTAACCTAAAATATGATTCACCATTATCTATTTGTGATCGCCAACTGTCCTTGTATCTTAAAACAAAAGCAATTAAAATTTGTAAAGAAACTGTGACAGTAAGCACCTGAAAAAATTTATTGTGATTTTGCGTCGAATGTATTTTTCCCTCTTTATTGTTATTAGTCTTCTTCTTCTTTGGTCCGTTTGCTGGCGATCCGGGCGGGTCGTCCCCGCAACGAATACGCTGCTGTCGGTGCCGCTGGGTCTCGAACTCCATTTACGATTTGTTTCCATTCTTGACGACGTCTTGGGCATCGATAACCGATAATCGCTGATTCTTTAAGTCGCCCTCGATATTCTTTAGCCAGGTTTTCTTCGGTGTCAATCGCTGAATTCTCCAGTCTGCCGGACGGTCTTACCAAAGAAGTTTACATGGCAAACGGTTATCATCCATTCGGCAGACATGTCCGAACCATCGTAGTCGACGTTTTTGTATTTGTTCTCCTATCAGTGTTTGTTGATCACATCTTCCTGTAATTGTTTCGTTTCGAAGGCGGTCCGCCTCAAGCATCGCATTTGGAAGACCTCAAGCTTGTCAAGGTCCGGCTTGAGCAATGTCCACATTTCCGATCCATAAAGAAGAATGGGAAGGATCAGCGTTCGGTATAAGCGTACTTTAGTTTTGATGGTAGTATTTGTTCGTTTCCATGTTCCATGCTCTGATGTCGATGTTTACGTATCAATAAACAAATTTAGTGCTATAGTGGGCTAACTCATAACCATACAATTGTTGAAATATTGCCATTTTGTTAAGAATCAGGTTGGCGTTGTCAGGGATATGTTTACAGCATGTCAATTGTTTCCGATAACTGTCAGTATTAACTGTTAATTCTACGCCACGAGCTCTAATTACACATTCTAGACGTCTAGGCATAATGCTAATCAATTGTGCAAGATTTTCTTGTGGTAACCTATCCTAATGTCCGAGGCCAATTAGGGCGAGTGCGAATTGCTCTTCCCAGTTGAACCCACACGTGTTCTATCTGGTTCAGGTCTGGTGAGCAGGCTGGCCAATCCAAAAGTGTAATTCCAACTTCGTTTAGATATTGCAGAGTAATGTTGGCTACGTGTGGCCGTCCATTATTTTGCATTAAACGAAAGTTGTCACCAACAAAATGACTAAACGGAACAACATATTCCTCAAGAATGTTCCTAATGTACCTATCTGCGCGTTGAGGGCTGCTCTATCACAGATGTGAAGCTCTGTGCGCGCATCTGAAGAAATCCCTCCCCATACCATTACCGAACCTTCAAAAAAATTTGAAGATGTGGCCATAGCACAAGCAGCATAGCGTTCTCTTGGTCTTCTCCATACCCGTGAACGACCATCTGGAGCATCCAAACTAATAGAGACTCATCTGTCCATAACACGCATCTCCATTCGGGACCCCCCCCCCAGTTCTGGTAAGTTCTAGCAAAATTTAGTCGATTATGTTTGTGGCGTACTGAAAGTTTGGGACCAATAGCAGCCCGATATGGTTTCAGATTGTTTTCGTGAAGTCGTCGCTGAACTGTACGTGATGATATTTGAACATTTCTTATAGCAGCCAGTTCATTAGCAGTAATTGTAGCTGTTGCAGTGCGATTTCTTAAAGATTGTAACAACATAAATCGATCATTTTTGCACATCTTACTGGAGATATCAGCATTTTGGCACGGAAGTGAGAATTAACAGTTAATACTGACAATTATCGGAAACAATTGACATGCTGTAAACATATCCCTGACAATGCCAACCCGATTCTTAACAAAACATCAAAAACTTGAATAATGTACGACAGAAACAAAATCGCAATATTTCAACAATTGTATGGTTATGAGTTAGCCCACTATAGCACTAAATTTGTTTATTGATACGTAGACATTCAAATCATCAAATGACAGCTGAGATGTTACAATTCTATCTACGTCTTCTGCAGTTCGTAACTTGTCGTCTCCTAAAATGTAATATTTTGTAATTGTTCTAAGTTTTGAGAGGTATCTTTATAAATACCTGCCGGCTTCTTTGGCAGCTTCAAGGAATGTATCGTAAACTTGGCCGTTAATGGTTTTCAAATCATCAAATGACAGCTGAGATGTTACAATTCTATCTACGTCTTCTGCAGTTCGTAACTTGTTTCCTAAAATGTAATATTTTGTAATTAATTAAAGTTTTGAAGAGTATCTTTATAAATACCTGCAAGAATTAAAAGCATGTGACAATGTGGTAATCCCCTTTTTTTAAATTCTGTTACACAAACAACCATAGTTTCCAATTCAGTGTAACTACAAAACACCACAATGTTGTAATGCCTTCAGCGTTAGTTTTAATTTGCGATACTTCAAAGTGACGCTGCAGAAGAGAGAAGCAATAAGATTGTACGTACAAGTTTATTCAAAACTACTTACCTCACATAACCGTAAAGAATCAGTCCAATTTTTGCTTTTTGGGAAATCTGAACAACGCTAATCCCTTACCTTGCTTTGTACTACAATTATCTGATGCACAGTAGACCATTTAACAGAATTAATACTTGTAGCTACTGCTAGAAGAAACAAAAGGCGACGCATAGAAATTTGCAGAAATATAGGTTATGTATGATGTAACGGACACGCCTATTTAGCGTTTGAGTGCGGCTTAGATTGTGGGAGCGTTCAATAAGCAGATATGAAAATTAACCAAAGTGAACTTGCCTTCGAAGCTGAGTCAATAGTTTTAAAAAACACAAGAAACAGGCATAATAAATAATTGTTTTCTGTGATAATATCGCTATTAAAAGTTAAGGGAAGTTTGTTTACAAAAACCCGAAAATAGAAATGGTGGAATGCAACTATAGTACTTTTAGTTGTGTAAACACGGCTTTTAGTCTTCTGCATTATTATAGAGTTATGATTATTTAGATAAACTTTTATAAATTGTTAAGTCTGTGATGTTCCCTATTTAATTGTATTTTTATAACTATATTATAAGAAAAATAAACATTAAAAATTATTTTATAACATATTTAAAAGCCAAATTTAGTTTTGTCATCTTAAAATTCTTTCGAATATAATGCTATGTCATAACTTAGTATTATAATTTAATATTTTCTTACCTGTCACTTGTTTAAAATTGTTTTTAATTTCTTCATTACACCTTTAAGTCTCCGTTTCATCATTTCCTTCTTGGTCTTCTCATTGTGTTTATTTATGTTTATCCTATTTCTGCGTCCTGTAATTCGATTTGCTTTATGAGCTCCATTGTAACTTTTTACATACGAGTATTTACTGTTATTTTTACTAAGTATAACAGGTTCTTTAATTATTCCAATTTGATTTAATGTTAGCACCCCTATGTCAGATTTATTAATACACATCTGTTTTTTAACGTTTACACTCTTCTCTCCATGTACCTTTATTTAATCAATATTTAAAATAATCAGTCCTATCATCATCACGCTTGCACCAAGATTCATCTTCTATTCTATCAAAGTCAACATTACCTGCTTGTATAGTATTTTGCACAGAACCATTTTCTTTACTTAGCTCCTTGTCCCTTTCGCTTTATTTTATATGTTCCCGATAATAATTCTTTTTGTATTTCTAATTGTCTTTTATCCAAATCTTCTTTCAAATCTTTGTTTGATTCTTCCAAAATTAGTTCGTTTTCATAATTATTGTTCCGAAATATGACTTCCAATTTTGCTTCTTTTTTAATTTCATCTTTATAGTTCTTCAGTTTTTGATAAATATTGCTGATTTGTGACTGTAGTTCTTATTTGTTTTCTAGTTGAACTTTATAAAATTCTTCTTTCAACTGTTTCATTGATTCTTCCACTTTTTCTGCATGGACTTTTTGCTCTTGCAACTTCTCTGCAGTATTTTGAATGGCTGCCTGCAATCTACTTTCCCTTTCTTCTGCATCCTTCTGTATCGAAGCCTGCAATCTGGTTTCCCTTTCTGCTGCATCTTTCTTATTTTCCTATGATTTTTTCTGGATTGATGCCTGCAATCTGTTTTCCATTCCCTCAGTCTTCTTCTCATTGTCCTGCATTGACTGGAACATCTTTCCATTAACTGTTCCAAATGCCCATCTCTTCTTGTTTGTTCTTCTGATTCTCTTACCTGGTCTCCCTGCACACCTACCTCATTCTGTTCTTCCATTTCTTCTTCAGTAAGAATTGTTATTACTTCCATTTCATGGTGTTCCTCTTCTTTTTCCTCTTCTGTCCTTTTCCTTTTTCGTGTAATCCGTTTATCAGCCATATTATTTAATTATTGAAATTGCTGTGCATTTATTTATAATCAGTTAATAAATTATTTATAAACCTTTTATCAATAATATCGGACTCTTTATTTTGCCCCTCTTTTATTTATAATTAGCATGTATGTTACCGTTATAAAATTATCATTTGTTAATGTTTGTATTTCTGTCTATTCTTATTTGAAATTAGGTATTGACTTTATTTTATGAAAACCCCTTTTTAAAATTTACGTTTAACTTTTAACTTGAGCTTTTAATCTTTATTACACTATTTGTATTTGCTCCACGTTATATCGACAATTGTGTACTAATTGTTGTATCCAACGTGATTTAGTTATTTAATGTTAAATTACAATTTGCTTTGTAATGACCTATTATTTTGCAATAGTCATCTCTCTTTAATGAAGTTATTAAAGCTTTACGTTACGGTGTCTAATTATACACTGATTGACTACACTGCAATAAGGGTTGGATATGTAATTATTTTTCATTACGACAATTATTTGATGTTCTTTATATGTCACAATTGTCTGTACGAATTCTATTTTAGTTTTAAATAAATTCTCAATTAAGATGAATTCAACTACCTCTTATGCCCATTATTTATGAATCGTTAATATTTAGTTATTCAATTTTGCTAGCTCAGTAGAACATGATTACTCCCAAAACAAGTCGGTTCCCGCAATATCAACACTGTTTATTATTTCTGAAATATCATTTGTTTAATGAAAACTTATGTCAAATTTTTGTGACAACCCCAATGAACGTCAGTGTCACTTCAAATCATGTACATGGAATATAAATTGCAAATACCTCCTTCTTACAATACCTGTCATTCAATAAACTTAAAATAGTAAGTAGTCCTTTTATTAATTACCGCACTTCACTCATTTACTGTTTATTTTAGTTTGCTCAATAAATACCTGTGACTGCAGTTCGCCCAAAAAACTTAATCCGCCTTTTCTGAGATTCAAATGTATACCAACTACCAAGTAACCCCAGTACAAGCTCAGCCTACTGTCAAGAACTGCAAAGAGCTTGGGAAATGCCTCCTTCCAACTCTCAATCAGCATACAATTCAGCAACACAAACCTCAACAAAATCCTCCAGCAGTGAAGACACTATCTCTTCCAAACAAGATGTTGACAATCCAAATCATACAAATCCCGATCTTTCAGAAATCACAGTATGTCACCTCAACCAGTACCAATCTCAAAATGTCACTCCAACAAAAGTGCAGCCAAGTTTAACTCCATCAGATAAAAAACCACTTCCAATTCCCAAAACTCTTACTCCAAAATCCTTCCGTGTCCTATTCCCAGTAAATACAGCTGACGCTATCCAATTCACAAGATGTAATTATTCGACAATAAACTAAGTTCAACATCCAATTCCAGAAATTATTTTAATAGCCTGTAGTATTTTAAATTATTTTCTTACTACCATACACGTCTTCTTCATATCTTCTTTACATTCTTCAAGTTTTAAAATTTTCACTTATTTTCTTTTCACCAATTCTATTATAAGTAAACCCTTTCGCACACCAAAATAGGTCAGAAAATCACATTAGAAAAAGGGTTTATTTTCAAAATTTCAGTTTTTAAAAAATTATTACGTTTTTCTCTCAAAAATTTCTATTGTGAACATAAATATTAATATCTCCTGAGTGATCGCTTTTGCATCTTCTTACAGTACAACACTATATTTTATTATCATATTTAGTAACACCCGCTATATTGAATAACATTTATCAAATAAGCATTTGTTATTAATCTCCCACACTATTTCGTCTATAACGTCTTATTACCTATTGCTCTATGGGAATATCTATGCCATCAACATTTCTTTTCCACTTTTTTAATACACTCTCGAAATTAATGTTAAATAAGACCGGTGACAATGAACATCTTTATCGCAGACAAATATTCTATATTACATCGACAAACTTATATCGCTTATACAAAAACTCTGGACAGAACAGAAACATAGCAAATAACAATAACCATTTTTAGTTATCAAAGCCAATACCATATATATAATACACATATATTGCTGGTAGGGCCTGGAAACTTCAGAAAACATTACGGCGCCGACATAGTCTCACTTAGAGTATAACGCGTCTCGTGCGCATGCGTGAGAATTCGAACTCCGCCTCTAGAAGCGAATTTTAAACTTGCCCACTTCCCCATTGGCCGAACGACGCCGCCGCGCTTGCACACAGCTCATCATTATACATTGAAGAGTTGGTTGTCTATCTCACTTCCTTGGCAAGTTTCCCACTCATAGCCGCTAGCAATATAGTAAGTATTAGATATATGGCCAATACTAATTTTTATTGTTTTCAAGGGAAATGCATGTAATATTAAAAATGTAAAATTATGCATTAGATGCAGTTTTCAAAGTTGAAAAAATTATCTATTCGCTATTTTGATCTAATTACGGGAGCCAATTTACAGTCGCTTAATTTTGCATATTGAAGGCCAATGCCTCAAACCTGAGTCAACACAGTGTACCACCCTTAAACGAGGGATGAGCACAGCCCTAGCTAGCTCTAACTCTCGGCAGAAAAAATATGATGTGAGTAAGGACTAGGCAGCGATTCTTAAGGTTAAATACAATCTATGAAGCAATAACATTTAGGGCGCCTCTAGTTAAACAAAACATAAAAAACAAATCTAGCTTTCAAAACCAAACACCACCTACCTGGTAAGCCTCGCTCTTTAACCCAAATCTTAAAAATAACAAACGAGCCAGTTCAAGTAGGGTCGTAGCATGCATACACAATTAAAATATAAACCAGAAACATTAAATAGACTTTTAATAGCCACAACCATTATAAAGCACAACCTATTGCATAACCATAAAATGACACATTAGAAATGGATTCAAACCATCAACAATATTGAGTCCAAAATAAGGGCTTGGAAACAATAAAAATTTGGAGAAGCAACTTGAAGCTTCCGTCTATCGCAGAGGTCATGTTGAGCGCCTCAAGGACGCTCCCAGAAATACGCGTAAGGTACATACAAAAATTCAGCAACATTAAATGATGAATTACCAACTCGTCAAATGTTGCACAAAAAGATGGATTGCTATCACGTACAATTTGTTAATCGAAGGCCTTCGTAGAACTGTTAGTTCTTAGGCAATAGCCCATTACCGATAAGTTAAACAGCAAGCTGACGTTCGATGCATGTACTTACGGGGTGTTTAAGAGCCACTATCTTGCGATCCCACGTAGGTCTCCGCCAGGAAATGTTAGATTGGGCCTTGAAGCGTATACAGATGGGCTGCAGAAGCTGTTTGCCACGAGGAATTCGGCTACAGGAATTGAACACTAGCAACCCCCATCATTTGAGCTTAAAGCCGGGACGTTGTCGCTTGTAGTAAAGGAAAGGAAACCGTAGGCACAAATGCCGTGAACTTGGAGACAGGCCTAATATCAAGACATTAGACCTCACAGAAAAACTAAAAAGGAAAATCTCACCTATACTGAAAATCGGCCTGATCGTACATGAAGGGACGCCGCTGTGCATTCGTCATTTGTTATAAAACTAAAGCTTCCAAGCCTGCTGAATAAAACAATACCAAATCCCCGGAGGTGGCTTCTAAAATAATATCGATCGAGCCTATTCTCCTTCGACCACGGCCCATTATAGAAAGAACGACTGCATCGACAAATTGGTGTCCACTCGAAGGTTGAGCGTTCCTTAAGCAAAATTTAATTTACGTAACGCCAATAGCCTGCGAAAATCATATTCGAATACAAACTGCCTCGAGGAACTATATAAATCGTAACGTAAAATGAAATGGGCATTACCCTAGCATATGACAAAAATAATCATTTTGGTGAACAAATAGCTGCCTTTCCCTTGGATTATCCACCGGTTGGTTGGATTCATCTTTCCAATATTATAGTTCGAGTTTTTCTTTTCAAGTCTTTGTATAATGAATCTTTATAAAAGTAGCAAATAATAACTAACGTCCTATTGTACAAATTTAAGCATCTACACAAAATGCTTAAAAACTAGAATAGACTATCAGAATTCATCAATCTCCACAAAATATAAAACTTCTCAAACTGTTCATGAAAGAAACACGCTTAGAAACGAGGACAAATGCAAACACATGCTTCTGAATGCACCTTCTTAGGATGAATATAAATATCCGACCTTAAGTTTAAATTGCGTTTGAAGATAATAATGCTTAAAACGGATGAACTTGCGATAGAATTTAACATTTATCATAAAGAAGTACGTGCAAAGCAAAAATATTGCTTGGATAATCTCGCTTTAAGAACTTCCAGCAAAAGTTTTAATTAAAAAGATGATCACCCTAGGCATCTGACCCCAGTTATTAAGAACAGGGAGCCGCTGCTTTCTATCAGAAATTAAAAATAAAGAAATGTATCGTTTTACTTCTGCCACTTGCAGGAGAACACTGGAATAAAAATAGAGAACTCTTAATACCAAAACGGGGATAACTAGCAATCCTTAAATTATGACGTATATACGGATGGGCAAATTTTGATGTTTTCATAGCAAATCTCAATAGGAGATATGGAAAAATGTACCCTCCCATCCTCGATATCTTTTTTTGAGAAATGCTCAATGTTGAAAACCAAAATTTGCTATCGTTTTTTGTTTTTGAGTTACAAATAAAGTTCGATTTTTCGACTTTTAGTTTTGTGGCTATATCTTACTTATTTATAAAAATAGAAAAAAGTAATTTCTACATTCTGGATGTACTTTTTTGATAAGAATACAGTGACGTAGTCCAATTTTTTTTCAAGTTTGAGTTATACGTATATCATAAAATTGTATTTTTTATATAGAACTCATAGTCGGTTGTGACATTTATCAGAAAATTTAATTCTTGATAAAAGTCCTGCATCTTCTTAAATTAAAAATGCCCTTGACAAAATTTAGATATCTCCTTTCGTATACGGGTGAGATTCGATAATATAAAAATGACTTAAGAATAAAGAACCCTTATTTTTCAAACTATAGAAAAACATTATTTGAAAATATTGCGTAGAATTCAGGGAACGTAACAAATAGGAAGTCACAGCCACCTACTCTGAAAAACAATTTCTGCTGGTTTTTTCTTTTTTTACCACCCTACGTATTACGGAAAATAAGATACTTCAAAGTTAACTTATTGTTGGATACGATAAATATACAGTGTGTCCAAGATAAGGAGGGCCAGTATGGGGATCTCGGTAATGGTAAGAGATACAAATTTGGTTAAATGGGAAGAAAGTTGCGCAACTAAAGGACTAAAAAAATGACGTCTAGAAATCCTTGATATGATTTTTCGTTTTTGAATTATCTCAAAAAAACCGAATTTTTGGATTTTCTTTTTTATTTTTTTCTGGCGTTAATATTAAAGTTAGAGCGAAACTGATTAAACTTCTTTATAGCAACTTTTAGTGGACTTAATGATTACGTTATCAATTTTTTTATCCGACGTTTCGTCTTCGAGAAACCATCATCAACTTCATTTTTTTAAATACGGTCCTGGTTTTTTGATGCCAAATTTGCAAAGCCCTTGTTACTCTGAATTCAACAATGTGCCACATATTATGGTTTAATTACGTTTCGAGCTTTTTTCTGATCATCATCAGAAATTTTTTTAGATACGGACCTGCATTTCTCATAATTTTGTAAAAATAAGTTCATACAGTAAGTTAGGCCTTTTTACATGCCGTTAAAATATTAAAATGCACATCATAATGTCATAATTCTGATACATTAATTTAATAAGCAACCAATAACTATTAACAATAAACAACAAATAAATGAACAAAAGATAGGCAGAAATAATGAGAAAACGAGCATCGAAACAATGTAATAGGTATTTAACGTTTTGAATTAGAAGAAGAACTTAGAAGATTGGTTCTTGAAGCCTTTCAAAGTATAACGCAAGTATTGCTGAATAATGTTTTAGATTCTACAGTTAAATGTTATTTATGCATAGAAAATGATGGCAACCTTTTTGAATACCTTCTGTAAATTTAATACCTATTAAATGGTTTCGGTGTTCGTTTTGTTATTCTTTCTGTCTATCTTTTGTTCATTTATTTGTTGTTTATTGTTAATAGTTATTGGTTGGTTATTAAATTAATGTATCAGAATTATGACATTATGATGTGCATTTTAATATTTTAACGGCATGTAAAAAGGTCTAACTTACTGTATGAGCTTATTTTTACAAAATTATGAGAAATGCAGGTCCGTATCTAAAAAAAATTCTGATGATGATCAGAAAAAAGCTCAAAACGTAATTAAACCATAATATGTGGCACATTGTTGAATTCAGAGTAACAAGGGCTTTGCAAATTTGGCATCAAAAAACCAGGACCGTATTTAAAAAAATGAAGTTGATGATGGTTTCTCGAAGACGAAACGTCGGATAAAAAAATTGATAACGTAATCATTAAGTCCACTAAAAGTTGCTATAAAGAAGTTTAATCAGTTTCGCTCTAACTTTAATATTAACGTCAGAAAAAAATAAAAAAGAAAATCCAAAAATTCGGTTTTTTTGAGATAATTCAAAAAGGAAAAATCATATCAAGGATTTCTAGAAGTCATTTTTTTAGTCCTTTAATTGCGCAACTTTCTTCCCATTTAACCAAATTTGTATCTCTTACCATTACCGAGATCCCCATACTGGCCCTCCTTATCTTGGACACACTGTATATTATCAAACATGAGCTGCGCTCGCTTAGCAACCAAAAAATTTCAATAATCGTAAATTAGCACGAATAAGGCCCAAAAAGTTGGAAAAATTGCACCTTTTTTACCCCCCTTTTTATACTAAGAAAACGTAACAGTAAGATTCTTGCATGTAAGAATCCTGGTCTACTCAAACCCAACTTAAAAACACAAGTACTATCTCACAAAAATAATAACAAACATTCCGAATATCAATAACAATTTTCAAATAACACTTTTGTGTATTTTGAAAAGTTAGATTACTTTGGTGAGCTATTTTTATATTTTCAAACCTTCCACGTATACGAAAGACGATAGTTAAATTTTAGTAAGATCATTTTCAGTTTGAGAACATGCAGGGATTTTTATCAGCATAGTCCGGCACCGCAAGGAAACTTGTTAATAAGACTGCGTGCGCACCGACGCTTTGCCTCTTTTTTACTCACTAGGTGTAACACAGTCCGACACCACAAAAAAAGTTGTTAGTAAGACTGTAGGCGCATCGACTCTTTGCCTCTCTTTTACGTCTCTAGGTGCAACACAGTCCGACACCGCAAGGAAACTTATTAGTAAGACTGTGTGCGCACCTACTATTTGTCTCACTGTACTTCTCTAACCAGTACACAATCCGGCACAGCCGTGACCAGGTGACCTCACTGTTAGCCAAATTGTAAACCGCCCTAACTCTTTTCTTACTATTTTTTCTGCTACTAGAAGCACCAGATGAGCACCCAACTTTTCTTGCCGCTAGACGAGCCACCGACAACCGTCTAACATCATTTTAGTCTTCGAAACACCGCAGTAATTGTAAAAGTATGTAGTACATTTACATTTGGTCATAATAAAGAATATTAGATCTCCATGACGTTGTTTTCTTTCAGCGTGAGAAGCTAAGGTCTCCAGCCTCTATACGACCTGAGTAAGGTTAGCCTAAGTACCACCGTCTAATCATCTGTAACTCAGCCGCAGCACCCCGGAATACCCAAAAACATACACAACGTAGGCACATACACAAATTAAAACTATACAGGGTGTGCACAGTTACACTATTTTCATAAATAAAGAAGATATGGCTATAAAGTCAAAAAAATCGAACTTTTATTTATAAAACCCGAAAACAAAAGATCGATGATGGGGGTCCATTTTTTAATATCTCTTTTCACTAATGCCATCAACTGTAATTAAGGTAACTCATTATATTTTCTCAAAGTCGTTCAGAAATATAATTATATCTATTCTGTGGGATCTACTTAGTTTTCTATTTTTACGCGTTATCTTTCGTGTAACATAAATAGGTTTCAGTGGATTTTAATCAGAATAAATATAATGAATCGTTGTATCATTGCCTTTTAGTAATTGATAGCTGCTATACGTCTCTAATGACTTCGAGCTTCACCAAACTCCAGTGATTTTAGTACAACAAAATTCAGCAAGCCGGAAAGACGAGTGACATTTCATCGTCAGAATGCTTGTGTTTACTAGGCTTGGCGTTCTCGACACTTATTCTCAAAACAAAAGAATAATATCTATATACCTGCATGACAAAAATGTGATTCAAGGCCCAAAAAAGGGGTTGAGTTTTTTTACTTTTGTCATGTCAAGTATATAAAAATAAAACAATTTTTGGTAACCCATGCGCAACACCAATAAACCACCGTAACACAAAATTTCCATTTACTGGAATATTTTAATTGCAGAACAAACCCCCTTGGGCTGTATCGTCCTTCAATGCGCCGGTTGATAATTGGCTGATGATATTTTCCCAGCGTTAAATTATCCAATATCCCTAAACGACGCTTGTAATTTTCCAGTTGGGTTTTTCTGCGCTGTTAATGGAAGATGGAAAAGCATTTTCGTTTATAAAGCTTCGGGATTATGACAGCTTTAATGTAACGTTTTAAAATGAAAATAAAGAGAATCGAGAGTCATAGAAGTACGCCACAGGTGAAACGTTGAAAATATTAACTGTTTCCGTACCTACACTTTGGTTTAACTGTGTATAACTATATTACACTTGTTAAACTACATTTCAACAAAAATATGTTAAGTGATATTAACATTGCAATGTAATGTTAATTATAAATTAATAACGTCATTTAATGCAGCTCAGGTACGACCATTACTTAATTTTCATAGCGGCCCTCTTCCCGTAATGGCTGACGTCAATTGTGGAATTTGTATCTAATAAGGTTTCACTTCCGTTCAAATATGGGACGCAGTAAATAATCAATAGTTAAGTTACATATCTTGACATAGCAAGGCTGTCCGAGGTCTTGAAAAAGGAATCCGTTAACTTAAAATTTGTTTTCACTTGGGTTCAAATATTAACATTTCTTATATTTATCATACTTCTTTCAGTCGATTCCATCACAACCAAAGGGATTTAACAATTACAAACGTCGCACTTGAAAAGTGAACTTATTTTAATCAAGGCATAATTTATTGCTAACAAGCATCAGTGTATTGATTTGTTCTGCGCCGTTAGTAGCACCCACACAATGTTTTGTTTTGCAATCAGAGATTCATCTGCAACGCATAAAGCAGAACCAAATTTATTTATTTTCTTGGCAAGAAATCATTCAAATCGTAGAACTTAAATCTACCCTAAATTATGTAACTTTCAAAGTGATTTTCAGATTAGTTACAGGTACAAAATTTTGAAAATTTTATTGTACTGCTTTATTTGCTAAGTGCTATGTAAACAACCAATTACTTTTTAATTAAATTTATTTATACACTAAAAGTAATTCAAACATAAATCAAAAATACGTATATATTTATTTCTATTTAATGTTCGCCACCCAAGGCGTTGTTTCAGAATACCCCCGAACGTCTCCCTTTTATGTCGGTTTGGCGGACCGTCGTGAAAATTCTGCCTGTTCCATTTTAGTTCTATCGATGACACGATAAATAGATCAGCTACGATGGTGCAAGACCTGTTGGAATCATAGTTATTTATTATTTCGATAAGTTATACGGATTCATAAAATAGTAGAATTCTTGAATACTAAAATTTTTTAAACTAAAAGCAACGATCTCTTTCAAACGAGCTATAAACAGCATATATAGCTTATACAAAAGCTATTAACAATACAAATACGAGTAGTATAGAACGTAGATGTAAAAAATCAAGTTTCAAAATAGCCCAGAGACAAATACAGGGTGTCACCGAAAGTGTGAAGAAATTTTTATAGTGGATAGCTTAGATTAAAATAAAACAAAGTGTCAATAGAAAGCTAATTATTTCATTTAATTAAAATAATATAGATATTGCAAATTTGGTGTCATTTAACGTATCTACGCATTTTTTTTTTATGACCCAGATGACTGACATTTTTTTGTATACAGTGTGTCCAAGATAAGGAGGGCCAGTATAGGGATCTCGGTAATGGTAAGAGATACAAATTTGGTTAAATGGGAAGAAAGTTGCGCAATTAAAGGACTAAAAAAATGAAGTCTAGAAATCCTTGATATGATTTTTCGTTTTTGAATTATCTCAAAAAAACCGAATTTTTGGATTTTATTTTTTATTTTTTTCTGGCGTTAATATTAAAGTTAGAGCGAAACTGATTAAACTTCTTTATAGCAACTTTTAGTGGACTTAATGACTACGTTATCAATTTTTTTATCCAACGTTTCGTCTTCGAGAAACCATCATTAACTTCATTTTTTTAAATACGGTCCTGGTTTTTTGATGCCAAATTTGCAAAGCCCTTGTTCCTCTAAATTCAACAATGTATCACATATTATGGTTTAATTACGTTTCGAGCTTTTTTCTGATCATCATCAGAAATTTTTTTAGATACGGACCTGCATTTCTCATAATTTTGTAAAAATAAGTTCATACATTAAGTTACGCGTTTTTAGATGCCGTTAAAATATTGAAATGCACATCATAATGTCATAATTCTGATACATTAATTTAATAACCAACCAATAACTATTAACAATAAACAACAAATAAATGAACAAAAGATAGGCAGAAAGAATGAGAAAACGAGCCTTCAAACAATGTAATAGGTATTTAAGGTTTTGAAATAGAAGAAAAACTTAGAAGATTGGTTCTTGAAGCCTTTCAAAGTATAACGCCAGTATTGCTGAATAATGTTTTAGATTCTACAGTTAGATGTTATTTATGCATAGAGAATGATGGCAACCTTTTTGAATACCTTCTGTAAATTTAATACCTATTAAATGGTTTCGATGTTCGTTTTGTTATTCTTTCTGTCTATCTTTTGTTCATTTCTCTTTTGTTTATTGTTAATAGTTATTGGTTGGTTATTAAATTAATGTATCAGAATTATGACATTATGATGTGCATTTTAATATTTTAACGGCATGTAAAAAGGCCTAACTTACTGTATGAACTTATTTTTACAAAATTACGAGAAATGCAGGTTCGTATCTAAAAAATTTTCTGATAATGATCAGAAAAAAGCTCGAAACATAATTAACACATAATATGTGGCACATTGTTGAATTCAGCGTAACAAGGGCTTTGCAAATTTGGCATCAAAAAATCAGGACCGTATTTAAAAAAATGAAGTTGATGATGGTTTCTCGAAGACGAAACGTCGGATAAAAAAATTGATAATGTAATCATTAAGTCCACTAAAAGTTGCTATAAAGAAGTTGAATCAGTTTCGATCTAACTTTAATATTAACGCCAGAAAAAAATAAAAAAGAAAATCCAAAAATTCGGTTTTTTGAGATAATTCAAAAACGAAAAATCATATCAAGGATTTCTAGACGTCATTTTTTTAGTCCTTTAATTGCGCAACTTTCTTCCCATTTAACCAAATTTGTATCTCTTACCATTACCGAGATACCCATACTGGCCCTCCTTATTTTGGACACACTGTATGTATTGTTCAAAACCGGTAGTTTATGCATAAACTAGTAAGGGTTGGAAGATGTTTAATGATATAACTTTTTAGTTATCATTATTGTCAATTCTGACCTTTTCATATAAAAAAGTGCTCTTGTTTGGAATCGCTGAGGGCAGTAGTTTTTGAGAAAAGCAAACCGAATAATTTAAATTCCCTGCTTCAGGAGCGTAATCAGCTCATAGCAATGCGTTTTTACATTTACCTTCTCGGAGCTGTAGCTTCATGAAAACGCATTTCCGGAGCTATCTTCATAGTATTTTTTAAATATTTTGATGTAAACTATCTATCATTAAAATTTTCGTCACACTTTCGACGACACCCTGTATAATCTTCATTGTTCTTCCCATCACTAAGAAATCGTGATATTAAAGTTTGAAGGAGCATTTCAGTAAAGCTCCTTGTTTGGTCCAGCTATCTGACCGAAGATCTACCTTTAAGTCTGTTTGTATCTACTTGTCTCTGTAATTCTAATTTCTTAAGACTCGAATAACACCAGCCCAAAATATAATACGGGATTTCGACAGACGGTGGATAGCCTGTTACGAATACAAAGTTCTTTTAGAATTTAGACGTTAGTTTTTCGTGCAGTGGACACTCATGATAATTGCATTTGGAGGGCTTTAATTTTTAATAATTAAGAAAAAATAAAAATGTAATACACCTACATTTCGTTGACGCTTTAATCCAAATATAGCAATGATTTTGAATGTTAATAGCCCAAAAGGAACCGTCACATGTACAGAACAAAAAGTATTCAAACACAACACAAAAAGGACACAAGTGTTAAAAAATAAAACACGATACTAATAAATTATTTAATAATGGACAACTAAACAGAGCACATAATGCATCATATCCACAAATCCATTTGTTTTTCTTGTAAATCTCATCAGAAAAATTTCTTGCAAAATTACGAGTTCCAACTTTATTTTGCAGGTTTAAACTTAATACCGGTGTAGGCCGTGGAAGTTTTTTATTTGACATTTCAACTAACGATAGGCTTTTTAAATTAATGTTGAGGATATTAACCAAGCTATTCTCCGCCATTTTTTAATAAAAATCCACGAAACAACCGAAATGGCCTAAGATAAATAAATACGCTCTATCTGCAACCGATATTATGCGAAGATCATCCAAACACGACACCAAACAAGAATGTTCTTACACCACATTTCCAAGGAGTAATGTCATCGGAGCGGCAGCCGTCTTTACCCTCGGATTTCATTACATTTCAGGAGCGCAATATTTATAAATATTACGATAATTCCGAGATTCCGCGGAGGTCTCGGCTGTGTCATGGTGAGGCCTTACGTCATCTTGAAACTGCTATATCGCTGATTCGTCCGTAATTCCCATACAAGTTGGGGCTTTGTTTCGGATAGCCCTGAGCAGCTGCCAGCTGTTTAGTGCATATCATACGAACGACTGTGTTAACATATAACTTATGTTATGCTGACATACTTCTTAGATATTGATTACATGTTTTAAGCGGTATCGAATAGCTCATTACTCTAAATTTTCCTAATGACAGATAAGCTCTTGGCGGCTGAGAGGCTTGAACCCTAAGGAGCAGCCGCCACTGTCATCGTGCCATGCAACGAATATAACACCAGCCTCCCATAGTACCATTTCGAAGATATTACTTTGGTTTTTATCTAATGCACTCCTGGTTCATGATTTTAAATCGTATAAGAAAATTAAAAACGTCCCGTTTCACCGGCCACATTTTTGTGTTTTTCGTTATTTGTCTTTTCGATCACACCTTCACCTGAATAGCCACTGCGCTAAGTGCTACTGCAAATTTGCATCTAATTTCTGCCTCGCAGCCACCCTCATGGGAAACTAATGCTTCGAAGTAATCAATTCTTGTACTACAAATACTACATATAAAGTGTATTGCCTCTGTCAACAATCGCAAGCTTTTCCTCCCGGTTGATTCCCAATCCTAGAGCGCGGTTTCCCGTAGTTAGAAATCGGAGTACTTCTTGCATCATTCTCTCATTATGGGGGTACCATGTGTATCTATCAGATAATTGAACTTTTTACGCCATTCTCTTAGATGCACCTCCTGCGAAATTAATTAGAGCTCGTTTCATTATGTATTATTCTAAGTATGTATTCAATAGTCTTGGAGAAAGTACGTATATTTTGTCGCACACTCTTTTTAATTGAAGGATTGAAACATATTATTTATGAGAATATTTCCTTCGCATGTTTCGTAGGGACTCCTATTGTTCAGAACCTACCAAGTGTTTTTCCATTGCACACAATGGGACGCTTTTTATTTTAATCAATAAAACACAGTAGTATTGGAATTTTTTACCTGTTGATGGTTAATGATTCGATCTCTAGTTCCTTTTTTCAAAAAGGCGGCCTGTTATGTTCGAATCCGGTGCTCTAAGTAGTTTTTCAGATTATGTTTCATTATTTGTGCAGTATTTTGCTTGCATGTGAGACAATGGTTATAATTCAGTAGTTCCGGCACTTCTAAGTGGATTTTTTTTATGGATTAGGACGAAAAGCGATTGTTCCAATCTTTTACACAATTCCATGTTTGCCGTATCTTGTTACAAAGATCAAGCATTATATCTATTATTTCGTCCACACCTATAATTCTTGAAGAATTTCTACGCTAATCTCATCAGATTCTGGCGCCGTGTGTGGCTTTAGATAACGTAGAGCGTAATTACTAATTAACCTCTAGAAACAGAAAATCATTTGAAATATGCTTTTAGTAAATCAAAGCAACCAATAAAAATATAAAAATGAGTCCTAAACACAAATTCAATGACAAATTATTACAGAAGCACCAGACCACAGAGATCTAATTTTGTAACCAGTTCAACACAAGACTATTTTTCTACCTTGGGCCAGCCGTATAAGGCATATAAAACATCAAAAAGTTATGAAGCTGTGAATTAGTATACTTAATGTTAAACAATTTAAATATAGAAATAAATAAAATTATGCACTTCATTATGTTGTTACGGTCTTAAACTGACTTTACGACACCGCACCGGCTCATACAATAACGAAACGGCCGGCGCGGGCCGTAACTGACGAAATCGGGACGAAATATCTCCTAGGCCGCCACCCACGCCGCAACAAGTTAGGCCGAGCTAGACTTTCAGTGGAGATGGGCGGGTCCTTTAACGAGATTATCTGAGGGTAACGGCCAGAAGGTCGGTAACTAACTGTAAAATAATGAGGGCGCTACCAAGCCTGTCTTAACCCGACTAACCGGACCTGGGCGGTTAGACGGGGGCGAAGTATTCAAGATACTCCGTCGATAAGAATTCTCATGAGCTGCAAGCTGAAATAACAATTTCGTGATCGCAAATACGGGAATGGTAATATTGGGACTCTTTGGGCCGAGACTGCGCAACCACTGGACCTACCTGCACGCTCTCATCTCTCACGTCTCGCCGTACACCAATCTTTACACTGTAAAAGGCGCTATCTGAAACAAAGCATGCACAGGTCGAATAGGAATAATACGTCCCTTAATTAAATATGCGTCTATTGGTCGATAACTACATCTGGGCAGCAAATCGTGCCGCCAAGCTTATGTTATTTCTTACGTTAAGCACCAGCTGATGGACGCGCTATGCTAGTAAACAACACACTATGGGTGGCCGGCCGCAGTGGGCTCGACACTTTACATATTAGAGTACAGTTTAGAAATACGCACTCCGAAAAAGGGCGCGTTAGTTCGCGATAACAGACGCCGACCTGCAAAGACAACGGGAGCAGTGTAGCTAGCAGCAAAGCACGACGCCGCACAAATGCGCGACGATTTAATTGAAGGCCTACCTCGTTAGGCAGCGGGGCAGCGTGACTGCAATATTTGACCAGGAAGAGGGGCTAACATAGCCTCACTAAAGCATGCGACTTTGGAATAGTTGCCAGCCCCTGCTACGTCGCCCACGCAGTCGTTGGCTGCGGTTAACACCTGATAAGCAAAGCACAAAGCCCTCGCAAACATAAACAAAGAGCTCGAACAGATTAGGGCGCGCCAGGCTCAGCACGGCGAGGCGTTGATTCCATTTATGTATTAATCGGTACAATATAGCGAAGCTCGCGCACCTAACGTTACTGACTTAAAAGTTAGCACAAACGTAGCACCAAAACATAGGCGCAGAGTTCTTTAGCTATTTAGGCGATGAAACGCGAAACTCGCGCACATGAACTTACTAGTAGGCTACCAAAGTAGCGTCTTGAAGCATGGTGGCCTCAAACCGGCATTAAAAGCCGCGACAAGCAAGCAAGGGGGCATGCATCCGCCCACACAAAGTTGAGCACAAAAGCACCGCCGCTCGCACAAGCGACAGTTAATATGTTTAAATGGTTGTAATTACAAATACCTTAGTCCGTAGACGGTCTATGAGAGTTGCGTGCAGTCAGTTGGTAGAAGGCGGCAGTCTGTGGCAGCTCAATCGCCAAAACACGGCATTAGAGGTAAACGGGCTGGAATCCGCCAAGATGGCGGCGTTAGGACGCTCTCCTGAGAGCACACTTACGGAGGCAAAGAGGCCTACTTCGTCCTGCCTAGAAAGATCCTCGAAAACAGCGAGTTGCAAAGGGAAAGCCCCCTTTCTCACAAAGGCAGAACTGGCCCCGTGAAGCCCTTCACACACCTACGCTTTGGCGTAAAGACTTGCCACTCGCACAATCACACGCGACCTCTTAAAGGCGAAACAGTTTATGGCATATTCGCTGAAACAGCACGGGAAATAGGAAGGCTTTCACAGCAACGGTGCTAACAAACAACGGCAATTTACACAACATTCGCTGAAACAGCACGAGACGGGAAAAACAGGCTGGCGTCCCCGCCAATGGCGGGAACGCCGCGAAACGGCACACTCTGCGACTTCTTTGATCAACGGCCCTCGGCTGAATGCCCCGCAAGGAGCGTTACGACGCTTGAAGTGGCGTGAGCCAAAACGGCGTTACCACGTGACCCTCGACAGCCAATGGCGATGCGCCCAATGAAACAAATAAGTTCCGGTAACGAAGACAGCACGCCTCAACGGCGTGATTTCTAGAAGGTTCGGAATTCTTGCGAGCGATAACACCCAGCTGCCAAAGTACCAGCAAAGGGGTGCTCCAACTGACGAGAAATACTGTGTTTGGGGCCAAATATGTGCAAAATCATTATTATGGAATTAGGCGATGGAGCCAAATAAGTAACTAAAAGGGTTTAGCATACGGGCACGCTGCCCTAAAGCCTAGGTGGCTAATTAAAATACCAAAATGACCTGACACTCCCCTTACTTGAAAGAGAGTTCCCCGAAGTCTCTTAAAATCAACGGGGCATTTTGGCTGCGGCGCCCCGAGAACTCAAACGAAAACGCAACAACGAAAAACAAACAAAACAAAAAAAACATTCGAAACGATAGAGTGCACCCCCAAAGGGATTACGCACACTGGCTACCAGGTAGGGTGCAAAGGTGGGAAGAGAGAAGAGGAAGAAGAAAGACCGGATACGCCGGTAGAAAATACGTAAATTGGGTCTAAATCGGGTAAAATGGGTCTTACACCTGTGGACACTTCCGACCAATCGTTCCAACAGAACACAGGGAGGGGGGGGGGTATAGAAATGGAAGTCCAAAGTCCCACCCAAGGGTTATCTGAAGAGGGCACGCTGCGCGTCACGAGATCGGCGCATTGTGTGGATCCCACAACTGGTATGAATACCCAAGGGAAGAGGATGAACAACCAAAAAGGGGAAATGGTTGTGACAGAAACTGTCAAAAGTAGTCATAATCAGTAATAGGAAAAACTCAGTCCACCGAAATCCTCAATCGATGCCGATGCCGGAGCCAAGTCGACTATTAAACCGCAAAGCGCGAGCTCGAAAATGACTCCAACACCGAACACCAAAAGAAAATCACGAAGAACCAAGTCTCCAAGGGTGTAGGCGTTCGATGACGCATGCCCAATAAATCCTTTTCAGAACTCCATGCAGCCCAAAGGGACTACCTTACTACGACAGGGTCCGCACGAAACAAAATGACCAGAAACACGCTCTCTTTATGTAATCCCACATAGGTGGTTGAAAATGGCGACGGCCAACGGTACGGTAAAAGAGCGCTAGGCCAGGGCATCACTATACGGAAAAGTCAAAAATCTTTAAGTACTTAATACTTGAATACCAACGGAACCTTACGCGGACAGCACGCGCATTACCGCCACACAAAGCTCAGAAACTCCAACACAACTGTTCACAAAGAACACGATACTTGACAACATGACGTCATCAGACAAAAAGGGTACGATAAATGACAACAAGTACGAAGCATTCCGACCAGCGGTAAACACTCGTTAAATGCTAACGGTAAGTGTACAAAACACTGCGATAACTGTTAGGGGTGTCCATGAAGAAGTCGGTAAACAAAGTTGGGCCGTACATGCTAATAATGAGTATGAGATAAAAGTCCAACGAAAATAACTACGCCAAACCAACTAAGAAGATGGCCTGAGGGACGTAATAACCGCACGAGCGAATCTCCCCAAGCACACCAACAACACACCATAACTTATCAACAAACCAAAACACGGTAATGAAGGTGAAAAAGAATTCCAACCTGCTTACCAAAGATCAACGCGGCCCAACACCAAACGATAGGGGAAAAAATTGTCAACATCGGTAAACATCAACGTCAAAATCGATAAACCTCGCTAACGTGAACGTCAATATCGATAAACGTCAGTTCGGTACAACAAAAGTGTCAACTTAGCCCAAGGCTAAACAATGTAGACGACAGGGAATCGAAATCCCCCCTAAGCCTTTTGAAAAGACTTAAAAAAAACAAAGCGAGTCCAAGCAGCCAACAAAAGCCTAAAGGCCTGAAAAGCCTCCAAAAGCCCCACGTCAGGGAGCCAAAAAGCTTGTTACGGTCTTAAACTGACTTTACGACACCGCACCGGCTCATACAATAACGAAACGGCCGGCGCGGGCCGTAACTGACGAAATCGGGACGAAATATTCGAAAATTTTGTGAATTTGTTTTAAAATTAAACCAAGAGGGATTTTTAATTAAAGTCCATGCAATTTTTTTTCATAACGCTTCTTCTCTGTTACTATCTATTCTCTAATGCGATTTAAACCTTGTTTGTGCTCTACAGGGACGTCGCCAGCCAATTTTGTTTGGATGGGTACAGAGTGGCTCAGCATTTTTTCTGATGGGCACAAAATGTACTAACAAGCTATAATTAATAGAATAATAGTTGGGTGTAATACAATATAAAAACTACAATTGAGCTCTAAAAATGTATTAAGATAGGTATATGTAAAAGGTAAAGTAACAAAAATTTAAAATATGCGATACGGCAAGAATAGAAAAAATATAATTCAACAAAAAATTTAAAAATACAATTTACCAATAATTTAAAATTGCAATTCAAGTCAGAATACTACGTCTTGGATGTCTTAACGCAAAACTATCTACGATTTGGTCTAAATTCAAATTGTTTGCCAATTGTATTTCGAAGTAATTTAACCTTTATTAATAAAAAATAGGTATAGGTATGTATTACATTCTGATGATAATTTATTTCTTCTCCCAAGAAAAACCTATTTAACATTATTTGTAATAACAAGAAACCCATTATCCTGATTATCAATACCCGGAATTGCATTCCAATGATAAGTTCTTACATATATTGCAGACCAATCCAATTTGATTATTTTTAATCACGTGAGTCAGTTTCACAAATCAGATCACGCTTGAGGTGAAAACGACCCTAGGGTGATTTTCAATCACTATGGAAACTACCTAATTAAATTTCAGTAGTATCCTATGGCAAGTTGGTGGCACTGTAAATCTAAGTCAAATTCGAGGTTAGTAGGTTAGCTTTTCCGTCAGTCTGTGTCAAAACTGACGCAAAAGCTAACCTGATAACCTCAAATTTGACGTAGACATACAGTGCCACCAACATAATATTATTATAATGAAGTGTCAAATTAATTTGTCAGAAAATGGCTAATTTATTTAAGAACTTGTCTTTCCGAATTCACCGCGGCCAGTGATAAATCCTTATAATTTTGACAAATAACATCCCTCAAGTGCGTTGCCTAGGCAAGCACTTTCGGGTTGTTATTTGTCAAAATTTTTGCTGGTGATTATCACTGCCCTTGGTAAATTATAGCTGATAATCACTTTCCTGTTACAAGAACATAATATTATCTTTAACCACTTACTATAAAAGATTTTGAAGATTTTAGTATTGACGCATTATTTAAGATCACATAAATTCGAGCAAAACATTTTCGAGAAATTGCGGTTCGTGGAACTTGTATTTCGAGAAAAGTTACATTCGAGCAATTTGATTTTCGAGCAATTGATTTCGAGCAATTGCATTCGAGGAATTTGCCGGAGACGGTAGTAAGTAATATAAATAGACTATTTCCCACATCTCTTATTATCCAATGAAAAGCCATGCCTTTTCAAAATTCAACCAATCGTGTGTTTTTGTAGTGGCAAAAAATCGAAATTTTCCCTTGGGATTTTGTCAGTTTCTTTTGCCACTTGCATCCACGGCAACCACCAAATATGTTGCTTTAATCAAGGTGGTATTTAAAAAACGTCATTTAAACTGTCATTGCGCATCAGTATAAATGTCAAAATGAACCGATATTTGGGAAATAGTCCACAAAATGTATTACGGGCTCATGATTTTGCTCGGCAAATGTTTTACTCGCGATTTGTTGTCTTTTTGGCAATGCCCCTCGACAAACTAACTTTGACAAATTCCCTCGCCTTCGGCTCGGGAATTTGATCAAGTTAGTTTGTCTTGTGACATTGCCAAAACAAAATACTTTCGTAAAACATTTTTACCGGCAAAAGCATTTGCCCTTAATACATTATTACTGATAAAATCCTATTTATGCTTCCAAAATGAACAGTTAAACTATTTATACAACTTCAACCGTAAGAGTTGCATAAAAAAGTATACCGAGTGTTTCACTTAAGGTGCGAACATAGAAAAATAGCATGGAAAATCGTATATACAGGGGTCCTAAAAGTTGTTACATGATAATTTAATCAGCCTGTATGCAAATTCCTACTTGCCGCGTGAATTGATAGGATTGATAGCGGTATCAATCGAAAGAGAAAAAAATATGCACTTAATTTGATACTGCTTTACTTGAATTTTTTGCTTGTTTATATACTTCGTATACTTGTAGAGTTCAGTGAAGTTAAGTTCACCAAAATACTTTTATTATCAGTTCATTTATGACTCGATCTAATGTAGGATTATACTCGTATACATGTAATTTTATAAACTTTTAGTAATCATCTTTAAAATCGTTCTAACGTAAAAAATCATGTTTCAATTTGAAAAGCAGTTTTATATCTCGTTTACCTTTCATTACAGTTTCTATATTGGTATCATTACAGAGAGTTCTGCTTCTTGGTGTAATAGATCCTAGTCATAGTGTAATTCAAAACTATGTCTAGATATTAAAAATGTCTTTTAAACTGTCGATTAGTATTAAAGCTGGGGATAGTTCAGCTGTAATAATTTGCATGAAATCACTTGTTGAAATTCTAATGAACGTAAAAAAGGATAAATTAAAAATAAACCTCAAAGTTTATTTCATTTCAAGGGCTCAAAGCTTCGATTGTTCTTTCTCCTCTTTCACTGATAATTTTATGTAGCAAAATGAGTGTTGCATCCGCACTCCGCAGTTTTTCTAACAGCAAAATATACACTTGTCTTGTACATCGTGTATAACAAATCATTTTTATTCAACGGGTTTCTGGTTTGAATTTTTAAAAATTGGGAATGGAGAACTGACCTTGAAACAAACACTTTTTCGATCACAAAAAAATTCCGTGTGGGTGCTTTACACGTGTCAACTAAAACTAAAGTTAATCTGTGCTTAAAACAATACGTACTTATATATTGCCGATTGCCTGTGGAACTTCCCTTTTAAACAGAGATTGAACTCCTGATACGTGTCCACTCATAGTGCAGCCCCATCATAAGTTTGGGTAATACATTTCTGGATGTCAATATTTCATTTTGCTAAAGACTTTTTAATATATTTGGTTAAAGATACAGCATTGAATGATCTAGCTTTCACGTACCCCAAGAAACAATCATACACGTTACTGTTGAACAAATATCAAATGAATATTGACAATTATTAATCTTTGAAAATATCGTTTGTGTCGCCAACCATTATAGCAAAATAATCACTAATTTTAACTTATAATACTGTAAGTAGGGGAGACTGTTGTACCTTGGACCACTTTTTACATTGTATTTTTTTACGCCAAAGTTTTTTGAAATTATAATACTTAAACAGTATCCAGCTATACTTTAAACCTTTCAGAACAACATAAGATATTGTTAAATTATATATTTGTATAACTTTAGACAAGATAAATTTAAATCTATTGATATGTAAAGTGGTCCATGGTACACGATGTTCGTGTACCTTGGGACAGGCCTCTTGTACCTTGGACCAGGTATAATAAACTAAAGGGTTAATAAAGAACTCTTAGTCTTAGGGTAAATAAATGAATGTTTTAACTTTAACATTGTTTAATTTCTAGAAACAAAAATTTTTTATGAAATTATACAAAAGAAACATGGGTTTATCACTTATTAATCAGATATATGAAAGTTTATTTTTGTCTTTTTTCACAAAAGTCGCACAAATACATTTTCCATTCTTTCCCTTCAATTCCGGCGCACAAATAGTGCACCCAACGGCCACATGAAGTGCATTTGCACCACTTCTCTCCACCTTTATCGCTCAACTTTGAAGAACAACAATACAAGCATTCTTCTTCATCACCAAGGTACAGGATGACGTTTGTATCCAAGGTACACGATGGTCTCGTTTTAAGCAAAAATGGCCCCCTGCAAGTAAATACCTAACCAATTTTCAAAACAGAGTGGGCGTTTTACTCATCAAAAAATGCGTTATCCACGTAGTCAGTTCGTAGAAATGCTAGCGCCAACTCCCCGGAAGCACGGGCACTCAACCGACAAACGAAAATTTTACTTTTGATACTAAAAAACAACTTTTGCTACTCAAAATCGAAAACAGAAACTGACAGCTGCAGAACTCAACATGTGCACTGGCTTGACCACAGTGGTGATCAGGGTTCACCCGGAGTCCGCTAGGTTGCAGCACTTACTAGATACGTGGACTGGTCCAAAGTACACCATGTCCTAGGTACAACGGTCTCCCCTACTCAAATTTATGTCGATTATTTTTAAGGTTGTAGGTTTCACGAAGGTCCATTGCGTGTGGGCACAAGCATTGGACATGAGTGATACCACCCTAAAAATAGTCTACCTAACTGTGACTATTCAGTGAACCAAACCCATTTTTGAAATTAGAAAGACTCAACACTTAGTTAGGCATGTTAAAAAACAATTTGTGTAAACATCTTTAATAAATATTTTTATTTGTTCTAAATATTCACCTGAGTACTAGTAACGGGTGTTCGTTAATTATTCCGGTCAAGTTGCATTTGAAATATTTGTTATATGAATAATATGTTGGTGGCACTATAAGTCATTATGACAAGAGCTTACAATTATGTCAAATTCTAGGTTAGCAGGTTAGGTTTTGCGTCAGTTTGTGTCAAAAATGATGGAAAATCTAACCTGCTAACCTCGAATTTGACATAATTGTGAGCTCTTGTCATAATGACTTACAATGCCTTCAAAGGCAACTTGACCGGAATAATTAATGAACACACGTTATAACAGTCACTAGAAGTTATTTTGGTTGGCTATGAAATACAAAATCTGACGTTTTGACAGATGACAGGTGAACTGAATAGTCTTTAAAATTTCCTTTATTTGGAGCTACATTAGTCAGATTCATTATCACTTCTTATGGCAATTCCTTGCAAAGTACAAAAAAACGTATTAATTTAATAATTATTTTCCGTCTATTTGATCTGCTACTGTCTGATATTGTTTGATTCTGATCAGTAAATTTTCCCAAGAAAATTCACATTCCTTGTGTGCAATATTGGACTCATGCCTCATTAATCCTGAATATTTTTCTATTGCCCTTACAATTCTTAAAACCTATTGACACAAAAGACACGTTGGGTTCCTTACATTTTTAGGAAAAAAAAGGATGGGAATAGGTAAAATCTTAAAGAGCGCTGCAATCCAGCCATTTATGTTGATGGTACCAAGTTAGGCGAAAAGATTTATTGCCAAACTTTGTCCTGGGATATTGTTTAACTTAAACTGATCATTCAATTTTGGGTGATCACCTGGAGGGGCACCAACCTTTTCAGACCCACTCCTGGTGACGTCCCTGGCTAGTCTCTGGCAACGTTTACGGAACGTTTTGGAACTGGAACTGCAATTGCTTGCACGGTTGAAGCACTCTACTCTATAAATTGTTAGACAGGATCAACAAGTCAATCATCTACAGCAGTGGTCTCCAAACTTTTTTGATCGGGAAAAGTGATGTTTTGCTGAACCAGTATGGCTGGTTTGAATACGATCGTTAGCGGGTATTTAAACAGGCATAATATAAGTTCAGTCAAACTACTTTTCTAACGCGGCAGTAGAGGTACTATTTTTCGTATATTTTATATAGAAATGTAAAAATTACATTTTTATATAAAAGTGATAGTAAATGTCAAAATATAACCAAAGTGAGCCTAACTCGTTTTTTGTGTACTAAAGCACAATAAGCAGCTCCAGTTAATGTTCAATCAAGTAGTTTAACTTTCTAAAATGTAAGTAATTGTATTTATCTACGAGAGTGTGTAAAATTGCCTTTTAGTTGGCAGTTTTAAGTTTGTAAAATGACTGTTTAATAACCATGTTTCCATTAGTTTACGTCGTCAGTAGTAACGTGTTTAAAATATTTCATTAAGCACGTTGTCAGTAGCAACGTGTTTTAAAATTTTTAAAACACGCAAATTTACGACCGGTTGCTGGTAATCCTAATATACATTTTTTTATATTTACCGAGTTTTCTAGATTCTATCGTAGATAAAATATTGTACGATACACATACGTAAAGCATTTCGCGTTGCTTAAAACGCGAGTGAGCTCACTCGCGTTTTAACTCTACCCCACTCGTGACTAAAGAGTAGCTTTACGCACTTGTATCGTAAATTACTATTTTAATATGTATGCGGATGAAAAATAAATAATTTCCCTGTTAAAAGCCGTTGCTATGCAGTAATGGTTGCTATGTTGCAATGCCACTTTGCTAAACGATTATCAACATAGAACTATAGTTCCTTGCCATATAAAACGCTAAAAAATATATCGTTAGCACCTAAATTTTGATTTAAAAGATCAAGATTGTTATGTAAGGAATATGTGAAAATTAGATTTCAAAATGTTCTCCACCGTCCTCAGAATTTTTCAAATAACTACGTATTATTTTTGTGGAAAACTTACCTATTTTACTATTAGAATGTAAGTGCTAATAATTTAATTTTTTGTACAATTTTTGAAACCGAAATCGCGCTATCGAAAACACAAAATCACCTAATAACTTTTTGTAAAACGTAAATATGAAAGAAAATCTTCATCTAAGATAAATAAATGTTGACCATATTTCATTATTAATTCTAAAAAAATTGTTTTCATTTTTTGCAACGAAAATTCATATTTAGAGGTTTTTAAGGTTGATAATTTTTTTTAATCAAATATGGCCTCTTGATCGCTTGGGTAGTTTTATTAAAATTTGCGTTTTTAATCCATCGTAGTAGGCTGATATGCAGAGGAGGAAATAATCCAAACAGGTAGCTTAAATCACCTTGGACATCTAAATCACCAAAATTTAAAATCATTACTACCCTATAGTATATGATGATTTGATTTCAATGGAGCTGTAAGTTTTTTATCGTTGGTACAGATGAACACGATCATGTGACGTAATTATACAACTCTTTACCAGATGAATGTAATGAGCGCTTTTTATTATTAATCTAAATTGGCTATTTGAATCAGTGGCGGCTGATCCTTAGAGGCCCAGGGGCGCTAGCCTCTCAGCCGTCAACAGCCTAAAAAAGTAATAATTCTATACTTGAAAATATTATGTCATTATCTATCCTACCGTTATAATATAACAAGGTTTAAGTAATGAGATCCGGAGGCAGCTATTCGATACCGCTTCAAACATGTAAAACAACATATGCGAAGTATGTCAACAATACATAAATTATGTGTCAACACACGTGCTCGTATCTATGCGCGGAGCGGCTGGCAGCTAATGAGGGCGATCGGAAATAGGGGCCAAACTCATATGGCAATTATGGGCGAAAACACTGATACAGCAGAATTGAGGTCAGCAGTTTCAATGTGCTCCGAAGGCGAACTGCGCTACAGCCCCGCACGTAGTAAACTGGTGGGATTATTTACAAACATATTCGAGCTCCAAGCACTGTTTTGTAAATGAAGTATTTCTTATCGGTAGAAGCGCTTGCAGAACAATGAGACGCAGTGCTGCCGTTCATAAAACATACCTGACACTACCCGCACACGCAAAACTGTACAAGGCCCTCTAATTATTCAAATAACTTTATTTTTAATGTTTATTAATGGATATTCAATAACGTAATAACCACTAAACGGGCAAAAGGGGGGTAAAAGTAAAAAGAAACTAGGGGTTAAAATTTTTGATTTTTTGCGCTGTGGGTTCATTTTAGATTAAAACGGGGTAGAAAAAACACTTATGAACTATTGCTATAAAAAAAACTAGGACGAGGTTTTTTTAGCTGTGTGAATCTGCATTTTTACCTGGCAACTGAGATGTGGATAAATCTGAAATTATTTCAAAACGTCACTGTCAATAATGCATAGAATGAGTTTATTTTTAAAAGCTAGGATTATTTCTTGCTTATAAAATGGTAAAACTATTAGGAAAATTGCACATTTATATAGTTTTTTAATTGTTTTGTATTGCAGTTTTTGATATTAAGATTCGATATGACATGTAAATAATTCTAACCTGTCATATGACGGTTAATATGATTTCGTCAACTAAAGTAATATAAATTCATGGCCTCTAGATTTAGATATTGTCCTAGTTTTTTTGGTAGCACAAGTACATTGTGTGGCATATTTGAATAAGTTTTGTTCTGTGTATATGTTTCCTTTTGGATTCTTAAAATTAAAATTCATTGCTATATTTGGATTAAAACATCGCCGGAATGTAGGTGAGTCATTAATTATTATTTTTTGTTTAGTAATTGTTAAAAATTAATAGCCCCCGAAATACAATTATCACGAGCCGCCACTGTATTTGATTACCATGGTTTTTTTGTTCGTCTAGATAAATATTCAAGATAAAGTTTACTAGACTAAATACGTCGTCTCTAATAGTTTTCGCTTTTACGCCATTACTATCCCCCCATAGAATCGTCATACCAACATTTCATGCTCCGCCACTGAAGCTACGAATAAATCTGGCTTAGTTTCAGTATATTCGTATACTATGCCTGTACTTATTCAACAAAATGTTTGCTTTGAAAAACTCTATATCTTAACATAACAAGTTGAAAACAGAAGTGTTTATAATTTAATCTAATGACTTAGTAACTTAAAAAAGTTTAAAAATTCATGATCTAAGAAATAGAGGTTGTCATGTAGTGAAATTATTTTGCTTTAATATTTATTCCAAACCATGAGTACGAACCCGAGTGTTGTCGTGAATATAAAAGTGAACATCTTTTAACCATTATTGCTATTTTTAGATTTATGTGTAAATTTTACGTTGCTTCATGCAACTATAAAATCGCTCTAAAGCGTAATAGCATATTCCATAACTATTTCTGGTTCTATATAATTTATTTTCAGTTGACTCGACTAATTATCACCCAGAAATGTTACAGTTATATATTGGTCTGGCACATTTATGTGTATCTTGTGCTTATACTCTAATTGGAGCGATCAGATAAGTTATAAACAACATAATTTGCATTTCTACAGTCTACACATAAACTAAACCTCGTTCGTGTCCAAGAAGCATTATGCTAAAAATAGTCGTGCTTTTCGGACTAAATGGTAAGGTAATTCAGAGCCCTTTTATTCAAACAGCCCCATGCGCGCAAAATTTTCATTCATCACGATGTACAAAGAGTAATCCGATTAGGACTTCCTGTGATTAGCATTGAACTTCATAGGATATTGGCAATGTGCAAATTAGCATTATTGCTCAAAAACTCGATGCACCAATTAGGATATTAAAATGGTTTATTGGGAATTTACTTAGGCTTTTAAAAGCTCAGCATGGATGTAATAAAATGCATTTTACTCCAATGGCCAACGTCGAATAAAACGATTTAGTTACTGCCCCATTGAAGTTCTTCCTGTCGAAACAGTTCCATTTCATTACTTTTAAATGGTTTCAGTGTGTTTTTCACGTGAGAATTTGTTACATAGTGACGCTTAGTCCCGGCTAGTCCAATTTGATTTACTACAACCAATTGAGCAACGTGAGAGAGATAAAATTAAACATCAGATATTCAAATTGAACCCCTACCTGTAGCGTCATGTCTTCAGCTCGTTCACTAGATTTGGTCGACCCAGAAAACTGGCAATTCTCCATCGAAGGACCAATAAATTCTATAGTGCCCCCGATATCAGAATCTCTTGCATAAGAGTCAGTTGTTTTGTGTTTTAAATAGCGCGTATCGTTTTAGCAAATGAGCCCGAGCCAACCTATGTGCCAAATCCCACCGAGCGTCTGCCAAGTTTTCATAAATATTAGGGAAGCTGTCATAATGGCGCCGATGTTTACACGTAAAAGTCTGTGGTCGTAACTCCCGTCACATGACGCATGAATCACGGACCATATTTGTAGGTAAAAATGTGAAATATGATGTTAGTAGCTGCAGCAAAAGGTAGTTTGTTCCCTGTTCATATTAAGTTAAGAAAATACATTTCTGTTATACAGTGTACCAAGTTATTTAAAAATATTGTAGATAATTCCATACTGAGAGAAAGCCATTGATACTACCCAATACATTTAACATTTACGTACAAGTTGAGGGTTCTTTTGCATGTTGTGTTGCACCATAAAATGCCTCACTACTCTTACTATATCAACACTGTATGCCAAAAAAGCTGGTAACTATAACTACTGTAGTTGAATTGACCCCAACTGAGGACTGAATGGTAAAAGGTTTGAGCAGGATACGAAAGGACATACAGGAAGCCGATGTGGATAAATTTACAAATTCTTCAACCGTCATAATAGAACCCCTGTAGTAAACAGAAACGTAATGTGATTCGCCAACTCTGTTTGGCACAAAGAAACCGTCACATACAAATGCATGGCTTGGCAAAGAGAGATCCATCGAATAAATTCAGGGTTCTAAATTTTAAGACAATGAGCTGTCGTGAGTTCTTTTAATACTTGTATAATTTTATCTGCCATTTAGACTAGCGTATAATCGTTCTCGTTTTACTAGTTTCATCTACTTAAGTTCATTTATATCTTCTATAGCAGTATTCAGGACTGTTTTTCATGGTCTTTCATAGTTTCTTCTTCCATATATTTTCTACTCTGCTATGTTGGCCTCTCCCGTTGCTGCAACCCTTATCAATTGATTTCGATCTGTTTTACTGTTGTGTATTAGCATTGTGACTGATCTGTTTCATACTTTACGTTTTGTTTCAGTCAAAAAGCGCCACACGTTGATTGAACATTAATTTTCCCATCCTTCGCATGCTATATTGGCTAGACCCCCCCCCCCCCGTAGCGGTTTGGCGACCTTCACCTTATACGAGGCAAATTATCGATCCGTTGTTAGAACGTAACTAGGTCTTGTCGTAGATTGATTGCAGGTATTCTTTACCGGTGCGCGACGTGTTTTGTTAATTGCGCCCGCTCTTTTTGTTAGCGTCCCTTGAGCCGATCGCACGCAGTATTTCGTTGTTGAAGTTTGCCCTATCTTGGAGCTGTTTTAAAATGATTTGTGAGGGTAAAATAGTGCCCCTTAGCTCATTCGAGTTATCGCGGATCTTTATCGGTTAATTTAACGGAGATTATTGGGTTTTGTCTACATATCGTACTTGATTGCGGATTCTTATCGGCGTGCGTATCGAGTTCTGGAGCCCTGAGCTTAAGAGTAGTTAAATATTGTGCTACTAGCTTGGCGGCCAATTCGCGAAGGCCACTCCCAAGGCCCCGTTGTTCTGTGAGAGCTTTTGTTGCTGTTTCCCATTTATAGCCAGAGTCGTCGAAGACGAGCTCCATAGTTTTGCAGCTATTTTCCGGAAGCCTTCGCCGAGACCGCGTCGTATATCCGAGAACTTCTCTTGGTAGCTGAACGTTGCCTGTTATTGCTGTTTGTTTCCCGGTGCAGTTTCGCATTATCCTTGGAGTATCTGAACACAAACCTGTGTTGCACAAAGTAAACATGGATCTGTGTACAGTACTCTAACGCTCTATTCACAGGCTAAACCTGCATCACCCCTGAGCCTTTGTTGAAGTTTTACTTGTGCTTTCACTGAACATACTAGATTTCTACTTAATGCGCAGATATTTTCTTAACTAGTGATGGGCATAACCGGACAATTTTCATAACCGAATTATTTGCATTCGAATGATATTAATAACCGAATGATTATTTGAATAATCATTCGAATACATTTTTGGCTCTCGATTCGTTTCGATTTCGCCGGTTTTCCGGTTACGCGGTTCAGCGTCATCTGCATCGGCATCCTAACTTGCAGATAGCAGAGGAACTCAGTTAATCGTTAATTATAATAATTGTATAAATGATTTTTATTTGATTTCTAAGGAGTTTGTGCAATAAGTAATTGTGGATATGAATGAAATATATCTGGATACACCTTTATTGTTTTCGATTGCTGGCGATTTATAATAATATAATAATAATTAATAATATATTGTTGTATTTGTATGAGTTTTACTCCTACATTCTTCCGATCTATAACCAAAACATAATATGTACATCATGTGTTATGTATTGGAAATTAAGAGGTATTATTAAGTGTAGAAAGAAAGAAATATGCGGGACTGCTGCTAAGCGCAATAAAAAACAGTGGTAAAACGTTTATGTTTATCGATCGGCCGGGTTAAAGGCGCCAAAATAGTAGTTTGTATACCAAGGCACTGAAGTATAACTTTTTATCACGAACGTGGATTTAGTTGCCGAGGCCCGTAGGGCCAAGGCAAATAAACCACATGAGGGATAAAAAGGAACTTCAGTGCCGAGGTGTACACTATGTTTTATTTGAAATCGAGAAATCGTGAAATTACCACATTTTAACCACTTTTGTAGGTTATGTTCGGTCGATTGACGTTTATCTGTCGCCTCGCCACCTACAAAAAAGTCGTAAAACAATTAATTACTTCACTGCTGATTTCTCGTATTTTAATGACGATTTCGGCGTTACTTCACTGCCGATTTCAAATAAAATTTATTTATGTTTCATATCATATGACGACGGATCGACCGCGAGCCTCAGCTGGCAAGGAAGCAAGGGAGAAAACTGTAGAGCGAGACGCCCAAATGGTGTTTTCCATACAATCAGCCTTGCTTATGCTTAATGAGTTATGAATGACGTATTATTTACAGAATTTCGATCACTCGCAAGTCACTGAGATATGGCACGTAGTACGTATCAGGGTGAGGTTATTTTTTATTCGAATACTTGGAACGAAAACCGAGTTTTAAATAGGTTATTTCAATAACCGGATAACCGGTTATTTTTCATTCGAATCAGCCCATCACTATTCATAAACTTCCTGCTATGCTTGGTTTATGGCGTCACCGCAAACTTATAATTGCTTTCTAATTTACCCTGGCTACCTAATAAATACCAAGTGGCTTAAATGTTTAACTCTGTTATGTGTTACGCTAATAAAATTGCTTAGTTACTTCTTCTTCGTTGCGATTGTTTGCAACCTATCACTGACGCTTCAAACTCTTGTAATTTTGCTTGTAACAAAAAATCCGCAGCGTTCTCTCTATACCAGTGGTCGCCAACCTGTCGATCGCGAGCTACCGGTAGCTCGCGGGGGCAATTCTGGTAGCTCTCACAACGAAAATACAAAATCAGAGAAGCTTCCTAAAATTCCACAAAAAAATCTAATTGTCATAATATTAAACATAAACAGCGGCAACGTTGCGGCGAGCGATCTGCCGCTGACGCCATCAAGCTAGAATCGGCTAGAATCGGCTAGAACCGACCAGCCGGACCAGTGCGCTAGTGTTCGAGAACGATCTGGATTGCTTTGAACGGGATAAATACGCACGGCGCGGCGACATTGCGCTTAGTTTAAAACTGAACGCGTAACCAACGTCCAGCGGTTGGGTTAGTAGTGAACAACAAAAAATAATATTATGGCAAGCAGTTGTAAGAAGGTAAAGACATACCACTTTCATTCGGAATGGGAAGAACAATACTTTTTTACAGAAGTTAAAGATAAAAATGTGTGTTTGTTATGTAATACTTCGGTCTCCGTTGCTAAAAAAGGAAATATTGAGAGACATCATAAAACTGTACATTCTAATTTTGAAAAATCATTCCCACTACATTCTGCCGCCAGAAAGGAGAAACTGAAACAGTAAAAAAGCAGTTAATTGGACAACAATCAATATTTTTAAGAACAATCGACAAAAATAAGGCTGCAACTGAAGCATCGTACCGTGTGTCCCAGATAATTGCACAAAAAAAGAAACCTTATGAAGACGGGGAAATGATAAAACAGGCGTTTTTAGAAGCTGCTGACTCGTTATTTGCCAACTTTAGAAACAAAGACGAGACAGTTTCAGCTATAAAATCTATGCAACTTTCTGCTAATACAGTGATGAGACGTGTAGAAGTAATGAGCAATGATATTTTTTTACAGTTAAGAACTGACTTAGATAACTGTGTTTATTTTTCACTTCAACTGGATGAATCAACAGATGTCGTTGACACTGTCCAGATGGCCGTGTTCGTCAGGATGGTTTTTAGTGATTTTACGATTAAAGAAGATCTTTTGAAGTTTATTCCACTGAAAGGACACACTACTGGACAGGAGTTGTTTTCTCATTTAAAAAATATTATTTCTTCCGAGAAAATTCCAATATCGAAAATGGTAGGCTTGACAACCGATGGCGCTCCAGCTATGGTGGGTTTTGATAAGGGTCTGGTGGCGTTATGTCGTAAAGATGAAACTTTTCCGCAATTTCTCTCTTACCACTGCATTATCCATCAGGAAGCATTATGTGGAAATTTCCTGAAACTAAACAACGTTATGAAACTGGTGGTAAAAATTGTGAACAAGATTAGAGCTCAAGCGTTACAAAGAAGATTATTCAAAACCTTGGCCGATGAAGTTGACTGTCAATACGGGGACCTACTCCTTCACTCTGAAGTCCGATGGTTAAGTAGAGGACGGGTGCTGAAACGTTTTAATGATGTCCTATCTGGCATAGTTAAATTTTTCAAAAAACGCGATGAACCGACTCCGGAACTAGAAAATTCAATCTGGCTTAGAGATTTTGGTTTTCTCGTGGACATTACCGAGAAATTAAACGAACTTAATTTGCAGCTTCAGGGAGAGACAAAGAACTAGCAGAAATGATTTCTGATATAAAAGCATTTATCAAAAAGCTGGAGTTTTGGGAACAAAACCTAATTAACAGCAATGCCAAGCATTTTCCTATTCTTTCAGAAAAAATATCTCAAAATCCATTAGAACCCTATGACAGCAAATATCATGTAGAAATAGTTTCTACCCTGAAGAATAACTTCAAAAATCGTTTTAAGGATTTCAACGAAATGGCTTTAGTAGCGCAGTTTGTTGTTTCACCCTTTATGGAAATTGATATCCAACAGTTTGCAACTTGTGTTATGCAGAACTTTGGCGAAGACATCGCTGCAACAGAAATGGAAGTAATTGATTTTCAAAATGATTTAGCCTTAAATCGTTAGTCTCAAGTACCAAATGTATCTGGCCTATTGTAAGTAAAGACAAATATTCAGTTCTATGCCGTGTTGCCTTGAAAGTGAAAGC
>OW679197.1:27521801-27593634 GCA_940337035.1 Agriotes lineatus | reverse complement strand
GTGGATTATTTCATTTACGTTGCGTTACGTGGCTTCCGTGTGGGTAGCTCGCTGTTTATTCCAAAATTAACAAGTAGCTCAACACATTGAAGAGGTTGGCGACCACTGCTCTATACGTTTAACTTAGGCAAGTGCGTATAACTATTTTGCTGTACCAGAATCACTGTTCTTAATATAAACTTATAAATATTTACTTTGGTTTTATGTATGGCTAATGCAAGTAAGTAATTTGACAAGTCTTTTTAATCTGTTTCAGGTCGTAGTGTTTAAGGCTTCTCGTAACTATGAGCTAATGAACGTAAGCTAATAAACGTATCGGTTGTATTTAAAGACTCTTTAGCGCCCATTGCTAATTTGAACACCCTTTGGTAATTTTAGAAAAGAACCATACGCCACGCCGCCTACACTGTAGCTAGTCAGCCCTCCGATTCGTGTAGCCTGGCTGGACGTTTGTTTCGTACGATTTTAAGCTCATCATAGCTATCGAGTCTAATTAGTCTGGGGCTTGAGTCTAACTTTATTTGCCGTTCCTGACAGTTTCACAATTTCTTCATTAAGATATGTCCTTCAGCAGCATCTTTGCTATCATATTTAATTTGATTTCTAAATTCCTTCCACGAGTTGTTTGTTTTTGACGCCATAATTTTGTTTCTTCATTCCCTCCTTTTCCAGCATTGGTAGCCGATAAAAGCAAGAAAGGCTGTGACCTGATAACACCGGCAGGTACGAGTATGCAGCTACGCCCAAGACGGAAAAAATACCAAAGAGGTGCATAAATGACTTTTTCACGGTTATGTCCGAACTTTCACCTCTTCTGGCTTGTCCCACCACAATGTTTGTTTATTTCTTAATCGCCTTCTCGGATTTTGCCTTCAATTTATTTTCTTATATTTACTATTTGCTTAAATCTGCTTCAGTTCTCCTCTAATATTACCTTAGCTTGGCCGTTTTTCGTGTCTGCCATTATCCGTCTTTGTATATATTCTTTGTACAGCCCTTACTTCTTTGTCTACTTTTCACCAATTTCCTTTTCTTTAAAAATTATTAAGAATATAAAACGTACTTTCTCAATGTTTATAAGATTGACTAAGGGGGTTGAAGTTCTATAATTTGTAATGTCATTAATTTAATTTCTAGACCTTATTGTGCCTTCCTCGTTAACCAACATTTCTATATAACAAGTTTCGGTGAATCATTCGCTAGAAACTATTTACATTTTACATTCTAGGGAAATTTTATGTTATTAGCTAATTTTTACAGTGTCTTCCGTTTTCAAGGTGACTTCCTGATGTCTTTTTGTTGAAAAACCAGTGCAACTGCTTGTTAATAAAACAAGTGCAATAAGCATTGCAGCTTTTTTTTGCCGAAATACGAAGGCAATAATTAGCTTCTTCTGGTTTCTGTGCCGCGTTTTAGCGACGTGTTTATAATTACTACATGAACATCGCACTCATACTAAAATAGGCATTTGAACGTTTGCACTTACGTCTTCTAAGCCCTAACGCTAACTCAGGATTGCGTTTAGTTTTCATAGCCTCACGTTAAAGACCTTAACTAATACTTTCCTACTGATTTTTTCGGCAGGCTACGCCGCAAGCCAGTTTTCTTCGTCGCACCTACTTAGTGTAATACCATATGTAAGTTAATTTGTAATAACGCGCAAATTTATCATAAAGCAGGCATTTACTGCTGATTGCGTTCAAAACGGTTATTTCAGAGTTCTCACAAACTTTATAAACTTTGTATAATGGCCACGTTGTTAATATGAGTTGCAAGACACCTTAATAATTGCAACATTTTTATTACCAACTTTTCAGTTTTTCAGATGGCTAAGTAACACCAATTTGAACTTAGGAGAGCTTCCAGTGCTTTATTGATTAGACATTTAAAAAAATAAACGTTACTCCGATATATATTCGGGAAATTGCCTAATTACTTTGCTCAACTTCAGCACACTAGACAAATTAATTTCGGCAATTGAGCAAATTCGGCATCTGAGTCTAACATATATGTTTCATTAAATTCTGTTAATGTGGTAACAATACTTAAAACTTTCTAAATGCTACCAAACACTTGGTCTATTTAAATCGTTTTGAATAAGAAGTCAGTCTGAATTTAAACATTTACAAACAATTACAAAAACGTGTGCAAATACTTACGGACCTTTTGTTTGTTACTAGTTTGGGATTATCGATTCTATAGTTGTGATTATGTATTTTGTTAGTAGATATGAGTTTATTACGATTGATTTATCTGCGTTATTTTATTTAGGAAATTTCGTCTTCCTTATGGCGGTTTTACTGAGAACATAACTATAAACATATAACGTTTTGGTGTAAATGCTTTGAAACCTAAAAATATCAAGGATCTACATAACCGTGACATTACTGCGTAAATAGGAAGCAAGTCAACTGAATGTAAATTATATGGGATCTCAAATAGTCATGAAGCTATTGTGTTTAAAGCAATTTTATAGGTGCATTAAACAACAGAAAACTCGCACATCAAGCTAAAAATACCAATAACTCGAATGTTACATATACACTATGAAATTCACGATAATAGATTAGAAAGACTGCGTAATTACAGTTGTAATTTTACACAAAAGTTCAGATGATTGCCAATGTTCGTTTTTTACTAAGAATACGGGGTATGTATTAATCTACAGCTTTGAAATGGAAAATATAGTTAAGCATTTTTATATCTGTATAAAACGAGAAATTGCGTATAATAAATTTATTTACAGGAACTTAATTAACGGCAGAAATTACAAATTAAACGAACTATTAAATTAGCAAACATAAATATTTTTAAACTCGTCGTTTGGCAATAATTATTGTATAACTATGCTTCAGACACCATAAAAATTCTGTTATATAATGGGTGCTGCTTCTGAGGAATTTAGAAGATTTGCTGAACTTCGAATATTTCTAGAAACTTCCGGCATGTCGATCACTACAATATTGATTAACCATGTAAAGGCATTAAGTGTGGATTTAGTGATCACGTGATCAGCTTTAGATTTGAATATTAAGGCTGGCGTTTGGCTTATGTTGAAATAATAGGGACAGATTGATACATAGGAATCACGTATTATCGATTCACACGCGTCGTATGAAGTTAAACAGGACTTCATTTCAAAGACGAATGTTGGCTAATTAGGGTAAGCAATTTTATAAGTGGTAACAGATTCGCTTGCGCTGTAAAATTGTATTTAAAATATCGACGCTTTTGTAGGCATTTTTCATTTGTATTTCTGTCATCCAACAGTAAAATTTACTTGTGAAAAATAGAAAACAGAAACTGTAAAATAGCATACAGGAAGATACGATTTTTGATCTTTCATTTAAGACCTCATTGAACTATTTCTGACGTTTAGTTTTTGATAATACGTGATTCCTAAAAAATTTGAAGCGGTTGTCATTTAGGGCGAATATTTCATTGGAATCGTCGGAAATTCGTGCCGGTTTTGTAAACACCTGATAAAATTTCCACAAAAATAGAGCACATATAGTTCAGCAATTGTAAGACAGATGTCGCTTCAAAATCAAGGTTGTGACATTGCAGAATACCGGGAAATTTATACTTGCAGTTTAGTGGCTAATCCGAAATTTACAATACGGGAAATAACGAATCCAAATAATTGTGGATGGTTATTATTAGAGTGTAGATTTCCAACTATTTTACTATACGTAATAATTAATAGCTGAACAGAAACGCTTAGAATGAAATACGAATTATAGATACAAAATATGGAAAGCTACTCATAACCCCCAAGGGATTTTTGAAATTATTTCTTCCTCAAATTCGTAGTAACCATGCAACTATAGGCAACGTCTTAGCAACCATACAATGAGGCAATCTTTGATGTTACTTACATATTCTAATTTTAAATGTCATTATGACATTTTGAAATTTCATACTATTTTTACTAATATAAATTAGTAATTTGAAGATGAAATCAGCTATATTGGTATTGTATTAGCTTAGCTACTTGAAATTTCTACATGAAAAATAAGTTTCAATCAGAACTCTGTATTGTCAAAAACACATTAAAATTTTATTTAAAAGTTAATTATAACGTTTCGCTGATGGTTATACCAGCTCCATCAGATAAAATGATTTTAAAATACAAGCCTTTTGCTTAGTTAATCTGAAAGTTTAAACAAGCAAGCAATTAGAGAATAAGTGAAAGAATAAAACCTCACATTTAATACATACCAAGAAAAAACATATCGTATCTTAATGATTAGGATAAAAAAGAATACACTTTAAAAGAAAACGACAAAAACTACAAAGGTGATTACTATCCTTTTAACAAAAACTGTTCTCTATTAACTATTAATATCTGTCTTTTAGCAAAATAATTTTTAAGAAAACATACGACATGTTTTTTCTTGGTATGTATTAAATGTGAGGTATTATTCTTTCACTTATTCTCTAATTGCTTGCTTGTTTAAACTTTCAAAATAAATACTGCAAAAGGCTTGTATTTTAAATTTATTTTATTTGATGAAGCTGGTATAACCAGCGAAACGTTATAATAACCTTTTAAATAAAATTTTAATGTGTTTTTGACAATACAGAGGTCTGATGGAAACTTATTTTTCATGTAGAAATTTCAAGTAGCTAAGCTAATACAATGCCAACATAGCTGATTTCATCTCCAAATTACTAATTTATATACAAAAACAGCTGTAACCCCAAAATTTAATATTTACTAATATTGCTAGTAAATAAAATATTGTATGCACCATGGGAGATATTCATGTTCTGCACCTTCGGTTGACTTACAGACCTCAGACTAGAAGCCCTTGGTCTGTAACACATGTCAACCCAAGGGAAAAACATATTCATATCTCCGTTAATTCATAAGTATCTATTATTTTTAGGTTGAAAAAGAATGTTTTTCGGCAACCGTTTTTGAAGTGATTACTACCAAAACTGTCATTGAAGTAGACGTTTCTCTTACTGACACAAAAAGTGTATTTTGCAATGCAACACTTCTAGTTCCTAGAATTAATAGTATATTGTTTTATTAGAATTAAAAGTGGCACTTTGTTTGACGAGCAATTATGTTTGCATTTGCAAGACAAAGGGCACCGTAGCCGAGCAAATGCAAAAATTGCAAGTCAAATAGGGTCATTTTTAATCCAAATAACACATACTATTTTTTCTGCAACCTAGAAAAGTACAAAATATTCAAAATTTTAGATGATTGATTACTTTTGACGTTTCTCATTTAAAAATCATTATGACAACTACATTCACAAACTACCAAATGGAAGTTACTTTTAGTTCCATGGAAGTAAAAGTGCTTCCTAGGAACTAAAAGTGTTACATAGCAACATACACTTTTTGTGTCAGTAAGAGAAACCTCAACTTCAATGACAGATTTTGGTATTAAAAGTAATTACTTTTGGTTGCGGAAAATACTATTTTATTTAACAAGCATATAATATAGGCTATATTACGCAAAGATGAAATCATCCAAGTGTAATACAGCGATTATATGCAAGTCAAGTGCAATAATTTATCTACAACTACATAGTTTTTGATAATAACTAGGTACCTAATTAATTAACTTGATAATATATTTCAAATTTATCAATCGATATTTACCTTCAAAACCTTTCTGCCATTTAACAGCACACCAGAATCACTTCGCAACACCTTACAAGAAAACAGATACAGTTACAAAATTTTATTGTTCATTGAAATGTTAAACAGTGTTTAACATGATCGAGTCCTCGAATGTTAAGATACATTTAACATGCATCCACTCATTTAACATGCATGCACTCGCGTCCTCGAATGTTAAGATACATTTAACATGCATTCACTCATTTAACATGCATGCACTCGCGTCCTCGAATGTTAAGATACATTTAACATGCATCCACTCATTTAACATGCATGCACTCGCGTCCTCGAATGTTAAGATACATTTAACATGCATCCACTCATTTAACATGCATGCACTCGCGTCCTCGAATGTTAAGATACATTTAACATGCATCCACTCATTTAACATGCATGCACTCGCGTCCTCGAATGTTAAGATACATTTAACATGCATCCACTCATTTAACATGCATGCACTATAGCAACATCACACATATTCATGATAGTCCGATTTCGATTTAGCAGTTTTTAGTAATTATTATTGATTCAAAATTATTGCTTTAATGAACAATAAACTAATGAACGCATTTCGAGGAGTAACTGTCTTAACATTTCTCACATAAATTGCCACTCTCGCTTCGCTGCGCTCGCTCGAGTGGTAAAAATATGCTTAAATGTTAAGACTGGGTTACCCCTCTAAATACGTTAATTACTATTACTGCGATATATTGGTAAATGTTATACGTTTACAACTCAATTTATACTTCCTATAATGCTGCCTAAACAGATATAAAAAACTTTAAATATTGACAAATAAAAAAGTATTTTTTATTACACTACTTTATTTTCAATACAAGATTAATAGCAGATACACTGTGATTGAGGTCACCGCCCTGGGCCGAAGTGGTTTAGAATTTCGTCTTGAGGTCTTGCTTTCGGTCGTACTCGTCGTCTCTATTGAACGAAGATAGTAATTAATAAAAAGTACAAAAAATTGCTAAAAATTTTAACATAAGTTATTACTTCTAAAGAAAAAAATGCTCAATGTATTTATGGTAGTTTCTGATGATATTGTTTGTATTCGCAGAGTAGCACAATTCAAAGGCTTCTAAATATTGCATCATAATTCTTATTTGCAGTAATACTCGTTTCTTGTTGTTCTGATCCCGGTCATGGAAAAAATTGTATATAAGCAGGAGAGAACGCCATTTTTTCTTCTATGTATTTGTAGTCCTCGCGTTTCGCACTTGCGCCTCAAACTCACACTTTGGAAAAACGTAGGCCTTTCTCTTCCGTGTTGGAAACTACTATTCATTCATATTACCATCGATATTTTTCAGTTATTTTATCACCCCGCCCTCCTCAATTTTTTTCGTCGGGGATTGGCACAATGTTGGCAACCCTATGCAGAAAAACCATTTTTGCCTATGATGAATGTAGATTTCGTGAAGTTATTAGAATTTTGAATTAAACTACAAAAATATAAACAAGAAAGCTTAATAAACTTTTTTTATACAAGGTACAGTTACTGAATAAATTGAAATTAAAAATGAAAAAACTTCATTTTTAACCTGACTTGTTCAGCTGCTGTACGTATTAATCTTCCTTACTTTTGGTTGTTTAGTTACAAAATCGTATTTTAAGAAATAAAATATTTTATAAGATACATTTAATAAAAATTACTATTTGTTTCTAACTTTGATACGGCCCTATCGCTAGACTCGCACCTTTAAAAAGCATTATTTTATAGATGTTTTATAAGAATTGTCTAAATAGCATAAAAATGTATTAAAACTAGATTGAATTGTTTATCAAAACAAGTACACATGTATTTACCAAACATAAACTGAATTGTTAATAAAACAGTACAAATTTACAAAAAATAAACCGAATTGTTAATAAAAAAGTGCATACATATTTACCAAAGATTTTTTATTAATAAAGTAGTTTATTTTTTGTAAATACATTTCTATTTTTTTATAAACAATTTAATATATTTTTTTAAATACATATGCACTTTTGTATTAACAATTTAGTTTATTATTGATAAGTACATGTTGACTTTTTATAAACAATTTAATTTCTTTTTCGTAGTTCTTTTTATATTCAATTAACTTAAAAATACAGTATATTTCATTTCTTCACTACACACCCCTGCATCTTTCTTACCCATTTTCTGGCAAATTTAATTTTATTTCAATTATACTCGGGGTTATTATTGCAATTTTTAAATAATTTTACTGCACGCCAGTAGTCTACTGCCATCAAAAATAAATGGAGGAAATTGAAAAATTATAGTAGGCTTAGTTTTATTAAAGAAATTATTAAAGAAGTTACTCAGAATCAGAAAAATAGTAGAATTTCAATTGCAATTGAAACAGTTTTATTGGTAATAATTGATTTGTAATATAATGTAAATGAATTAAAATTGATTTGTCTTGTTAATTTGCATTTACCTATTTTTCGCAATTTCTTTTTCAAAATGAGCTGCTTCTAATCGACCCACAGCGTGGTTTTAAAAATAACATCACTCAAACTCAAACTTCATTTTCACACTAATACAGATTAACCTAATCCTTAATTTGATTAAATTCATCAAGTTGGGCCTATCAGACAGAACTCTTTACCGTATTTTAAAGGATTTAAAATGTCATCCTTACAAAGTTCAAGTTGTGCACCAATTACTAGGTACCACGAGATTTAGAAGTTCGGGTTACGTTTTGTGAACAATTCCTTCAACTACTGAATAATAATAACCAAATTAATTTGGAGCAAGTGCTAATATTTTTAATAAATAAATTATATTGTAACTAAAATTGGCAAGTTTTTACTTTACATTTTTGAAAAAAATAAAAATATTGTAAACTTTGAAACAGTTATTAACAATTTAAATAGGGTCGGTCATTCTGCCGGACCCTGTACTACTTACTCTTCGTATTCTTGCACAGACCCCCATGTAAAGTCATACTCATTTTCTTCGATGATTTCTGCAGTAATATCGGATGTTTCTTGTTTACTTGAAACTGGAGATTCGCTACGGCTACAATCTTCCACAATTTCCTTTAAAATACCCCTACAAAATTGGCCTGTTTCTGTGAAAAAAAAACAACATTAGAAGGTTGCACCATTTCATTATTGAATGAAAACATACGTGTCAGCAAAGGTATTTTCTCAATGATGCTGTTAAAAAGAATTTCCACGTCTTTTCTTATACGGTTTTCAAAGTTAAGTCGGCACTATTGCTAACTTCGTTATTATTGGAGCTACAAAGTCAGTTAAATAGGCAAACTAGTAGTATTTTTTTCGCCAATTACGATGGTGAAAACGGAATCAAAATCGAACATCGCGTTCGCGAGTTATGTCATTGCCAGGGCCACTAGAAGCGTTTACAAGCGGGCTCAAGAATGCTTGGAGCAAGAGGGTGATGTTTTTGAGCATCTAATTTGAGTTTTGTTTTTAGAAGTTCATAGAATAATTTGAAATAAACGATATTGTTTTTCACTTCATGGATATTCTTTTTAATTTCTATTTTATGATAAGGCAAAATTGCCACTAACACAGCCACCTTGACGAATTTGAAAAATCATCAATACCTTTGTCATTTTCGACATTAGGATAAAAGGACATAGGACACTTTTTGTTCAGAATTCAATTCAATTTCCTATCGATTGTGAATATTGTATACTGAGAGACCCATTTGAAAAAATTTAACTTTTTGATATAACTCGCGAACGCGTTGTTCGATTTTGATTCCGTTTTCACCATCGTAATTGGCGAAAAAATACTACTAGTTTGCCTATTTAACTGACTTTGTAGCTCCAATAATAACGAAGTTAGCAATAGTGCCGACTTAACTTTGAAAACCGTATATCGTATCTGCGTACCCCTCCTTCAAGCAGTTGCTTTATTATTTCTTCTCTTTTGACGTGCGAAATTATGTTTAACCATTGTTATATTTGTACCTATAACTAACGTCAAATTCTTCGTATTTATTGATATCGCACATGCACAAAGTTGCCAGGTAAAAGAAATACAATACACGAGATTGGAGTTACAAATATTACCAGATAACTTTTTATGTCTTGTAATTTTTATAATCTATTTGCACCTGTTGTCTGGGCATGACGTTACAAAACACAAACACCTGACATCTGTTCAGCAGAGAACACCACCTTAGTTAGTCGTATACTTACCTACAGTAGAAATGTTTATAACTAGTTTGACTATAAATTTCCAGGTGGTACCACGCTGCAACACAATAAAGCGAGAGGGAATATTGGAGCATTTTCTTCGTTCCAATCCCCAACCTTAAATTAACAAGGTTTAAAAACAAACCAGGAGTAATTGATTTGCAAAGAACAAAAGTGCAATTTATATTACACGGTCATTTCAGTAAACTTCCAATGCTTAATGCTTTTACTTAGTTTCCATTTGTCTAGTAAGTGACAAGTAAACGAGTTGCACGAATTATTAAATGTGTGACGTATTAATCACTACAAACTTACATAACGTGCTGCGTTCACTTTTTATTGTTTTCCAGTCTGCATCTACTTAAAATGTTTCATTACCGAAGCTTATTATCGTTAACTACTTTACGTAAGAGTATTTACAGATAAGTCAGGAACCCTTTTAAATCCCTGTTCTGCATCTCTGTGCAAATGTTACGTTCGTCTAATACTCTAAAAAGATGAAACAATCTTATGCATAATTTTTTAGTTTTAGCTTCAAGAAGTTCGCAATTTGTTCTTAAAGAGATTGATTTTTTTAATGTCGTTCTATTAATATTTATGATAGCTGATAAAGCAGTTAGACACTAAAATATTGTGCTGAAAAGAGTCAAAATGCATAATCAATTTCGCGCGTAGGTTAATCAATTAGTACGTTTGGACTGACATATATAATCCAGTAGCTTGGCAATTCATTTTTTATGTAGTTTTTTTACATTATCAATATTGGAAGGAATTTTGAGAATTTTCGATATTTGCAGAAAATAGCAAAATTAGAATAAAAAAGTCTTCTAGAATCGACAAGGCTAATAACGACTCTGATAAATTTCGTTATCAGAATAATATGAAACTGAATATTTCATAATATTAAGTGCCTGCTTCCATAAACACTTCATAAGTTATTGATAAATTAATACATGACATGTTGTAATATTGGCAAAATGCATATAATTAAAACGGTTTACAAAAGGCGTAAGCTCTTTGTTGAGTTTAACGATTTAGTAAACGCAGTGTGGGTTTTTTTGTACAATTCCCACAAAAAACGATCAGATTTATTAAACTATTAAGACGTTCAGCGTTTCATGAAATCCACTACAAGTTGTGTCAGGCGATTTCAGCATATTTTTATTTAATTGAATTTAAAATTTATTATTTTGATCGCTGTCAGTGCATTAGAAGAATACCATCTAACTGTGGCTATGACCAACGTGATTCAGAGAACCATAACTATAACACAACTTCCTTTTACAGTGATCTTATAATTATAATTAGTCAAAAATTTCATTTTTAATTTTTAAAAATTTGTCAAAAATTTTCAAAAATTACAAATTCTACAAAAACGGTACAAAATAGAGTGTTAGTTGAAGAGACAAATTTTCTCTAAAATTTTTAGCTGAATTCAAAAATGTAATAATATGCCGGGAGTTCTATTTAAAATAGGAGCTAATAAAAAAATAAAAAACAAAAGAAACCCATTTTAGAGGTGTTCAACTGGAAAATCACCTATCTCACATCAATACACATTAAAAATGTAATCAAAATGTAAAGTTTGAAAAAAAAATCGTTAAGAGCCGTTTTTGAAAAATCGAAAAAAACTGAAAAATCACAAGAGTAAACACCATACTTCCGGTTATGCGATTTTCTTCAAAAGCTTGCTGTCGCATCTAGATAGTACACAAAACTTATATATTGAAGTTTCAACGTCATACCTCTTTTCGGTTTTGAGATATTCTGTTCACAGACACACAGACTGACAGACAGACCAATGAACAAAAACATGTTTTTTGGGTTCAGGGGACTTTAAAACGTGAAGATCTGTAAAAAACTCACTTTAGAATTTTTGGGGTGAATCCAATACCTCCTTTATCGTAAAAGGAAGTAAAAATTATTGTTCAAGCTTAAATTAGTTAAAAGTTCTACCTGAACGTTTCTTGCAATTATCCATTATTTGCATATAACTTCACATGTAATTGGAATTTAATTTTCGTATCGATATCAGAGAAAAATGGCAACTTACCACTATCTATCAAATGATCCTTGAGGGTCCTTAGTTATTTTTAACCCGAAATATCAAATTCGACAATATATTCCTTCCAAACCGGGAAAATATGGAACAAAGTTAAGGGTAATACGTGACTGTGAAGCATTTTATGCGTGGAAATTGGATATACATATATAAGGATACATTTCCTGGAAAGAAAATAATACTTCACCTAGCTCCAGAAATAGAAAAACCTTGGAAAGAATATTATTTTCCATAATTTCTTTACTTGTCAAGCTACTATTTAAAAAACTAACCATTGTAGAAACAAGTGGATGTTATAAACTTGAACTTCCACTGAATTTTCGACTAAAGACAAAGCTTATTTGTGTGTCAAGAATGTTAGGTTTGTATCCGAAAAAGGAAAAAATTATAACACTTCCTAGCACAATCGAGCTCAAAAGGTGTTGGAAGCGAAAGATAAATGAATCAGTTGTTCCAGCGATGGATACACTGGATAGATAGTAGGTATGAATATTACAATGGACAATGCACTTTATCATTCAGTAGCACCCGAAAAGTCATTCATTTCTAAAATCGATTTTAAAAGAAAATACAGCAGCTATTTTTGTTCTTAAATGTTAAAATTGGCAATAACAAGAGGTTAAAATTCATATATTTCGACAGTAATTAAAACATTTTTAAAACAATTTTTTACAATCGTTAAGCTCTGTAAGTATAAAAACCGAAGTATTACAAATTTAAAATAAGTAAGCGAAAAATAAACTCTCTCAAATGTTTATATTTACCTGTTAGTCAAAGTTTATTAATATTTTTATGAATGCACCTGAAATTGTTAAACTTTGGTATATCTTTAAAAATTTCATTTACTGCAATATTGATAGGCAATTATTAATGCGCCTCACGATTTGAGTTGAATATCATTTAACCAGAAATACTATTTATATAGTTCTTCCAGTGGATAGCAAACGCAAATATCCATATATATGGGATAGAAGTTTGTTTTGAATAAAATATTGTAATTTTATTTCTGCTCAATAATCTTCGTGGCTGTTACATCATCTTTGTTAAATATTAAGAATATTCTGTAATGAATTAGTTAAATTTTAAAAAATGTATTTCCTTTATTGTCAGTAGTTGATTACTTACTTGGATTTCAGAATTTATTTTAATTTCTTGATTTACGAAGTAAAGTAGATCCTTTAGTTTACTTAGTGATATTTGTCATTGTATTATTTGAGAATACCTGTAGAAATTCATGTAGGATTAATCTTAAATGCAATTTAATTTGATAAATATACTTACTTTAAAATTTGAAAAATATTTTGTGGAATTGTCTGATAGTTATGCATACAAATATTAATTTGCTTATCAATAGGTTTGCCGTGTTCGGCCATGACGGACTTTACTAAGACGGAGTATTTATAGCGCATAAGCTTTGTTATCCCAAGAGTTCAATTACTTATTTGTTCTAATAATTTATTTAGCAATAATATTAAATTCTAAAATTAAATATTATTAGTTTATACATTTGATTTACAATAAATGGTGATAAATTATGTTCAACTTTTCTATGTCTGTTCTATAGTTAATAGCTTTTCGACTTTTTTTATAGCGAACATTTCATAGATGAGTCGTTTTTGTAAGTTTTTCTTTTTGTAAATTTTTTGGCGTGGAAAATTAAAATTGTGAAAATTTTCAACTGTGTGGCCTGTATGAGGTTTATGTGGCGAAATTAATTTGATTTTTATTGATTTTTTGTGTTGATTTATTCTTTTACTTAATTTTTGTTTAGTCTGTCCAATATACTTGCCATCACAATTATTACAATCTATTTGGTAAACAATATTAGACTTTTCGCTAATTTGAGTTTCATCTTTAGGGTTATTGAAAAACAAATGTCTTATTGTATTATTATTTTTATAAGCACCTTTTAAATAAAATTTATTGAGTTCTTTTTGTAAAAGTATTGATAATTTTGGAATAAAAGATAGTAAGTAGAGTAATATATTTAGGTATGTTATTTTTATTATTAAATTCGTCTCCTAAGCAATTAGGTTGAAGATTAGTTTTAATTTTATTTAATCTATTTTTTATTGTATTATTGATTATTGAGTATGGATAATTGTTTTTCAATAACATTGTTTTAATTTTTTGTAAGTTTTGATTATGAAATATGTTAGAAGATAATTTGATCGCTCTATCAACTAAGTTGTTTGTTATGCTTTTTTATATTTAATTGTAGTAGTAGATTAAAAGTTTAAATATCTGTTAGTTTTTATTTGTTTTCTGTACCAATTCGCTAATATGTTTCCATTTAATTGCCTAAGTAATGTGAGATCTAAAAAATTAATGATTTTTAGTTATTTTCTTTTTCTAAAATAAATTTTAATATAGAATGTATATTGTTTAAATGTATTACTAAATATTAAATCAATATCATTTGAATCAGCTGCAATAATAATGTCATCAACATATCTTTAATAAAAAGAAATATTTTTAAAATTATTTTAAATGTATTCCTCTATTCCTTGTAAAACTAAATTTGCTATTGTACAAGATGGGAGTTGTCCCATAGCGACTCCAAATTTTTATTTGTATATTTGATTGTTTAATTAAAAATAGTTTAATTCCAAAATGTATTTGACAGCATCTATAAATTCGTTTTTAAAGATTTGTGTTACAGTTTTTATTTTTCCCAATAATTTTCTATTGTTTCAATTGCTAAATTAATTGGAATATTTGTATATAAGGAGACTACGTCAAGAGAAAAGAGAACATGATTTTTAGGAAGTTTATCATTATCAATTTTTGTTTTAAAACTCCAAGAATCTTTTACACTGTGTTTATCTGTTTGCGTTATTTGAATTAAAAATATTTGATTAATATTTAGACAAATTGTATAAAGGACTCATGTAAGACGCAACAATGGGAATGAGAGGAATATCTTGTTTATGCAGTTTTGGCAAGCCATAATTTTTGGTGCCAGTCCGTTGTGAGTGCTGAGATTTTTATATGTAGGTTCATCAATTATATTAGAGTAACGCCTTCTTTTCAACATGTTATTATTAGATCGTTGTATCCTTTCTCTTGGATCTTTTTTTCCTTTTTGTAAGTATTTGTGTCATTTAATTGAGTTAGCATTTTTATCACTATAATCCTCTGATTGCATTATTATACGGTGGTTTGAGTTTTGTCTGCTTTGGTTATTAATTTATTTTTGTTTGTTTTCAAACAAGTTTTAGTTATTTTGATATTATTTAATTGTTTGTTTGATAATTTTGTATTAAATCTTTGTTTCAATAGTTGTTAAAATATTGTTATTTATTTTTTATTATTATGATTTGTTAAAATGCAAAATTGATGACCTAATTTTATTTTGATCATTTTCATGTAAGTCTGAAACGCCATACTCAGTGTTGTTATATCTTCATTTGGAATTTTACTGTGAGAATTAAAGAAATTAAAGTTAGGTCCAAGTTTCAAAGTTTCTTGCACTTCTATAGGTATTTGTATGCTACTTAAGTGTTTGATCCAATTTTCATTATTGTGTTCAGTTAAGTTTTTATTTAAATCAATGTTATTTTGGTTTGACAAATTATGGTAGCTTTTATAATTGTTACTATTTATTCTTTTCCTTTGAAATTAATAGACTTAATTTTGTAATATGTTTTTGTTTAGTTTTGGCTTTTAATACTTTTATTTGATCTGTTAATTTGACTAATTGAAGTGTGATAATATTTTGTGGAAAAGTTGTCAATTACTTTTTATTTTGTTGAATGTTTTGTTGTAAAAAGTTTAATTTAGTGTATGATCCTTTAATTAAGAGTGAAATGGTTTTTTTAACAAAGTCATGATATAGATTTATAATTTTTAAGTTATTATCAAGATTTTGGAAAAGATATTACTAAAATTATTTTGTAAAAATTTTGGAATTAATAATTGGGTATTACATTTGTTGCTTCCTTAATGTATTGAAGATTTTACAGTTGGTATTTTGATCTTGGGTAGATGACATCTTGAATTGGTGTTAAGTTACTCCATTTTAATGGTTTAAATAGAATTAGTAGGTACACAGTAGCTGGATGATTTTTTCAAAAGCCGATTTTAAAAGGAAAAACAGCAGCTATTTTTGTTATTATATGTTAAAATTAACAATAACAAGAGGTTAAAATTTATATATTTCGACACCTGGTGCCTTCTTCAGTAATTAGAACGCGTTAATTTTTTTTTACAAACGTTAAGATCTTAAGTATAAAAAACAAAGGTTTACAAATTAAAATAAGTAAGTGAAAAAATAAACCACAACCTTTCTAACAGAAGAGGACGATGAGCATAAGAGGCAACACATCCAAAGTTATGCTTGTATTTGAAAGGTAACGGAGTAACCAATGAATTTGGTCGAAGCCGGACAACTCGGCGCCGCCGTCTCGGCGCCGCCATCTCGGCAGGGTGCCAGCTAGGCGCCGGGACAACTCGGCGCGGAGCAATCTCGGCGCCAGCCAACTCGGCGCAAGGCCATCTCGGCGCCGAATTTAAATTCGCAAACTACTGTGTACACTACGTAAGAAAATGCAGAATTTCGGTATCTGTCGTTTTTGGCTGCCGGGGACAAATTCTGTATCTCGGATACCGATTTACCATTAGAGCAAATGGAGCCGTTCACACACGCATACTTTTGCGTGCCAGAACACACTATATCATATTGTAGGCGTAGCACATATCCTAATTTCTATTTATTTAATACTATAAATCGAATGAGGAGTGCGCTCGTTACTATACAACGATCATGGAGCGTACAATATTTGACAACAAAAAGTTTATTAGCCTAGTAGAGCTCAATTTCTGTGTTTGTGGACTACAGCACACCCAGATTATTTCGACCGAAATAAAAAAACAGCAATGCTAGGTCCATAATGCACGGCACTGGACTGTTTCCGCAAGCCACTGACGGTCCTGCGTATCAGATACAGTCATGTATAGCATTGGTAAAAACAACTCCGAATAATTGATTTCAGATTCCCAATGGGTGTCCGTTATGGAGTAGTCTCATTGTTTTTACATTTTGCTTTATTTTTTCATAAAATGAATATTTTACAAAATTAGAGGACGAGACATTCGAAGCCCCCCTGTATAGTTAGTGGAAAGATTGAGTAGCTGTGCTCAGACACCCTTTTTTACGCTGGTAAAATGTATACATCGTGGCAATGTTTAACATTTTTGTGTAACAAAATTTGCTTGCAGGAAAATCATTATGGTTACTAGAACAACGACTTTCTAGCACAATATCGATGTTGCAACGCAACCATTGTAATTAACAAAAATAGGATTCCAAATAAAAACATTAAATCGGCTCCTACGCGAGCAGATACAATTTAAACCAGCGTGTGGGATTTTAAGTGAATTCTGTTCAAACACAATTTAACAATTGCGTTATAACTGGAAATAACTATATGATTATTTTCAACCAACAATCACTGTTGGAACTAATGTTTTTTAGTTCTGTGTTGCTGTAACTTCCTGCATAATACAATAACTTTGATTGTCTAATTATTATTATTGTTAATTAAATATTTCCAATTACTTATAGCAAGCTCATGGAGACCAGAGCCGCGGGATGTATATGAGCCGCATTTGTCCAAACCTTAACCATTAACCGCCCCCTTAAATGTCAGTGAAAGTAATTTAACAAGTAAATACTTTTATTAGATTATTTGACAAGCAAGGTACTATTTAAATGAAAATAAGTCTTATTAATAATAGTTATTTATATATCAGGGGCGTAAGAAAGAGTTTTTGGCCCGAGGCGTGAAAATGACACCCACGGCCTAGCCGCGGACTCTTAACACGACAAGGTCCATAAACACTAGTTACGCACGAATTTTACAGTAACCTGCAGGATAAAGAGTGGTTGAAAGCAAGTAGCAGTAGCATAAGGTAAACCATTCAGGAAGTGATAAATAGTTACCTGAAATAAACGAGAAGTTTTGTTCATTCTGTATTTTGAGATGATATATTTTTTGAACTGTCAAGGTTAAATTTAATTAAAAGAAGGCAACGTACTGCAGCAGCAGCAGCGATTACTCCTACTTTGGAGGATTCCTTTGCTTCTGGGCCTAGTTCGAGTTTGGTCCTCATTACCTGAGCGCTTTGTATGCTATGACGTTTGCCAGCATCCTCCACAGCCCGCTTGGGGGCTATTTGATTCACCTCCTGCAGAGGCATAATGCTCTCAGATAATTAGCGTACGCCCTAATGATCTTTGTTAGTGATATTTGTTCCTCAAAAGAAACTGTAGCTGTTTTTAGTATGTTATTGTATATTTTACTGGTTCAATATTAGATTGCGTATCGAATTCTGCTAATCACTGCTATGTTAGCGTTATTTGGGGTGTACCTTTCGAATAACTAACGCCTAATCAAAATTATCAATGAAAGAATATCGTACATACGAATTAAAATGAAGTTCTTCAATATATCTATGTTCTCGGTACACGCTCCAACTAAGGACAAAGAAAACTGTATCAAAGAAGCATTCTGTACATCCCTAGAAAGAGAGGTAAACAAAACCCCGAGCAACGACACACAAATAGTAATAGGGGACTTAAACGCCAAAATAGGAAAGGAAGAAATACATCGCCCCACCATAGGTATGCACAGCCTACACGAAGAATCCAACAACAATGGAGAGCGACTCATAGAATTTGCAGCTGCTAAAGGAATGACAATCAAAAGCACAGCATTCCCACACAAACAAATACACAAAGGAACATGGACATCGCCTGATGGGAGAATAATCAAGCAGATAGACCACGTGTTAATCTCTCATAGACATCAATCCAACATCATAGACTCAAGAACGGTGAGAGAAGCGGTAAGCGCGTCTGATCACATGCTGGTACAAGCAAAATACAGAAACAGAATAGACAAAACAAAAGCTATGCAAACACAAAAGAACAGAAAGTATAACACACAAAAACTGGAAAATGAAACCATTAAGAGGAACTACCAGCAAGACATAGAGGAAAGGCTCAGAACACAACCGAAGCAAGAAATAATAGACTCGGTAGAAGATAAATGGAACCAGATAGAGAACACCATCAGACAAGCAGCGGAAGGGAAACTAGGACAGTATAAAAATAAACCGAGGGCAATGTGGTGGGACGAGGAATGCACAAAGCAATAAACAAAAGAAATCAAGCAAAAAAATAATGTTGCAGAGACCAACCAGAAGGAAAACAGAGAAATATAAAATGGAAAGAAGAGCAATAAAAAAGTTATTGAGAAGGAAGAAAAAAGAGTTCCTGGTCAACCAAATCGCAGAGATAGAACAAGCAAGAGGAACTAGAGAGGTCAAAATGATGTACAACACAATTAAAGACTCCAAATAACAGTTCCACCCCAGACCGATAGTATGTAAGTATAAAGAAGGAAGATTCTTACCACAAGAACGGGAAGTAATGGAAAGATGGAAACAACACTTCCAAGAATTGCTATCACAAGGAGAACAAGAAGAAGAAGGAGAATATACAACCACACATACAGCACAACCAGAGATCAAAAAGCTCACACTAGAAGAAGTTACAAATGTAATACAAAAAATCGGGAGTGTGCTCCCCTAGACTTTCTCGCATTCGCCTTGTTTTCTAGCAAATTTGAAAAGTTTATTGCAATGTATATACATACAGCGATAAAATTACATTTTTAGGTAACCACTACCTGTTTAGGTAAAGTGCCGCTTTAGGTTAACCTATCATACTGAAATTTTATATCTGGGAGTTTTTCTCAATAATAAATGTATGTGCAAAATTTCGTGCAAATACCTTGAAGCAAACTGGTACTTTACTTGAATGGATACCGCTACCTGTTTAGGTAAAATGCCACTTCCGGTTAACCGATCATGCTGAAATGTAATATCTGGTAGTTTTTCTACATAAGAAATGTATGTACAAAATTTTGTTCAAATATCTCGAAGCAAACTGGTACTTTACTTGAATAGGTACCGCTACCTGTTTCGGTAAAGTGCCACTTCCGGTTAACCGATTTTGCTCAAAATTTTACAGGAATCTACAAATTTTGAATAATGACTATGTACATAATTTCAAGGGTCCAGCTTATTTCGTTTTTAAGTTATCGTGTTCACACACACACACACCCACACACACACACACGCACACGCACGCACACACATACACACACACAGAAATAATTCGAAAAATGGTTTTTTCGGACTCTAGGAGGTCTAAAACGTCAAGATTCGTCAAAATCTCGAAGTCGATTTTTTGACGATTACAATACTTTCTCTATACTACCGTATGCGAGAAAGTAAAAATGAATAACAATAAAGCCCCAGGGATTGACGGAATAACAGCGGAAATGAGAAAGTATGGGGAGAACAGCTAATTAAAGAAATTTATCAACTAATAGTGCTCATATGGAAGAAGGAAGAAATGCTGAAGAAATGGGAAACAGCAATAATCTGCCACATATACAAAAAGAGGGATAAGCACAACTGAAACAACTACAGAGGCATATCCCTCCTATGCGCTACATATAAAATTTTTACAAACATTCTACAGCGAAGAATAGGGACATATGGGGAAAAAGTAATCGGAGAATACCAGGCAGGGTTTAGACATGGCAGATCTACAGTGGATCAGATATTCACCACGCGACAAATTCTAGAAAAAGCTTGAGAATTTAATATCCCAATATACCAACTACTTATCGATTTTAAAGAAGCGTATGACACCACATCATGGAAGAAGTGGGGGTCCCAGAGAAATTAATTAAACTAACAAGAATGGCCATAGAAAACTCCAAAGCCACAGTGAGAATACAGGACAAACTGGAGATGGTCTGGCCCCAATACTGTTTAACCTCGTAATGGTAAAAATAATAAGAGAAACCACAGACAACACCAGTGGAACCATTATTAAGAAGTCACATCAACTAATCGAATACGCAGACGGTATAAGTTTGGTAGACAGATCCGAAAAAGAGGTTAGAGATGTATATAGAAAAATAGAAACGCAAGCGGGGCTACAGGTCAACGAGCAGAAGACGAAGATGCTAGCAGTAAAACCAATAAGAAGGATAGGGAAAAACTTCACAGTGGAAGACAAAAACTTTGAAGTGGTCCAACAATTCAAATACCTGGGAACACAAATAAACTCTGAAAATAAAATCAAGCAGGAAATCCAACTGAGGGTTGCAGCCGAAAATAGAACATACTTCGCATTACTACTGATATTTAAAGCGTCATATGCAACAAGAAAAACTAAATTAGCAATATATATGACATGTCAGACATGGACGCTAACTAAAGAGAGTGAAGAAACACTGCTTCGTTTTGAACGGCGAATACTGCGAAGAATTTTCGGACCAGTCCAGGAAGATGGTGGATGGAGGATAAAGTATAATTTCGAGCTGAAACAACTATACAAGGAAGCAAATATCATAATTTTCTAAAATCCTAAGATTGGAATGGGCGGGACATGTGGAACGGATGGAAGACAACAGGATACCAAAGAAAGTATACCAAGGACAAATAGAAGGCAGAAGAACAAGAGGATGCCCATGGCAAAGATGGATCGATAACATAGAGATTCAAACTGAGTTTACAAATTCTTGACCTATCTGAGTATATTTGTTGTAATTGAAAAACTTGTTGGCGCTCATCACTGGATCTAGCTGACGGGCCCTCAAATATACTCTCGTAGCCTTGCGACATTTGAAGTTATTTAAGGAATATATAGTTAACAAGAAGTGACATTCACAACCAAGCAAATTGCAAGAAGAACCTAAAATGGCTCGCGGCTTTTGGCAGAGGTGTGTCTCTATATGCTAGCGGCGAAGCGAATTGCGTCTACAAGTGTAAATTAGAATCGGTCTAAATCAGTCAACAATTGCTGCATGACAGTAAAAGCAGTATCAAAAAGTGTTTTTGTCACAAGTCGTGACGCCAATCACACGAGCGGCACACAAACAGCAATTGGGAGTACCCAGTAAAGCGTTGTAGGGCCAGTCGATGACGCAATCTAAGACGTGCTGAATTCAAGGGTATGCAGCAGACAGTTTCAGATAAAATGTTTGGGGTCAGCGTGATAAAGTTACGTTCAAATGCTAGGATTTTCTGCAAGAGGGAAAGAATGTGTTCCGTCAGCGAGTAAGTGTGTAGCTCGAATTTAAACATGGTTGGACTTCAATAGTATCGACTTCAGGCAATTTTACATTACGTTATTGTTAAAGACATTTTGACATTTGCCTTTTTTTAAAACACTTATATCAACGTGATTTTTTATGATTTTTTACGTTGTTCATGTATGTTTGCAACATGCCTGCAAGTAGCTCCTAGCTATAGCGCACTTAGGTTGTTTGAAGATTTAATTCTGGTTTATTTTATTTCTTTTGTGTTTTTATGTGTTTTCTTTGTGTATTTTTCTATGTTTTTAGATGCGTTTTAATATTTTTAATTTATTTCAATCAGTTTCAGTCCGAGACAACACTAAAAGGGGGAACCAGATTCCTGTTTCAACATGTCTTTCATAACCCTCTAACTGAGGTATTAAAAAAAGTTCATGTTTACTGAGCCAGCTAAGGGATAAATAGAGCAAATATCTGTTTAAATATTAAGGCATACTAGACGTACACTAGTTTATAAATACGGTAGTATATAAAAATTTGCTCCTCTCGTGCTTTTAATGCCACAAAGCTCTTTAATTGTTTCACACAGGTCTAAATTACCTATAATATCGTTTCTATAGATCATATACGAACTTGTTAAATGTCATTTTTAGTTTCGAGAAACTTCTTTCCCCTGAAGTTATTGATGCTAGTTAGTGTTAGATAAATTCTTAAGCGACTGAAATATTTGGAAAGGTATCATGTAAATGGCTCTCATCGTATATTACTGTGTTTTACGGCATACGAAATGTTAGAAAAACGTTAAGAATCAATGGCGCCTTTGCAGAGTCTGTACTGTGTAGCGATGCATTTTCTGATCTGTGTTGCTGTGCTCAAGGGCTTTACTCATAACTTCCTTCGCAAGTGGAAGTATTGAAACTGTCTGTCTGTCCTTCTGTTAGCGGTATAGCTCAAAAAGTATTTGTTAGAAGAAGACGATATTTTGCATGCGGATTATACATATATCTACTTGGTCCGAAACTGAACATACTCCCGGTCAACTATATACAGGGTGAGCATCTTATAAAAAATATTATTTTTTTAAGATACTCACCCTGACCTATGTATCTGTCTATTTTTGCGATAACTTAAGAACTATTTGTTAAATAAAGTAATATTTTGCACATAGCTCAGGTTTTTACACTTGGCGAAAATAGGAATATTTTTGACCCAATATATACACGGTATACACCTTAAAAAAATCATTTTTTTTTCTTTGATATTTTCAAAATTGTTAGTTTCAAAACTTCCACTTGTGAAGAAAGTACTGAGTAAAGCCCTTTGCATTTTTTTTCAATTTACTTTCTGTGTGAATAAAAAAAGCATCCTCATTATTTGAATGTGTTATCAGAAGTAATTAAATTTACAAGGATATTTTTGGCAATTCGAATAACCACTTGTGCCTCCGAAATCAGTTTCTCTTGTTTAATAAGGCGATTAAAATCATAATCGAGATCCACAATGAAACATGGGAGATTAAACGATATAGAGCTTCTAGGTAGTTAACATTTAATATGAACGTTGACGATATAGCAAATGAATTTATTTGCTGCACAATGATCGATTATAGTAGTTTACGTAACAAGTCCGGAAAGACCATCTTTATAGGACGCCTAGGCAAATTTCAGGCCGATGCAGAAGGCGAGGCCTGAAGGCCTACAAGTCCTGTAAAGTGTAAAGGGCGTTTTCGGATGAGTTACGTACAACATTTTTAGGCACTCGCGTTTCTTCTTAAGTTTACCTAAATATTGGAACATGACATAACTAACAAGCATTATACCTTCGTAAAAATCTAGAGATATTTGTAGTTGATTTCCTTAGTAACCACAGCCACCAACTATAGCAAACCAATTAGAACGTCAATTTACCAAAATAGGCTTGTAAAGAAAAATTTTCCAAAATCGTCCTATAATGAAATACGAAATAAAACATGTTCCTAATCTTACCTTTTACATCGAGGGATGCTGAATTAGATTAGAACATTCTTTTTAGTATCCTCAAAAACAAATTTTTTGAAGAAATGATAGTCGAAATATGGTCAAAACATAAATAACAAAATAAAAAATTTATACATTTTTGAGTATAAAAACAAAAAGTTCTGTTAAATTTTAATGTTTTACAAAAAGTCCATTTGATTCTTACTTGATCTTGTGTTTTTACTATTGAAGTTGTTTCAAAAATTGTACAAAAGTGGATCATTACACTCTAATAGTAAAATAAATAAGTATACTACAAAAATAAAACATAAAGCTTCGGTTCAGGATCTAGTTTATGTATTGCGATTGGATTAGCTTGAAGTTATTTTTTTATATAATAAATTATCTTAGCTTTGTTTTTAATTATTTTACAACAGAAATTTTTAAGTCCATTTCATTTTTTGTACAATTTTTGAAAGAGAAATCAGTTTAGCACAAAGTAAACCTCGCTTAAGAAGTTGAAAAACTGTTTAAAAAAATAATATAGAATAAATTTTGATTTTATCATTTTACGTTTCTTCCATCCTGTGATTATTGCTTCTAAAAATTTTTTCTCAACAAAAATTCGTTTCTGGGGGCGTTTGATAATGTTAAAAAACGATTTTGAAATCAAATCCAACCTATCTTACCACGAAAGTAAGTTTTAAGAAAAATCGAATTTGGAAAATAAGAAAATAATCCAAATAGATAGCTTACAAGTCGGTACAAGCCTCCAAAATTTCAAATCATAACTTATAACTACTGTTTCTGTATTTCGCTCCGGAGAAAGTTATTGGTTTTTTCTTATATTTTTCCTGGCATCTACAATTTAATATTTAAAATATAATTATTAATTTTGGGTTATATATGAATAAATTAATTATGTAATTAAATGATAAACAATTTTTGAAATCAACATTAAACACATTAATCTCTCACGCTATGCTCCAACAAGAATAAATATCGTATACCTACCTTGACTTCAGAACATACAAAGTACAATAGCCAGTAAAATAATGACAATACTAGACATGTATAACCATAGGCGTAACTTGGGAGGGGCAAGGCGGGACAGTGGCCCCCATACATTTTGCCTTTGAAGTGCAAGGGTAAGATGTTTTGCAATGTAGGTTTAAACATTTTGACGACGTTTTCGACAGTTCGTATTTTTTGACAGGGTTTTGATTTTGCCCCTTCAAGGTGATGCTCCAACTTGCGTCCATGTATATAGCCCCGGTGCACGGCCCGTAAATAAATACAGGCCGGATACATCATACGGACATTATATTATCGTGTGTTCCAAAGAAAAAACTCATTATTTGGGGTAGGCCCTGGAAAGAAAGATAAAAGATCTAGTCACGTATTAACTGAAGTCTGTAAGTGAATGTCAGACTGCAATTTGTTTATAAACACATCTGTCACTGTGACAGGTAAAAGTTTAGACTGCATAAAGTTTCATTGAATCAAGCAAAAAGGAAAATAAGATGGCATGTACACAACAACGACGAATGTAATACTCATAACGGTCAATAAAAATTGTTTTTGTTAAGTGTTTTGTATATTTTTAGGAAAATAATTCAAGGTCAAGATGTAAATTAGTTCTCTCTGACTTGGTAGTTCATTTGCATCAATTGGTATATCTCAAGTTACGGCAAACTTCAATTTGATCATGGCATGCTGCGAATGTGTTTTATTTTTGAACAGGCGATATACGAGTATTATAATTTGAAGATTCCTTAAATGGTACCATAAAAATAAATTTTATTATAGATATGATCAATCAAAATGCCGCTCCTTTGATTAGCCGCCCTTGTGCAATGAACAACCTGCACACCTACACGCGGCGGCCCTGATGGCGACTATTAGAGTTGACCGATAAATCTGGTTCAAGTTTACCTACTTTAACCTCATTTTCACGCTAAAGATCGAAATTCGGAATTTTTGGGACGGGACAGCGACCTAACTGCCTGATTATCGATTGGGAATGCCGGAAGGCGCGACTGCGATTCTCGTGCTACATTAGAACTATAAACATTGTCTAAAAATAGATTCCAACTGATAAGTGAATGAACTTCCAGCCGCGAAGATCATTGCAGCGCGAGTGGAATTTTCCATAACGTTAGCAATTCAAACATCGCTGACTGGTAGCGCGACGATGCAGTCGCCCAAGCAACTTCTGGTCGCTGTCAAGCATCGTTCAAGCGCTATACTTGTCTGCGCGGACTTATCGTGGTAACTGTTAAGGAGGTCAGGATATCGTCCAAGCAGGAGTTACTTTACTGTTTACTTGTCTAATAATTCTTTACTGATTAGAATGTTTTATTCGGGTTGAGTTGCACGAGTCCAGTGACGTCGCCGACAGCTCGAACATCGCTGCAGCAAAATGTGTGAAAATGCGAGCTCCCAGGAATAAATGGCTTGGTAATACCCTTGGAATTTCTTGCAGATATTTTCGTACTTCGTACACCAAACTTTTGGAATTTACAGGGTATCACAATTTTATTAAGCAATCTCATATTCAGTGTTGGGAAAATTTGATATTAAAAAATTAGGAGAATTTCGAGACAGTATTATGTTATACATATAAGTTCTTAAGTTAATTATCTCGGTTCGGGGGTTTCATGCAGCATTGAAATTGGAACTTTAGATATTTGTCTTTAGAGTTTAAATTTAATACAATACACGGTGATTTATAAGGTACGGAGGAGATTCTTAGGATAGATAGAGGGGAGACTAAAGTAAACACTTTTTTATTAATAAAATTTTTAGAAAATCTCTAAAAAGTTACCACGAATTAAAGCTTTGTTAAATAAGTAGTTGTTCGGAAATGATGTTGGTAATTTAAGATTTGTTAGTAGTGGTTGTTATTAAGTTATTAGTTCGGATAAAATGGTGAATTACACTAACGATGAATACATGGACATGATAATAGTTTATGGAGCTACTGATGAAAGTGCTGCACGAGCAAGGCGTATGTATTTAGAAAAAAATTCAAATAAACCGACCCTCTATGTTTGAAATTATATCGTTTCTAAAGAAACAAAGAAATCTTGTTCCTTTGGAAAAAAATCTCTGCAAAACAATTTAAGCAGTACTCAATCAGTGGGAAACTTTTATTAAGACCTTTAAACCACTGTGAGTTTTTTATTATCGGTTTTTCACAAATTTTTGTTAATAAAAAATGTTTACTTTAGTCCCATCTATCTGCCCTAAAAATCTCCTCCGTACGTTATAAATCACCCTGTATATTGAATTAAGAAACATTTAAAACGATACAAGAGTTATTTATAAATATTTAGAAAAATTTATAAAATTCGCTATTTAAACCTTTGTAGATAAGAAATTATTTTCCTTTTTTTAAATATAGATTCATTCACTTCCGAGTTCAGAGTAAGAAAACCAGTTAAAATTTCATCATTACTGTAGTTTGTTATTCAAAGTCAAACATAAGAATCCGAAACATACGTATCATCAACAGTGAAGACTGGACGATCAAATACTAGTTCTGTTTCAACATCAAAGAGAACATTGAAAAAGGTCTGAATAGCTAAAATGAGTCAAGATCCATATACAGATCGATATCTACAAATGGTAAAAACTAAAGAAACCTTGGAAAAATATTTATTTAACAAAACCCAAATTGCAGGAATTAAAAATGAAGTAAGATCATGACCTGAAACTACAGCGGTAATTGATAAGAAGTGATATTTGAAAGTAATATGTGTAGTAATGAAAATTAAAAAAGATTCGAAAAGGCCTTGGCTGTTATAGGTGAAATTTCGAACAAGCAGGAAATACTGATAAAAATATAATACAATAACATGTAGGTATTATAAAATAGCTATTTATATATCTAGGGAGGAAAAGTATTCATTTCTTCACGCGAGTCAATTTAATGCCCGACGCGTAGCACAGTTTCTTCATATCTCGCTATGTATCTTTTAGCATCCTGTAAAGCAGATGACGAAACCCGTTAGAAAACCTTGAACTGCCGCTACCCATTCTTCATTCGACAAGCCAACGCAGCCCTGAAAAGTCTACCGTCATGTCGCGTGTAGAACAACGCGAAAATTCGCCCGTCGACAGTCTTGAGGCTGCCCATTTTAGTTTCATCGAAGCCACAACTGTCGACTAATTCTTAGCCAGCAGTGGACACTACCCCCAGCCAGAATCTGCTCTCAGCCGCGTTGATTTTCACATCTGGATGTAGTCAAATATGAGCTGCACCCAGCTAAGTTGAATATTATGTTTTATTATTTAGTATTGCATGTATGATTTACTGTCAATTTGAAATATTTGTATTTATACCGAAGCTAATATTTTGCATGCGTAAATTACTGCTGAGGTAAGTTTTTGGGCGTATCTTCGTTAGAAGTGCAGTAACGCCTTAAGCGCTGTGAAACAGTGTGTAAATATTGATTTCCCCTGTACACTTTTTCCTTGGGCGAACACATATGAAAATGTATTTATCGCGCGATATGACGTTGCGAGAAGCAGGTAGAATTCTTAGGAATTGTTTTGATTACTGTTCTTGTTGCAGTGGCAATTGCAGGGCTGGCCCGCTTAAATATATTTTTGTGAATGTTTTCTAATAGTTCTTAAATTTACTTTATCATTTTCATTTGCACCCCCTATTTTAAAGTCAAGTAAGCTATTTCGGAAATCAGAAAACAAGGTAGGTCCAAATCTCGAATCTCGGCATGTACTATTGCGGCCAAAAAAATGCACACGTCTTGTTTACATTGCGTATGTATAGTTTTATCAAGTGGACTAACGTCACTTGACTTTCGGTTGTCAACTGACATTATGCCTTCAAAACTTAAAATTCCGACTCATGTTCTAAGCCAGGCCGAAAAAGGCCGATGTCGAAGCGAACGCACTATATCGAAAAGGAAATGGAATGTTGATTGGCAAACACATTAGCACATTGTTCAACACTGTTGCACTGCATAAACTCTTGTTACTCTTTTCTGGATATAATTTTGTAACTATTTGATACTACTCCTTGGTACACTGTTGTGTTCACTTGTTCCAACGTCTACATTAGGTCGCCTTCTTTCAGTTCGTTGATTTGCCAATAGATTTTTGGCCCCCTGACATGTAAACAACACATTCACAAACAGTTGACGTCCACCGCAACTACGATTTTACAGCTAATCAGTGTTTTTACACATCCTGGTGTGGTAAAATGACTAGAAAACTTTTAGCTTTCAGAGACCCTTAACAAAAAATGTTCTTTGCAGTAATAAAGGGCATTTGCAACGCTAGTTACGTAATTCCTCTTACAGTTGAGGTTTAAAGAAATAAATAAAATTGATATTTACGACTTACACGTTTAAAAGCCAACTACAAAATTTACTGAAGTGAGCTTGCATGATGTCAGCGGTGATTTTGATATTTAAAAGCAAAATCTCGAATTTATATATATATATTTTAAATATGTCGACCAAAAAGTGTAATACAATACTCCGTGCGTTATAGATATTAACGATACTAATTTGATTATGAGCATCTTAACGATGCGAGTTTGATTGCCGGAACGAGGTGGTGAGCCGAGTTCTGTTGCAATCAAATGAGTTTTGTTAAGTGCCATAATAGTATATTGTTCAATATTTTATCTTCATCAATAAATTCTGGTCTAATTTATATTTTGTTTTGCAAAGAAGAGTGAGGTAATCGATATTACCTCACCGAGTGCGGTAATATCATCCATTACCCCAGTGGTGCGGTAATAAAGCTCTTAACGATACTCCAATTGATTTGGTAAGTAGTCTATAACAAAACCGATGAAGATAATAGAAAATAGATATTAAGGATACAAGTTTGATTGCCAGAACGAGGCGGTAGGCCGAGTTCTGCTGCAATCAAACGAATCTCTGCCATAAGCAAATTGTTCAATAGTGAATCTTCATCAATAAATTCTGGTTCAATGTATTTTTTCTATATAAAAAGACGGCGGTAATATCCAAAAATGAATAGAAGCTTTGGGAAGATAACTATAATATTCAAAATTTGATTGCCTCCATGCCAAAAAGATTCCAACAGGTTTTAAATTGCAACTCAGCGTTTACAAAATATTAAGTTCATTCAATTATTTACAATACATTTTAGGTTTGTAGATTTTCTTAGTTTGACTTCTGTTTTCAGTTTCTGTTTTTTAATATACGTATATCATCCGTCATGTCTTTTACTGTAAGCTAGTAGTAGGACAATTACCCCAAAATCAGAAAAAATGACAAGTAGGTCAATATACACTAAGCAACTGTGGATAAAACCAAGTAACTACATTAAGTAATGTGCGAATTTTTAGTCCGTATTTCCCATCGTCAAGAAACATTTTTCAGGTGGAATTCCTCCATTACATCATCGGCATATACACCAGGTGTCACTTTTAGATAATACGAATATCCATTACCGCACTCAGTGCGGTAATGAAGCTCTTAACAACACTAAAATTAAATTTGGTTAATAGTCTATAACAACACCATAAAGATAAAGCGTTTTACAGCACTCGGTTCTAAAATGCAACCTGCTGCACTTGTAGTGTAAATAACTATTACGCTAGGGTTCAGTGAGGTGTCATTTTTGTTTCTATTATTAAGTCTTTCGTAACTTATGAGTAAACTCAATTAGATTTTAGACATTTATTATATTTTATTAAGTTAATGACAACCTTCTTCTTGCTCCAGCGTTCAAAGGGGTGCTTTTTTCTCTATTCATAGCTTTCTAGTCGTGCTTTCTACTTGCGTATTGTCTATAAATCTAATACAATAAACTGGCTTGTGTGTACACTCCTTTAATAGGTACATGTATAGTAAAAAAACATTGTTTTCAGTTTCGCTTTAAAAAATCTATTGACTGGTTTCAGAAGTATGTACGTATGTGGTAGATACATAGAAAGTTCAAAACGTGGAATAAGCTGAAAATGGATCCGATAATCCACCACAACTTCTAGGAATTGAATAACTGAATAATCTAATGCGTTTTTCGAATAACTCATTTAGAACGACTTTTGGGTCCTTACAAGAATTATTATTAATCTAAACTGGTTGCAATCTGAGTTATACACAATATTTAATCGCCTTTCCTGGCAATAATAATAATAATGCCATATATATGGCGACGGTCTCCCTTTTTATGCAGTGGAAAATGTGCTGTCCTTATCTAATAAAGTGGCATTTTTTACCTATGTATGATTATTATATTATAAATTGGCATTTTTACCTATGTATGATTATTATATTTTCATAGAGTATAACTTCTTGCTATCAATTGAGATTCGCCATATTGTGAGGGTCGTGTATTTCCAAACATTTTTATTTAGGCTATTTTATTTCTAGTAAATTGTATGGATTTTAGTAGTAAACAGTTATGGCTTTTGAACGAAAGCTTTCGTATGATTTGAATAGGTTGTAACCCGACACCTTTTGCAGCTGTTAATAATGCCGCGGGATGTAATAAATATCCCAACGCATAACATAACGAGAGGCGACAACTATATTAGATTTATGACAGGGGTCTTAGGCGGATTTGGGAAACAGATAGCCCAAACCAAGAATTTATTAGGTTGCGATTTCAACCAAAGGAACACGCATTGAGGGTAGTTCGAATACGCAGTGGGAAATCCCAATTTAAAACTTTATTGAAAATGGATAAAACCATCGTGGGTTTTAGAAGGGCAACTGCCAATTAACGCAGCGCCGCTCTGGTAACGAAATTTAGATTTTTTGTCAGTGGCTGAACACTTCGCTACCCGGAATGGAGGGGTTTTCGTAAGTTGTATAAAAGGCATCTAAATAGGACTGCAAAGAAGAAAGCCAACTCTGGTGCGTGTCTACACGTAATACGGAGAACTACTAGAACAGTTTGTTACTTATTTAACTCTTACATCACTAGGTACAGCGCAGCCCGACATTGCAGGGTTTTCTCCTGTTAGTACGGTGGCGTGAGTACCAATTCTTTGTCTCTCTCTTACTTCACTTAACACTGCCCGACACCGCAATAACCAGAATCAAACTGGCAGGCAGCCTTTCTTGCCGCTAGGCGAGCTTCCAATAAACGTCCATGCCATACTTTCCTTCTATCCCCAATCCTCTAATAATATATTCGTGCGTTTTGGCTTCTCTTGATTTTTGTAAGTACTATAGCTTGCTTCTTGTCTTGAAAGTATTATTCACACCATTTGTCAAGCCATATTTACCATTTATCTACCAGTAAATTATCAGGTCCCGGATGGTGTAGCTTGAACAAGAGTCCACGTACGATCAGTCGAGTTAAGCAACGCTCTTTCTGGTCAGAACTTGAATGGGAGTTTTACGGCTGCTTCTCTGGGAGCCTCGTGGTACGGCTGCCACGGAAATAGTTGATCCCGGATGTCATAATAACATCATGACAGTCATTAGTGGGGTTGGAAGTCCCCATAAAATGTAGGCGACGCCTATAATTGGCCTAACGGCTGTTGGCTGAGTACGAATTTAAAAAAATCCTTTCTGGGCCGTTGGGCTATTGATTTTCCTTTGACATTTTATTCTTTTATATAAAACTTCAAGGTTACGTGTTACTGCAATTTTTCATTGGAAATACTTTTTGGGTGCTTACAAGAATTCTTATTAATCTAAACTGATTGCAATCTGAGTTAGATAAAATATTTTATCGCTCTTACTGCATAGCAAACAACTGACAAAATAAGAGACAATGGATAATGGTAAGAACATGATATATATGGCGACGGTCCCCTTTTTTATGCAGTGGAAAATTTGCTGGCTCTATTTAGTCAGCTAGCATTCTTTTACCTAATATGTATGATTATTATATTTCCATCGAGTAGAACTCTCTATCAATTGAGTCCTCTCTACCTTATTGGTTGAGTGTAGTCATTAGGTCTTCACTTTATTATTTCTTATGAAGTTTACGACCTCTTTTACTTTCTTCAAACTTCAATGGTGTTTCTTTATTATTTTATTACTTTTATCGAAAGGTATAATGTTCAACCTTTGGTCTCTAACGACCTGGCGACATCTTCTTCGTCTCTATTTATCATTTTGTTATTCTTGCCTCCCATATATCTATATACTTTTGGTTACCTTATTTTCCTTGTATCCTCAATCTGCTTATAAAATATTCGTGCGTTTTAGCTTCTTTTGATTTTCGTAAGTATTCTAACTTAGTTCCTGTCTTCCAAACATTGTTCATATCCTTTTCTAGCCATGGTTTCCATATTATACCGGTAAATTCTTTCTGGGTCGTTGGGCTACTAATTTTTGTTTGGTTTTTCACTTTTAGCACCCTTTTATGTTACCGCAGTTTTCCCTCAGCTCTTATTCACTGGCTTTTAATGATTGTAGATCTAAAATTCAAATGACTTTGTTTTTTTAAATTGTACATACAACTATACAACTAAAACAGCGTTTCGCTAAACATTCTTTAACAAATGATTTTGTAATGAAAGCTTGAAAATTATTCGTTACGGTTTTATGTTGCTTGTGAAGCTGTTCGGTTGTGAAATTCTTGAAGAATTCTTTCATAATAAAACTTGAGGGTTACGTATTACTACGTTTTTCAATGTAGTTAAATGCACATAAAGCCGTCCGTTATTCAATATCGACGATAAACTATTGTATTTCCGTCAATGATGATAATGCTATTTCGTAGCTGTTTGATGAGTCGTTTTGAATGGCTCGCCCCCGGCAAGGACAAATTTATTTCTGTGTAATAACTATTTCACATAGGTATAAATAAGTTATGCTAAATCGAAATACTACACTAATTTTGTATGAAATTATCTAGTCTTTGCACTTTCAGTGGCTTAATTGGCGTCGTCTGAATAAATCGACCTAGGTACGTATTTAACAGAAGTCTCATTTGTCATTGGGGTCCATTAACCAACATTATCGGCTGAATTATTGCAACCCTGAAGTGCAAAATATAGACCATTTTTGCAGCACTGGAGGATACAAGTTCATTTTATTGACCTTAAATGGACAAACAAGGTCTCTTGCATGCTTTGAAATAAACACGAAAGGAACCTGTGATCCTGTATCACTCACTATTCATTCAATCCATCAGTTTGCGTCGTATTTAAATATTATCCGAAACAACATTCCAATTATCTGAGCCATGGACTTACAGAGTTAGGAAATTACGCTATTAGTACTAATCATTGTGATTAATATTATCAATCAATTCGTCATCATTACAGCTGTTTCTTTTGATGCAGCCACTTGACCTTGTCCCCGGCTACTAGAAGTGATACGTTTTATCATTTTCTTAAAATAAATTGATTTGAATACGCTTAATAACGTTTTGCAACGACCCATGAAATATGCATAAACAACGCTGGGGAATTATTAGAATTGCTAATGGCTTTTCCAGTTATACAAAAGCTGACGACACGACAGTAACACTTAAAAAAAGCATTTGCAATTTGACGTCTTCCTACGTTAACATTAGTAAACTAAGCTAGAAGTCACGATTTGCATGTTAAATCATAAACAATTAACTTACTATCTAACGTCTTCCTGTGCTAAATTTGGTTCGCTTAAAATTAAGATTGATAGCAATACCGCAACAGGAAGTTTTTGAATAGATTTGTTTGTCACAAGCACGCCAATTACGACGAAGGTTTGGAATAAAATTTTCCGTTGGTTGCACAATTGATTCCTAAAACTATATCCAACCAGTTAGTGCTTCCTGAAATAGCCAACATAGGAATTAAACGAATTTGATGTTATAACAAGCAGGACTAAATAATGGGCAAATCGAAAACGGTTCAACTAATTTATTAATATAAATTCCGAAAAACCGCCAAAAAGTTTCGAATACTGCTGGAAAACGCAGATAAGGACGTCAAGGACGCAAAACGTCAAATAGTCGCAATATAAATTGCTCTTATAATAACGTCAATTTTTATCGCTGCATCATGACAAATCGATAACTATTTACCAGTCTGAAACTTTTATGGCTTATCTATATCTACCTTCGTATTAGCACATACAACATTTTATTATTCAAATAATCATCATAATGGGCAACTTTTATACCATTTGCATTAAATTAGCCGTCATATTACAACGGCCCTGTTTACGGTCCCATTAAACGCTTATAGCAAATATTTACTTAACCGGCGCTCGCATATTTAGATACTTTATATTTATTGCATCTAGTTTTGCTAAAATTTGAACTAATATTAAACGGGTTAAGTAAATATGGTGAGTCTTTTATTTCAATTGTTTAATACTGATTGTTTGTTTTACAATCCAGTTCTAACTCTAATTGCTGTTTACGTTGTAATATATTTAACAATAGCTTGAAAATGAAAACACAAACGTCCATGCGAACCAAAATACATGGAATTAACTATTGTATGGTTAAATATGGAGTTAGTAAACGATTATAAATGTATTGTTTACTACATATAACAACAATAACAAATATCAGTGATATACAGGGTGTTCAGTAAAGAATGGGCCAAACTTTAAATATAGTTCATTTCGACAAAAATAAGCTGATTTAACCCAACTTACCTTAGTCCAAAAGTTAGTACTAACGGAGCTAGAGCGTGTCAAAGTTGAAAAAAATAAATCACATTTTTTTAATATATTTCGATCACTTCCAGCTAATTTCACGAAATTTTGTATCCGGGGATTTTTTGGCATGAAAATTTCAAATTGATCAACGATTCAGTTGTATCTTCTAGAGGGCGCCACATGCGACCATTAGGACACCGTTAAACCGCTGCAACTTGTTTGTGTCACGGTGTCATTTTCGACTGGAAAAATCTTTTTCCCTATCTTTTTTGCTTAAAAAAGGTATATCTTATTGAACTCGCTAGAAGTAATAGTTTCGCAGAAAAAGGCATCTAAAACTGATCATGTGTAAAATTATCGTAAAGAAAACTCATATTATTGAGTAAATAAAGGGTGTTTTTTTCAGAGTGGGAGAACTTTAAATTGAAATAAAACACAGAAAAATGTTTTTAATATCCATAAAATTGGCTTTATTTGAAAGATAATTTTATGGCATTTATGTTTGAATATGATTTCGGGCATGTGACCGTCGCGGCTGGCGTGTACATGACGTAATCTGGAGATCCAATTTTCACACACTCTTCGCAGTAAATCAGGCTGTATTTCGGCAATAACGCGTCGAATGTTGGCTTCTAAGTGCTCAATTGTTTCCGGTTTATCGACTTAGACATACGACTTTACATATCCTCAAAGAAAATAATCTAACGGCGTCAAATCGCACGAAAGAGGTGGCCAGTTAACAGATCCATTTCGTGGATCCATTTTGTGGATCTGTTAATTGGCCACCTCTTTCGTGCAATTTGACGCCGTTAGATTATTTTCTTTGAGGATATGTAAAGTCGCATGTCTAAGTCGATAAACCGAAAACAATTGAGCACTTGGAAGCCAACATTCGACGCGTTATTGCCGAAATACAGCCTGATTTACTGCGAAGAGTGTGTGAAAATTGGACCTCCAGATTACGTCATGTACACCGTACACGCCAGCCGCGACGGTCACATGCCCGAAATCATATTCAAACATAAATGCCATAAAATTATCTTTCAAATAAATCCAATTTCATGGATATTAAAAACATTTTTCTGTGTTTTATTTCAATTTAAAGTTCCCCCACTCTGAAAAAACACCCTTTACTTTGACATCCTGTATCTTTGTTATTATGGACTTTGGTACTAGGCTAAGCTGAAGTAAATCAACTTATTATGGTCTAACTATTACGCTGTTGCGGTATGGCCCATTATTTACTCAACTATCTGACTTTAGGATAATTTACATTCATGATCAGCTTTGGATGCATTTTTATTGAAATAAAATAGAAATTTAGTAGGTGTAAATCAAATATAGTAAAACTAGAGTGTATAAAAAGGGATTTGATATGGTGATGTAATTTGTTTCCATTATTGAAAATAACAAACTTAAAAAATGTATCATAAAATTTTGGTGTAATTAAAAATATTATAAAAATGTTTTGAATAATAAAAAGGGAAGTAATTAAAATCTATAAGGTGAAATAAAATGGAAATTTAAAATAAACAAGAATAGATAAAGCCATAAACTAATGAAGATTGCAAGTATGTGGTAAAACCTAATGGATAGCAGAAGTACTCTACAAAAGTGAATCATTGGAGAATAATAATGGGTCCAGTTTATTTGAAAAGTCCATTTGACAGAACACATTAATCAAGTTGGATTATGTCAAACTGTTTGGTGCTAAAGGACACTTCCAGAAGAGGATCGCCAGGGTAAAAGAGACACATTCCAGGAGGTTTGTGAATGCAGTAGTGCAGGTAGCTGTCTGCAAGTTTGGTCTGTTGACTGCGTGCTGTAAAAAGGGTTGAGTTGCTGATGTGGGACGATTAGGACGTCTTGTCTGTCCGTGGACCATGCATTGCAGGAAGGTGCTGGAGAGAGTCGATTAGTCGGCAGAAAGGAGAGGTTTGGTTAGCATTTGGAGATTTGTGCGGACCAAGTGAAAGGTGGGTCATTTCTTATTAAAGTCATAACTATGAAAGGAAATAAAGACAATAAAGAGGTCAACTATTTATGAATGAATTACTTACTGATTTAATATTGTTGTGTACCATTGTAACGATTTGTCATTTGAATTTCAAATCTATTTTGACATTTGGTTGCCATAAGTTATTGTGACTTATGCGAATGATATTGGAAATATAAGAACATCAATTTTTCAGAAATCAGATAACTAGATAAAGGAATAATCTAATAAGAATTATTGACATTCTAATACAAAATAGGGCAATTTTTAATTTAAAAATAGATTAAAATAACTTGAATTGTATATTCATAGTATATTAAAGGCACTGTAACGAGTATCTTAACAAATTTATGACGACCCAATGCGTTAAAAATTAATAATCAAAATTAAAAGCTTATTAAAAAGTAAATAAAGACAACACGTTGTAAGGGTCAGTTAATATTTATGGCGCCGAAACTAGGAGCCAGTGCAGTATTATCTGTAACCTCTTTTACCTACCGGTGTAGAGGCTGGTGCTTTGTACTCTAGCATCTGACGGTGCAGTGCTCAACTTGCCCCAGTTTTGAGTTACAACGTTGGAGTACCCCTTTTGAGCGTGCGTAGCAACCACTGTGTTAGATGTGTGTGCTGGTGATGTGTTGATCTTGTTACTCTATCTCCTAGGTCTGTGGTTCCGAGTAAAGCACAGTTTGGTGCCCAACTGTGAATAGTCTCACCTAACCCGATATCGATCGCCAAGGCTGCGGAAAAATTCCACCCACCGTGGGATTCGAACCAAGGACTTGCTTAATGCAAGCCTAACACTCTACCAACTGCGCTACACGGCTTCTTTTAGTTTAAGCAATTATATGTTTAAATTTTTGTGGGATTATTATTAATTTTTGACGTATAGTTTATTATACAAAGTTGTTCTTGATGTTCTCTAACTACACTTAAATTTAATGACCGTACTTATGAATCCTCCTGCATAGTAAGAATAGTGGTAGACCCAGCACTGAACAATAAATGTGTTCCACTAATACAAAGATTGCATCACTAGTCCTCATGCCTTCTACAAATCCATATTAATGGCTTGATAAAATATTATTCCTCTTGAGGCCCGATATAACTACTGACTCTTTAAGTGAACATGGATAATATTGATAATAACCTTGTGCAAAACATTCGTTGAATATGTGCGACAGAGACGTCGAAACATCATCAATGATACATTTCAGCACTTTCGCAGAAATGTTATGACTTCCAGGTGACTTTGTATTCTTTAATCATTCAACTATGCTTTTTACATCTCTTGGTTCTATAGCAGTTAAGAAAAACAAGTCATTATTCTTTTGGATGTTTTTAAGCATTTGGATTTGGCGGATGTCATTTATACTATCTTTTTCTGTAAGTTGACGGTAATGTTAATACAAAAATTGTTAAAATTATCGGAAGAAATATTACCTGACAATTTATTTTCAGTATTTATATTTTTGTTAATGGACTCGTTAGCTCTTTTCCAGATATCTCTAGGCTGATTATCTGCATTTTAAATGTTTTCCTGTCCATTGATTTGTGTATAGGTAGTGTTTAATAGGTTAAGTAAAGATTTTTTATAATTTTGTTATTAGGTTGAAGAATTATTTTTATTATAGAAATTTAAACCAATTGAAAATGCTAAGCCTAGCATTAACAAACTCCTTTTTGCTTAATTTGTTTTTAAATTTATCGCCATTTTGACCATGCTCCTTACGAGTTTTTCATGTACCCGAATCTGAAATTAAAATTTAAAAATTCCGAAAAAGCTAACAACACATCGGACAAACAATAAATTAACGAATTCAGTTACGGCTACGTTTTACGGAGTGCGTGAAAATTATAATAATGCCAAAATATAAGTTACAAATACACTAAATTTAGAAACAAAATCGGCAGAAATTCTCTAAAACCTAAAAACCATGTCGCTGCCTATGAACTAGTTTTAGACATATTTGACCTCGTTAGTAGTAACTATGTGTTTTTTATACGTACAAAATTATTGTTTTATGCTTGCAATCTCTTCGTAATCTTCAAATTCTCGAATGTTATGAATATTAAAGCAAAAGAAGCCGATACACCAAACGGTAATTTTGTTTAAATTAGCTAATAAGTAAGTACATTTAAATTGAAATGAAAAATCCAGCGATTTCTCTTTTAAAATAAGAGAATTTTAATGGCGGAATTCGAGCCAATAGACTTTCTAATTGAACGAAATATCAGTATCATCCTCTTTGTCATAAATTAAGACATTAAAGAGCGCAACCTTCCCGCTCTATCAAATCATTTCTTGCTATAAAAGCATACTTTGTAAGCTGTTTGATTGCTTTCTAATAGCTGGTCGATAAGTAAAATTGAATACTTTCATCTTCATTCTAATATTTCTGAGCAATAAAGATATGACTTTATTCTTAACTGAATTATGGTTTGAAAATGCAATTACTTTTTATTCCAGTATCGATGTGTTTTTAAATTTTATTGCAAGTTGGGAGTAAGTGCGCAATCCTTACATAAACCTGCTGACGTTGAGTGACTCTCAAATTTAAGTTGTATCTCAATTAATGCTCATCACATCAAGATAAAATATGGTTTAATACTTACAATACAAATATGTATAATAGTTTCCCTGCAGACAGAACATGCCCGTTAATGATTGGATGAAATGGAAATACATAATTAAAATACGCACTTCCAAGCTCCAGATAGTATTTTGATTTTTATTTGTTTACGCGAACTGATTTTACATATTAAATAACATATAAAATATTTGTTTTATTTACAATGTGCAGGACTATTATAAAAGTGTTTGACGATGGCGGCTAAGGAAACAAGATCAGTATCTAAGACAGGCTTGTCACTTTTCTAAAGGTGAAAATAGGGATGTGGGTCCGGGCGTGTTCCCCAGGGAAAATTTTTTCAATATAATTCTTAAAACTGGCACTTTTAGGTACCCTGAACTCCTGGATATAAGAGATAAAATTAGAAACATGTGTAAAATACCAACACACTTCGGGGGCCTATATAATACACCCTGATAAAGAGGAACGTTAATAGTAATTTATTATACAAGACGATAAAGTTAAATTTTATCCACGAGTGAATCGTTTAACGTCGAGACGAAGTCGAGACGTTAATGATTCAAGAGTGGATAGAAATAACTTTATCGTCGTGTATAATACAATATTTTTTTCTATAGCAAGAACTTTAACAATTTCAAAAGAAAATAATGACAGTCAATCACATTTCAAAATGTCAGTAGCTAGATTGGGTTGCTACGATAATACGAAGCTGTCATATTTAATTTAAACAAAAGTTAGAAAATTAAATTACTTTATCTATCCTTGATGTGAAAGTGCTACTTTATCTACCCTTGCTGTTAAAGTAAATCTTGACCTTTTGTTTTGAGTTGATAAAAGCACACTTTAACGTGTGCTATAGAAAAAAATATTTTTTTGTCATTTTTCTGGATGCTGGAGAATATTAAAGTGATTTGAAGATATGTTCTACCATTACCTACAAGATTTATTTATGAACCATTTTTTAAATTTTACGCAAAAAATATGAGTGTGGCGAAAAGACTAAGAGCTAAACAAGTTTTTAAATAAATCTCGCTTCCTAGTACATCTTATATTGTAAGAGCGGATGTCGCCGGTCGCCGGCCGTCCAGACGTAAGCAGGCGCGCGCACACGCTGCATGAACGGCCTGTACTAGCAAGTGGCGCGCGCTCACGAATGGCGAGACCGCATTTGTATTGTTAACGCTGGCAAGGCCGGACGTCGGCTGGCCACCAGCCTAAGCAAGCATTTTTATTGTTAACCGTTTCTTTACGCTGGCAGGGCCAGACGTAGGCTGGCCACGAGTTCTAGTATTTCTGTATAATCAAATTTTTGTCCCTTACAAAATTTGAATACAACCATGGTCTTTAAAAGATTTAAAATAAAAACTTTATGTGCATTTTTTTTGTGTTTTCTCTATGATCACCGGCAGTTTTTTCGATCACTAATTGAATTAAACGTGATGGATACTAAAAGTATTATAAATCAATGACGTAGAAGCAAATGTAATTTTAGTAATACATTGTTACATACAAGTACTTAAAATATGTATAAAACATCGGTTTTAATTAATACTTTTATTTATTTTTACAAAAGCATTATGGAAGGTACATAATAGTTATGTACCAAGGGCATTATGAAGATGTTTATACTCGAGGGTGTAAACATCAAATAATGCCCGTGTTGCATGCAAAACATGTCTTATACTAGTGTTTCTTAATAACCTAAATAATGGATTAGGAAGCTTATATTGGGTGATCAACTATTGCTGTGAATGCATTGGCGCATCGAGGTACGTGACTAGTCGGAAATTTGAGGCTTTTCATTTCTGACCATTCACGTACCACAGTTATTATGGGTATTATTTACCCCATAATATGCCTTGTATCCCAGTTATTAAGAAACAATAATGTACTAGTAAGACATAAACTAATGCTTTGTTAGCTTTAAACGATTCATTATAACATCAATGACTACGTGGATAGAATTTCCGGCCGGACTAACTCAAGGAGACGGTGTGCAGTTCTGTATGTACTAACAGTTAAATTTAAAAAAGCCAAAATGAGCGCCAAATAATCTTTTAATTAACGACAAGTGTATCTAGGCGTTCAACTAAGAATTAACAAACCCAGTATAGTCCAGTCGTTGAACGTTTTCCGCTCCGAATTCTTTGAACCTTGACCAATTGACGTGAAATTTGGTGAGTGGTTAGGAGATGGCTCAAGGAGCAAAAGTGACATAGTGCCGAGGTGCGCTTTTACCCTGAGAGTGGATGCCACCTCTTCTCGGAGGTGGAAATGTGTTCACTCAAAATAATCCCGTAAATGGATAGAGGGACAAATTCTAAGTAAAAAGATTCTATATAGTTTTTTCGATAGATCGATATTTTTCGAGCTATTTGCGATTGAAAACTTAGATTTTTCGTTATAAAAATGTATGTTTTTGGACGGTTTTTCGCGAATAAGTCGAAAACTTCGCGTTCTATCAAATAAGTTGTAATAACCAAAAATGAAGCTTAGAAAACAAGAAAGCGATTGGTTTTTTATGAATGCTCTAGATCCAAAATAAAAGAAGTTATGGCTCGTTGAAGAAGATATATTTTTTGCAACAACTTGGTTCGAAGTAATCAACGTTAATTAATGAAAACCGATGCATTTTTCGGGAAAAACTTAAAGAAATTTTTTTGTAGTGATTGAAAAGAGCTTTAAAACGAGCACTGCTAAAAGTCGATTGCATTATAACTAAGCGAGTTACGATGCAAAAACGGTGGGCCACTCGAATTTTTGAAAAAAAAATGAGCGATAAAACCCCAGCCATTCCACTAGAATTGATATTGACCATTACCCCTTTACAAATTACTTTATTTTAGTATTACTTATGTAGTCCAAAAGTTTGGGCGGGTTAGAATGCGTATTTTTCGAAAAAATATGATGAAAATGGAAAACGTATTTTTCAAATTTCTTTTAAAAAACCTTATTTTGAAAATACCTAAAACTAAAGAAAAAAACCTAAAAAAATAATATAGTACAAAAATGTGGATTTTTTCTTAACGAACATTTTAGTTTTTTTTAATTTCTGCAGGAAAAAAAATAACGGAGATATAAATGTTAGAAGTTTGCATTATAAGGCGCGCACCACCCCTCCCGAGCCCTTCAACCCTTTACTTGTTGAATATGCAAAGTCTGAGCATGTCGAAAGCTTTTGGATTACATGAGTAATACTACAATAATAGTAATTTATTATACAAGACGATAAAGTTAAATTTTATCCACGAGTGAATCGTTTAACGTCGAGACGAAGTCGAGACGTTAATGATTCAAGAGTGGATAGAAATAACTTTATCGTCTTGTATAATACAATATTTTTTCTATAGCAAGAACTTTAACAATTTCAAAAGAAAAAATGACATTTCAAAATGTCAGTAGCTAGATTGGGTAGCTACGATAATACGAATCTGTCATATTTAATTTAAACAAAAGTTAGAAAATTAAATTACTTTATCTATCCTTGATGTTAAAGTGCTACTTTATCTACCCTTGCTGTTAAAGTAAAACTTGACCTTTTGTTTTGAGTTGATAAAAGCACACTTTAACATGTGCTATAGAAAAAAGTAATTTGTAAAGGGATAATGGTCAATATCAATTCTGGTGGAATAGCTGGGGTTTTAACGGTCATTTTTTTTTTCAAATTTTTGAGTGGCCCACCGTTTTTGCATCGTAACTCGCTTAGTTATAAGGCAATCGACCTTTAACAGTGCTCATTTTAAAGCTCTTTTCAATCACTACAAAATTCAAGTTTTTCCCGAAAAATGCATCGGTTTTTCGTTAATTAACGTTGATTACTTCGAACAAAGTTGTTGCAAAAAAAAATCTTCAACGAGCCATAACTTCTTTTATTTTGGACCTAGAGCATTCATAAAACAACCAATCTCTTTGCTCTTTTCTAAGCTTCATTTTTGGTTATTGCAACTTATTTGATAGAACGCGAAGTTTTCGACTTATTCGCGAAAAACCGTCCAAACACACATTTTTATCACGAAATATCTAAGTTTTCAATCGCGAATAGCTCGAAAAATATCGATCTATCGAAAAAACTATATAGAATATTTTTTACTTAGAATTTGTCCCTCTATCCATTTCCGGGATTATTTTGAGTGAAAACTTTCCACCCCCGAGAAGGGGTGGCATCCACTCTCAGGGTAAAAGCGCACATTGACGCTATGTCACTTTTGCTCCTTGAGCCATCCCCTAACCACTCACCAAATTTCACGTCAATCGGTCAAGGTTCAAAGAATTCTGAGGTAATAGCATATTTTTACCTTCAATGACTGGACTAGTAGCATAATCATTCTGAAAAAAGGTCAAGACAAGCACAAGTAGCAGCAACAGTAACAAAACCACAATGCTAGTATCACAGAATAATAATCACGAATTCAATATCATATTGTACAAAGTACAGGTGACTATTTGCTAAACATAGTTTAACGTAGAATAATACAACTATGCCAAAATTTAAGGTGCACCCCAGAACATATAAATTTACTGGCCAGTAAGTTAACATATACAACAATTTAAAAAGTACACAAATAAATTACCCTAAACACTACAACAATTTAAAAATATGTAACGGAGATTACTCTATGCTCCGAGAATGGAAAATCGTTAAGTGCACTACATATGCTTGGTTCGTAAAGCGAACGGCAAATTGGTGGCGAACTCCACAGCAACATCTACGAGCCCTGAGAGAACCCCAGTAGGTAAGCAGCAAACAAATGGAGTACTTAACGCACCGGATCACTGGCTACAGCATTCAATTGGTGTTAAAGCAAGGAAACAAAAAGTAATAAAACCTGTTACTGCAATTCCTTTTGTCGAACCCCCGAAAGCCCAGTCGAAGCTGGCACGATGCGTTGAACGTTATGCCCCACATAGAACATAGAAGGCTAGATGCAGCAGATACCTTCAAGGTCAACACAGGTCCGAGGTCATGGGCCGCAATGCAGGTCAACGAAAACTGTCCGGAACGACACGGGTGGGTTAAAATTTGGGGCTCCAACTGCAGCTGAAGAACATGCCCAACATAGGATGACAAGCATCTTAAACACTGTACGAAGAAACTTTAAACGATTTACCCAGTAAAACGGGCACGTGCGAGAAGTAAAACCAGCGTGTTCACAACATCCGTCAAAAATTTGACGCGAGAAAAAACTTCTCGTCAAATTGCCAAGCAGTAATATTCCGCCTTCATCAGCGAGGGCAAATTCTATCAAAACGAGGACCGATCGCCCCCAGGAACTTGGACAATTATTGGGACGCTAATAAAGCCACAAAGGAAAACGGATAAAACAAAAGCCACCATTATCGCATTCCGTACCGATAACCAAAATGCAGGCAAGCGGGGAGCGCGCGAAATTCAAATCATGCGCTAGAGATATCGGAAAACATAGACGGCGCGCAGAGAACTGCGAAATTCTAGAGGCGCAATTTAAACGTAACAAATTACGAACAATTTGTTTCTCCAACTTTACTTTTTGTAACTGCGTACTCTAAAGTTCAAAATCGGGATATTTAGCGTCCCGACAGCCATTGCGTCGGGTGGTAACTCTGGTCTAAGATTAGTTCACATATTTACAATCAATTCGCTCGTCAAATCAAGTGGTCTTTATTAAAATAGTTTTTATCTACGACTACTACTAAAGCCTTTTAGCGCTAGCTTGTTTTACTAAAAGTGACGTTTTATAGTTTAGCGTGGTTAAAGAAATCAGCTGTTTACTTTAAGCGTGGTATAAAGTGAAGTGAGGTTATAAAACTACAATTTCGAACTGGAAGTGAATTTGTAAAGTTATTCTAGTTACTTCTTGCGTTACAGGTAAAGTGTTTTTGAAATAATTAAAGCGTTATGTAATGAATACAGTCAGAACTGTAGTATTAATAATTACCTTTCGTAAGGGACCTCGGTAGGCGAGCGGCGATTGCCGTTGCAGCCGAGGTCACAGTGAAAGTCGTGATCGTTTGGGCCGGAGCGGTTGAGAGTTCAACTCCCGGCACGGGCGGTCTAGATTTTCACTTAATTAAGGCTTAGGTTTAAGTGACGCCCGCGCCCCCTGAAGTAATGCGCGAGCGGTTCCGGGGGGCAACGGTAGTCGGTAGGAGAAAATAATAAAAAATTACCTTTCGTAACTCACCTTGACAGAACTGGCTGCGCAAACATTCGCCCGCGCGCCAAGGCCTACTGTTTGTTATGAAATAAATAATAAGTGTCGTAGATGCAAACCTTTATTAAATCGATATTTATGGATTAATAACAGTAAAATTAAGGTCGTAGATAAAATATTCTATGCAACGCGTGCTAAAAGTCGTTTATGCACGAGACATGTTATGAAATCAGCCTTCGGCTTCGTTTCATAATTTTCATGTCTCGTGCATAAACGTCAACTTTTAGCACTTGTTGCATAAATAGCTATTATGATCTATCTAAATCGATTATAAAAATATGAGTTTGTAAAAAAATTGCTGATCTCATAAATAAAGTGTATTCCGTTCCAAAAAAACAAATAAAGACTAGAAATTGAATGAGACAAGAGGCTCTTGTAAAAAAAAACTCCTAAACATCTAAGGTTGTAGTATAAACTGTAGGTATTTTTTATTCACGCTTGGAACATAATGAAAATGGAACGATGTAACGTGTATAACAACGTTGTTTGGCTTTGAAATTTGAATATTTGGTAAAGCTTTAAATATAGAAAAACAGTGTGTAGTTCATATTTTTTGACAAAAGTCAGTTAACTTTCTATTCTTTGTAAATACCTAATCAAATTTATAAACTAATAAAAAATAATCTGAAAATTTAAGTTTCACAGCAAAGGTTTTATTCCTAATAAATTATCAAAATTATTTGCGAATTCACTTGTCATTTTCGATGCTTTCGGAGACTTCACCAATTTCATACCTCCTATCTTTATTTAAAAATATATATTTTCAAGTTCCTGTTACCTACTAATTAGCATTGTTGTATGTCTCTATATTTTCTACTTAAATTGGAATTCATTCACCACATTTCTAATACAAAAGTAATCTTTTCAATTATTCTAATATCGCTAGGTTTACCGCAGTTACTAACAAAATGAGGCAGCATAACCAAACTATAGAAAACTTGGATGACGCAATGGTTTGTGAGCCCGTAGAAAATTCCCCAACCCCAAGATCCACCAAACCGACAAAATGTTGTCAACAGTGAACATTAAATAGGAATAAATATACACGTATTTTTGATCTAAATCAGATATTTTAGTACTATATATGCATATAATAATAATTATAATGGTGAGGCACTAACACCCCATGAAGGAGCTTAGCCTAAATCGCTTAAATACATTTTATTGAAAACTAATTTATTGTTTATATAAACTGGGGCGTTCAATTTACTCAGAAAAAATACAATTAATTCACAATTTCTCAATATTTAAATTAGAATCTAAGGAAAGTGTTAATATTTAGCTCTATAGTTTTGCGTATATATTATCAGCTATAATATGCAGTGTGTCTGACGACATGACCAACAGGGAAACGCCAATAGTAAATATATGGAGCTAGAACCAACGTGGCACCTTTTTTGACAAGAATAAAAAGCCATTAATGTTTATTATTAATAAAAAAGTGTTATCATTAAGGGAAAATAAAGCGTCAATTATAATATAACAAAGTGGAGTAATTTATATCCATAAATAACTTGAGCAGAACGATGTAGATGACTGCGCAAAAAACAGATTCAACATGTGCATCGCTGCGCAGCACAGGTCACGCTGATCCTTAGCTAAATTGGCTCTTGCCTATGTTGCACATGCCGCCAGACACAATGTATTGTTATGATACAAGCTTAATATGATTTGAATTAAAATTTGTTAAAATAGGGATATTATAATGAGATGAAAATGGTTCGGATTTATTTGGAAATAAGGTAGATTTGTGTCTGAAACATAACTATTTGAAAATTACCGGTGGATTGAAATTAAAAAAATGTTGATAAAATACAGTTAGAAAATCAATGACAAATGTTAATTTTGAAATAATATAATATTTAGTAGGTTTAAATCAAAATAGATAAGACTAGAGGGCATAAATAATGAAAATTTGGTAGTTAGGAAAATTGTTTACGATTATTGAAAAATTACAAACAAAAGAGTATGTAGAAAAACGATTTTGGTCTAATTAAAATATTGAATATAACCCTGTTTTATTGAGAAAATGTTTGGCTAATATAAAAATGGTAAAATCTAAATCTACGTGGGGAATAAAAATGAAATATTAACAAATAATTAAGAGAAGCGAAGAATTAACTAAAGAAGATAATTGGTATGTGGTAAAACCTAATGGATAGAAGAATTGTTATAGTATATAAGTGAATAATTGAGGAGTCATATTGGGACAGTTTTATTTGGGAGAATACATTTGACATATAACATCAATCAAAATGGGATTACGTCAATTTATTTGTTGTTGAGTGGAGCTTCCAAAAAGGGTGTCATCGGAGAAAAAAGGTGCTTTCCAGGAAGTAGTGACTGTAACAGGTGGATGTCCAGGATTGTTCTGTTGGCTAGTTGCTGTCAAAAATTGGTAATTTGCTAATATTGGACGACGATTGGGACTGGTAGTCTGTCTGTGAGCAGTGCATTGCAGGAAGCTGCTTAAAAGGGTCGAGTTGCAGATCAAAAAATAGGTTGCTGTGTTGAACGTTGTGTGAAGAAAATATTCAAGGTGGGTGATTTCTTATCAAATCCTAACTGGAAAATAAATAAAGACATTAAAAAGGTGAAATTAATTAAAAGACAAGAACTTACTGTGTTATTTAATATTTAATTGTGTACCGTCCAAAAGATTGGGCATTTGTCATTAGAATTCTAAAAATGTTTTGACATTTGGTTGACATACGTTGTGACGTATGAGACAAATCACATTGGAAATATTAGAAAATCAATTTTCAGAAACAAGTAACTAGATAAAAGAATCCACCCCTGTACAGTTGTCAGGAGCTATTTCAAATACTAATTATTGACATTATTATACAAAAGAGGGCAATTTATAAATTAAAATACTTAATTAAAATCAATATTTGAAAGTACTGCACATTTAAAGGCAAAGCTGTAGTGTAGCTAGTGCAGTATATGTACCTATATTAGCAAATTTGAGACTAGAGGGAATGGGCACCGATCAAGTCTATTACTAGAAAAATTGGCAATAATATCTTAATCGCGTGTAGTAGAACATGTACTACCCCGCACAAATAAACATTTAAAAAAAGAGAAACACACAACACCATGTGTTCCTGCACGAGTTATTTGAACTAAAATGTACAAGGCAGAGGAAGTGCAGCAACACGTAGATGTAATAATATGTCTGAACCACATAGTAATGGTAAATATTAAAAGGCAGATACTATGGATATTGAACTTTTAAGTAAAAAGGAAAAATATATTCCTATATAAACCTACTCGTTCTAAGGCAGAAAATGTGAATCACGCTGATAAAATAAATTTTAAAAATATATTTATAGTCTATTGCAAATCATTGTAGTCACTGTTATTATCGTTTTCATTGATAACGAAGCGTCATGTTTTTATGCATAACGCTTTTATTTTATAATTATTAACGTCATATCAAAACATACTAGGTATACTTTACTCAAGTGGAAATACAAAAATTATTTGGTCAGTGCTAATGTTACATGTAGCAATTTACTCCGAAGTGCAGGGAGGGATATTTTTTTCACTTATACCAATTCTGAAATTTTACAGCCTGAAGTTTTGTGACCATAAGAGTTTGATTACGTTATTTCAATCATATGAACACTGCTAAAACAAATTGCACTCATTCGCCTTTGTGCCGTGTATCTTTTGCTTACTTTTTTTTTTAAATAATGCTCGAAAATGCTTGTGGAAGAGAGCACTGATATATTATGTTGATCTGCTTATCTTTTCAGAGTGATTATTATTATATTGTTATTTGCAATATTTAATTAAATAAAATTTGACCGACCGATACAACACAGCTTTAATTTGAATTTTATATTGCCTCTCTGGTGGCCAATTAAAAAATATGATTATTTAATAATGCTTTACTATAATAAAGGTATGTTGCTTTCTATAATTTATTCATTTGCAACTTATCAACATTTTTGCACCGGATAGCAATTGCGATTCTTATTTACAGGGTTATGTTGTTACACTTTAGATGCATTTAACCATTGTATGGCAAATGCTCGATTCCAACGAATGACAGTTAACTTCAAAATATTAATCCTAAACAAAGCTGTTTGAAACACAGAAAATTCGGCATATTTTGAATACCTATTAACCAACAATTAAACAGTTTACCTCAGGTATAGTATAACAATGCATTTCTAATAATTATGTACGTTTGGCTAATCTGGAATTTGTTTTTCAAGTGCAAAATGCTTGCATTTGTTTTTCCTCGGATGTATGCCTATCTAGCTTCCGGGCTCCGCAAAAAGACGCTAAGCTCTATTTTCTTCCTGGAACGGTTTCAACTGCTCATGCCTGTCTCTGGAGTACGAACCGAGCCTTTTCTAGGCCATGAACCTTGCTGTCTGCTTCTCTCAGCTCCAAAACTTGACCAACCTTAGCTTCGAAGATAATCACATAAAAGTGAAGCTCCATGTCCAATTTACAATGGAATTTAACTACTGCCAATTTAACCACAGCTGGCCTCCGCACAAAGGCAATAATTAAAACGCAACAACTGGGCAGAAATTATTTACTTTTATCGGCAAAATTTATCAAAATCGGGGAGCCAAACAATACACAAGCTTTTAGCTTGGCTTCCCCAACAAACAGCAACAAACGACACTCTAGGTCACCATAGCAACATGATTTACAATTCCTTTTGTAAGTGTGCATCTTTGATCTTAATTTATAATTGTTTTTGTAAATGTCATTCCGGAAACTAGAACTAGAACCTTACAATTGGTCGCACTTTTTCACTTCTAGTTAACAAACACTGATTCACAACACTAGCACATTCTTGGAGTCTTCATTAATTCTCAGGTTGCTTCTTATATGCTTTTTGCATGTCTCTGTGCTTTCTTACACTGCTTTATAACTCCTTTAGCTTCGTCATCGATTGTTGGCAATTCAATATGAATGAAAACGCTGCATTAAACCTCTGTAAAGCCTCGACACACTTTTGTACTAAAGCGACTTCATTATCGTCTCCCGATGTTACACAATTAATTTGTGTGTTTTAGACATAAAACAAGTACCCCATTCGTATAATTTATTTCATTTTGGAACTATAATCTTGTTTATTAGCACTCGATGCGGGCGTCAAATTGAGTTTCTGGCCCTAGGGCCTATAAAGTTGCTGAGCAGTATAACAAGCACCAACACCAACAATCTGGATAGGAACTATAGCACCCCAAAACTTCACAGGTCCAGCAGTAGTCTGTAGCCAAAATACTGAATCCGTGAATTTTGTCCATCTTGAGAACCAAAATAAAATAAAACGTTGTACGTACCACGTGCCTAATCACGATTATTGCTCTCAGGAAATTTAAAGCTCTGAGCTTTGCGTCGCGCTTAAAAATTCTCTCATCTTAATATATAAATAACTTTTCCAAATCTAGACAATGGGTCTATTCGATTCCACTTTATTTTATGGAATTCCGAGGGAAGCATTCCAGTGGAAATATTACCTAAGTATCGGAAATTTTATAAATTTGTAAAGAATTTGATAAGCAATTTTCAAGAAATTGAAAGTGACGATGCTCCAAAAACATTCAATAAAATTGAAGAAGAATGCCAAGAAATTAACAAGTCACCTCAATTACTACAAAATGTTTTGTAAGAAATGAGAAAACGAGTTCAAACTATTTGGAAGATATTTTCGACATTTGCTATGATAATTACATTAATTCAGGATGGTTAATTTCTTTCACTGTTGTTCAATAAAAGACACAGAGACAGGTTGTAAGCTCTTTCAAAACCTTATCCTCAACTTGACTTCGAAAATTTTAATAAGATGATATAAATAAAAATTATAAAAATAAAACACTTGGTTGAAGTTCAATGCATTTACCTGAATCTACATGTGAAATGCTAAGACGAGTGTAACGATCTTCTATATTAATATTAGACTCTGTTAGAGTCGGATTTGGTATGAAAACGTGGCGTGCGGCCACCCTCTGGTTGATTTTACTTCGAGTACATGCCGCGGAAAAATCCTGTCTACTTCCATGAATACCACTAGAGTTGGCGGTTCTGGAATTTCGGCTTTTTCTCCCGCTTCGTATTAAATTGAACTCCTGCATCTAAAGCCGAAGCACTGACCGGAATACTTTTCAAGAACGACTTACCATAAAGCTACCAGAAAAATTGATTATCAAATTTACGCGATGTGTAAAATAATTTTCATTTCTATACAATAACCTTTGCTTATAGTGAATCAAGAAAATTATTACTTTTGGGCATAACCGCATAAGAATTGGTGTCAAGAATCAGTGGCGTAACTACCGAGGGGGCAAAGGGGGCAGCGGCTCCCGGGCCCTGAACTTCAGGGGGCCCAACGGGCCTCTTGAAGTTTAAAGCCCGGCAGGTCCAAACTAGGTCCCGTATAAAGTTTCAATGAGTCCGGGAAAAACACAAGAACGCCTCGGAGAAATCTAAAACATGTTACAAAGTTATCTGTTTGGTATAAATTTAAAATAAAATAATTTCTGTACACCCGATGCACCACGTCTTGCACGTGCACGTAGGTATTTCGCAGTCATCTCAGATTACTGATCTCTATTGAGAAGCAGAGAGCGAGAAATGTTCATACATCAGACATCATTACATCTTTTGTTAATCAGAAGTCTAGAAGATATCTTCTTGATTAGCAGATCAGCAGTTAAAGCAAAGTTATACTTTGAATTGTACCTCGAAATGTACGGAAGTGCCGAATTGCGGAAATAATTATGCTTACGCCTTACAGGATTTATATTTATTATTATTATTATTTTCAATAAAAAACGCGTATCTTGCTATAGTTCATTTTGCTTTGATGTTTCTGTTTATGGATTTAAAAAAAAGATAATTGAAAAATGATAACCAAAAATGCTTTGGCAAGAATAGGACTTACACTTGGCAATTAAGGGGCCCGGTGAAGATCACGGCCCCCGGGCCCAAAATTTGAAGTTACGCCACTGTCAAGAATATTGGAATACAATTATGCGGAGCGACGAAGCGAGTTTGAAAGTCACCGAACCTGAGTTATAAGACCCAAAGATGAAGCACAGATATAGCAATGACTTTTCATTTTAATAATCCAATAAGAAACGTCATATGCACAGAACAAAAAGTATTCAAACACAACACAAAATGTAAGTGTTAAAAACCGAAACACGATAATAATTTATTTAATAATGAAAAAACAGAGCATCACATCTACAAAGCCATGTTTTCTTATGAATGTCCACAGAAAAATTTCTTGTTAGATTGCAAGTTCCAACTTTATTTTGCAAGTTGAAATTTAATGCCGGTGTGGGACGGTCCAAGTTATTTTATTTTAACTTTTTCCGCTAAAAATTAATGTTGAGACTACTTAGTTATGCTATTCTCCGTAATTTTTTGTATAAAACTGCATGAAATAACCGAAATAAACCAAGATAAATAAACACGTTCCACCTGCAAACGATATATTGTCCAAACGCGGCTCACAATAATGCAAGAACGTCCTTGCTATATTGGCATTCATTTTCAATATCAAAGATTGCACCACATTTGATATCGGCCCGACGGTTGTCTTTACCTTCGAATTTACGGCGGTGTCGACTGCATCGTCGTTAGCCTTCACCTTGAAACTGCTATATAGCGATTCTGTAGCGATAGCCTTTTCGCTCGTAATTCCCATATGAGTTTGGACCACATTTGGTCTCAGCATCTTTAAAATACTTGGTTCATATGATACGAGCAGGGCGAGCGAGTGCGTTGTCACATAACTCATGTTATGTTGACATACTTCTGGGATATTGTTAATGTTTTAAGCAGTATCAAATAACAATCTCTGGATCTCATTACTTAAACCGTACCGTGTACCTGTGTAAGGCTAGAGCTCCTGAGTATCTAAGGAGCAGCCGTCACTGGCGTGAAGTTGATGTTATCTTTCAACAGGACGGTGTAGGGTGGCATATGGTTAACACAATAAATATTGGTTTATTATTACAAATACACTATTCCCTCGTAACTTGAACATCCAATAGACAAATAGAAAGTTCCTAATAGAAACGTTGTGGTACACAATATAAAAATAGTGACGGGCATGTCAAAATCACGCTAGTAGAACAAGGCTAGCTATCCCCTCCACTTTTAATTGATTCGCGGATTCGCGGTTTAATTCGCGGTTTTCGCGGGTTTATTCGCGGATTGACCCAATTAATTTCGCGGTTTGATCTAATTAATTTCGCGGTTTGATCTAATTAATTTCGCGGTTTGATCTAATTAATTTCGCGGATTGATCTAATTAATTTTCACATGTGCTACTGAATAAATTACGCAATAGCTTCCGATTAAATTACGCGCGGCGGCCATCTTGGATTTCTGGCGGGAATATTTGAAATTTGAATTTTTTCCGATTTCTTTTTCTAAGTTCCATTATTTGAATTTTAAACTTCCCGGGTGTCAGCAGCCACCTTGGTTTTCTGCGCGCGCACCTCTCGCTGTAGTCGTTTTTAATTTTGAATTTTCGCGGAAATATTTGAAATTCAAACTGGTGGATCTATCTCGCTCTTCGAAGCTGCTGTCTCTCTCTTGCATTCACTCGCGGAAATATTTAAATTTAAAAAAAGCTATTTGCGTCGGACCCGAGTGGGAATCGAACCCTCTACGTTTGCATACACATTGGGCTCACATCGATCGATGCCTCTAGACCACGGAGCGGTACGGGATTTAAAGGGTTTGAACGAAACGCCATTTCGCAGCTCTACAGTCACGCCGCTCGAATTTTAAACAACTTATTTTTTCGAAAATTTAAATTTTAAGAACTGAAATGTGCAGCTTGATGTAATTAAAGGTATATGCATTTTTTAAAAATTGATTTCGCCCCGTGATTTCACTAGAATTAATTATTTTACTCTCTTATATAAATACGCGTATTCTGTCCGTTAAGAATGGTTTATCGCCTAGTATATAGCTGGAAATTTCCTATCGAGTTGTTGATCAATTAAATTAATCGTTTTAGTGTTTAAAAATTATTTATAAGACAGGCGAAAATTTTAAAGCTATGCGGAAAAGAGGCAAGTTCTATCGTAAAATATACGGGCTACAAATTTGAGTTTAGCGGTTATTATCCATTTTCATATTTGAAATGCCAGAACATGACGAATTTTCGGTTGTATAAAGAGGTTTTCGCGCTAGTATTTGAATGGGTTAAATTACGCGATTTTCTCTAAGTTCCCTTTTTAAAACAGGTCGAGACTACGAATCGTTTCCTGGAAAACATACTGCATCGTGTAACGGTATTCGTTAATTATTCAAAATGTTTTATTGCAGCCTTGTCTAATACAAGGGGGGAAAATAGCCCTTACGCCTTTGTACTTGTTTATAATTATACGTGTTTTATAAATTTTGACCGCATAGCGAAATCATAATTACGCGTCGGCTATTTTTAAACTTTAGAGCTAATTATTCGTAAGAAAATAAATGCTTTATCAAGTGTGTAAAAGTAATTTTAATTTCCGTCAAAGGAAAAATCAAAATGCCCAATATAATTTTGTTACAACAAAAAAAAAAATTCCATTAAACGATGCTAGTTGCAGTTTAAAAAGGACAGACCAGATCTAAAAGAACACGAGTTGATGTAGAGACTAGAGAGAGATCCGGCAACAACGTACCTATTCAGAAAATATAACCTTAAACTGAAAACAACCTAACCTAACAGAAAAAGTGTCAGTTTGCATTAGGGAGTTTAGTTGCCGCAGAGGTACTGCCAACAAAATTACTAGATGGTCATAGCCTCACCTGACCCAAAAAGATCGTGAACGGCTTATATTAGCAAGTATTGGAGAAGGCTTGACTAATTTTAATTATGACATTTGTCAACTAAACATAAAATAAATTTGAATAAAAGCACGCAAAATTACGAAAATACGTAGAAAATTTATAAAAATCGGCATCTTGTCACATTAAATTCTGCAAAAACGACAAAAAACAATATTTTTATACAACTTTCATCGAAAAAATAGTAAAATTTTACGAAAATACGTCTGTGTTGACGACCAATGAAAATAAATTTGAATAAAAATACGCAAAAATTACGAAAAGACGTATGTGTTGATCCCCAAAGTAACAAAAATTTGAATAAAAACGTACAATTTCGTTGAAAATATTTACAAAGCGACTTTATAGTACCGAAAAATTGATGTAAAAAAGTTTTAAGAGTTATTTCTAAGCATAATTTTGCAAACGTTTAACAAATAAACCGTAATTTTTAAAGTACATCACACAATTATGAAATCGTAGTTCAATTTATATGAATTTCGATACTTTGTATGTGAAAAATAGCTTCAATTTCTAATATTTGAATAAAAACATGCAATTTCCAAAGCATTTCGTTTAAAATTTTAGAAAATCGACAGCATCTCCCATGAAAATTTATAAAAATCGGCATCTTGTCACATTAAATTCTGTAAAAACGACAAAAACAATATTTTTTTCACAACTTTCATTGAAAAATAGTAAAATTTTACGAAAATACGTCTGTGCTGACGACAAATGAAAATAAATTTGAATAGAAACACGCAAAAATTACGAAAAGACGTATGTGTTGACCCCCAAAGTAACAAAAATTTCAATAAAATCACACAATCATACAGCATCTCACATAAATTTTCGCAAATATCGACATCATGTCACATAAATTATACAAAAACTGTCATCACGTCACTTGAAATTATACAAAAAACGATATTTTATTCAACACACGATGAAAATTGAACAAAAATCATGCAATTACAAGCCATCTCACATAAATTTTCACAAAAATCGACATCATGTTACATAAACTATGCATAATTTTGCAAATGTTTTACACTTTTTATAAAATGCATCGCTCAAAATTAAAAGAAATAGCAATTTCGTTGAAAAAATCTACTACCACAATCATTTCGATAAACAAAATTCAAAAAATCTTATACTTTTGACGGAAATATATGTATGTTGACCACAAATTAACATAATTTTTAAATAAAAACGCGCAATTCGTTGAAAAAAAATATTCTGACACCACCAAAACACGCAATTTCATTGAAAAATATATATATGTTGTCCACAAATTAACATAAATTTGAATAAAAACACGTAATTTTGTTGAAAAAATGTTCTGGCCCCTTCATTTCACTTAAAATTTTACAAAACTGCCATCATAACACTTGAAATTATACTAAATATATGTATGTTGATCACAAATTAACATAAACCTGAATAAAACACACAATTTCATTGAAAAATATATATATGTTGTCCACAAATTAACATAAATTTGAATAAAAACACGTAATTTTGTTGAAAAAATGTTCTGGCCCCTTCATTTCACTTAAAATTTTACAAAACTGCCATCATAACACTTGAAATTATACTAAATATATGTATGTTGATCACAAATTAACATAAACCTGAATAAAACACACAATTTCGTTGAAAAATTTGCAAATGTTTTACACTTTTTTATAAAATGTATCGCACAAAATTAAAAGAAATCACAATTTTCTAAATTATATCACGCTATTATGAAATCGTAGATTGATTTTTTGAAATTTTACACTTTGTAACTGTAAAATAACTACAAATACTAATATTTTAGCTTTAGACTTTGTAATTATTGCAGATTCGAGAAAAAAAACAAAGCAGAGTAGAAATAAAAAACACAAACACTTTGTAATAAACAAATATATTGTTCTTATTTCGTATAATACTTAATAATATAAATATAAATGTACAGCAGAATGTCTTATTTCTAAAAATTCGCTAGCAATTTACAAAACTGTAGTTTGAGGTGCACGACATTTCAAATTAAAAAGACTGCAAGTAATAAAATCAGAAATTCATTGTGTAATTTTAAAGTTTAAGATGCACCCAATCTAGAATTCCCTTCGTTTTTGGTGTTGATGACATCTGCCTTAGAGGCGTTTTTCTAACGGCCCTTTTTTGGAGGCGTTTCCTTATCGGCGTTCTTCTGACTGAACCTTTTTGATGTGGACTTGGATGAGTAGCTGGTGTTTTTAATTTATATTCTAAATCGGACTCGCAGTTATCAGTTTCCATTTCGGTTTTTCCTGTAGTATCAGTCGGGGTTGGCTTCTTTTGCTGTTTAGGTTTAGCTAGCAGCACATTAGCAACGTTAAGGTCTTTGATGTACTCAGCAAACTGTAGGCGTCCGGGTGGATTAATAGTTTTTCGAGGCCGCAGAGTGTCATGAATTAAATCGACTATGTTAGACGCCGGTAAAATTTCACCCTTTATAGTAACGGTGCCCTTGTGATCCCAGCTCACATCGCTTGAGGTACTCAAAATGCGTAGGAAAACTTCAGCTTTTTTCTTAAAAGTTTTGGGAAGTGTAGATAAAATAACGGCATTTGATAGGCTGTCACTGGTTGTTTCAATAGGTATTTTGATTGGCTGCCGCGCCTGGTTTGTGAAATGAAGGAATCGTTGTAAAACCTGATTGTACTGGATCCATTTATCGTGATCAGTTAATTTGGACTTTAAAACTTTTTGCATTTCGTCATCAAGCTGTGATAATATATTTTTCTCCGCATCATCGCCAGACTTAAGACGTTGGACAAATTCCGGCGATACAATCAACATCTTCCGCTCTTTGTCCATTTTAGTCGAAAAGGAGCTCAGTCGTTTGTTCTGGTAGAGCCGTCGTGAATAAACTAGCTTAAAATCAAGACTTTCATAATAAATATATAAAAAAAAAATATGACAGGTACGGGAATCGAACCCGTATTCTCTCGCGAGATCAGAACTTGAATCTGACGCCTTAACCATTCGGCCAACCTGCCTCCCTATATAAACGAGCACTCTCTGCATAATTAAGAAAACATATAGTTTAAAAAGCCTTCTGCATGCAATTTCAAACAATATTTCATATAAATTAAGCCATGTACAAATTTCTAAATCGGTTTTGATATATATTTTATCGAAAGATTGGACCCTCAGCTACCGTTTTATTACTATTTGTCGTGATGCGTCATCGATGAATTTTACAAGAGCCAGCCTGTCTGCGATGTGACGTAGGTAATGTATCCACCCCTTTTTATTTTAAAATTCTATAAAAACAGAGGTCCAAACTGCTGCCGCATCAGGTAACAGAGTACAATGGTTTAAAACGTGTTAGTGCGGCATCAGTCGGGCCTCTGTTTTTATAGAATTTTAAAATAAAAAGGGGTGGATACATTACCTACGTCACATCGCAGACAGGCTGGCTCTTGTAAAATTCATCGATGACGCATCACGACAAATAGTAATAAAACGGTAGCTGAGGGTCCAATCTTTCGATAAAATATATATCAAAACCGATTTAGAAATTTGTACATGGCTTAATTTATATGAAATATTGTTTGAAATTGCATGCAGAAGGCTTTTTAAACTATATGTTTTCTTAATTATGCAGAGAGTGCTCGTTTATATAGGGAGGCAGGTTGGCCGAATGGTTAAGGCGTCAGATTCAAGTTCTGATCTCGCGAGAGAATACGGGTTCGATTCCCGTACCTGTCATATTTTTTTTTTATATATTTATTATGAAAGTCTTGATTTTAAGCTAGTTTATTCACGACGGCTCTACTAGAACAAACGACTGAGCTCCTTTTCGACTAAAATGGACAAAGAGCGGAAGATGTTGATTGTATCGCCGGAATTTGTCCAACGTCTTAAGTCTGGCGATGATGCGGAGAAAAATATATTATCACAGCTTGATGACGAAATGCAAAAAGTTTTAAAGTCCAAATTAACTGATCACGATAAATGGATCCAGTACAATCAGGTTTTACAACGATTCCTTCATTTCACAAACCAGGCGCGGCAGCCAATCAAAATACCTATTGAAACAACCAGTGACAGCCTATCAAATGCCGTTATTTTATCTACACTTCCCAAAACTTTTAAGAAAAAAGCTGAAGTTTTCCTACGCATTTTGAGTACCTCAAGCGATGTGAGCTGGGATCACAAGGGCACCGTTACTATAAAGGGTGAAATTTTACCGGCGTCTAACATAGTCGATTTAATTCATGACACTCTGCGGCCTCGAAAAACTATTAATCCACCCGGACGCCTACAGTTTGCTGAGTACATCAAAGACCTTAACGTTGCTAATGTGCTGCTAGCTAAACCTAAACAGCAAAAGAAGCCAACCCCGACTGATACTACAGGAAAAACCGAAATGGAAACTGATAACTGCGAGTCCGATTTAGAATATAAATTAAAAACACCAGCTACTCATCCAAGTCCACATCAAAAAGGTTCAGTCAGAAGAACGCCGATAAGGAAACGCCTCCAAAAAAGGGCCGTTAGAAAAACGCCTCTAAGGCAGATGTCATCAACACCAAAAACGAAGGGAATTCTAGATTGGGTGCATCTTAAACTTTAAAATTACACAATGAATTTCTGATTTTATTACTTGCAGTCTTTTTAATTTGAAATGTCGTGCACCTCAAACTACAGTTTTGTAAATTGCTAGCGAATTTTTAGAAATAAGACATTCTGCTGTACATTTATATTTATATTATTAAGTATTATACGAAATAAGAACAATATATTTGTTTATTACAAAGTGTTTGTGTTTTTTATTTCTACTCTGCTTTGTTTTTTTTCTCGAATCTGCAATAATTACAAAGTCTAAAGCTAAAATATTAGTATTTGTAGTTATTTTACAGTTACAAAGTGTAAAATTTCAAAAAATCAATCTACGATTTCATAATAGCGTGATATAATTTAGAAAATTGTGATTTCTTTTAATTTTGTGCGATACATTTTATAAAAAAGTGTAAAACATTTGCAAATTTTTCAACGAAATTGTGTGTTTTATTCAGGTTTATGTTAATTTGTGATCAACATACATATATTTAGTATAATTTCAAGTGTTATGATGGCAGTTTTGTAAAATTTTAAGTGAAATGAAGGGGCCAGAACATTTTTTCAACAAAATTACGTGTTTTTATTCAAATTTATGTTAATTTGTGGACAACATATATATATTTTTCAATGAAATTGCGTGTTTTGGTGGTGTCAGAATATTTTTTTTCAACGAATTGCGCGTTTTTATTTAAAAATTATGTTAATTTGTGGTCAACATACATATATTTCCGTCAAAAGTATAAGATTTTTTGAATTTTGTTTATCGAAATGATTGTGGTAGTAGATTTTTTCAACGAAATTGCTATTTCTTTTAATTTTGAGCGATGCATTTTATAAAAAGTGTAAAACATTTGCAAAATTATGCATAGTTTATGTAACATGATGTCGATTTTTGTGAAAATTTATGTGAGATGGCTTGTAATTGCATGATTTTTGTTCAATTTTCATCGTGTGTTGAATAAAATATCGTTTTTTGTATAATTTCAAGTGACGTGATGACAGTTTTTGTATAATTTATGTGACATGATGTCGATATTTGCGAAAATTTATGTGAGATGCTGTATGATTGTGTGATTTTATTGAAATTTTTGTTACTTTGGGGGTCAACACATACGTCTTTTCGTAATTTTTGCGTGTTTCTATTCAAATTTATTTTCATTTGTCGTCAGCACAGACGTATTTTCGTAAAATTTTACTATTTTTCAATGAAAGTTGTGAAAAAAATATTGTTTTTGTCGTTTTTACAGAATTTAATGTGACAAGATGCCGATTTTTATAAATTTTCATGGGAGATGCTGTCGATTTTCTAAAATTTTAAACGAAATGCTTTGGAAATTGCATGTTTTTATTCAAATATTAGTAATTGAAGCTATTTTTCACATACAAAGTATCGAAATTCATATAAATTGAACTACGATTTCATAATTGTGTGATGTACTTTAAAAAATTACGGTTTATTTGTTAAACGTTTGCAAAATTATGCTTAGAAATAACTCTTAAAACTTTTTTACATCAATTTTTCGGTACTATAAAGTCGCTTTGTAAATATTTTCAACGAAATTGTACGTTTTTATTCAAATTTTTGTTACTTTGGGGATCAACACATACGTCTTTTCGTAATTTTTGCGTATTTTTATTCAAATTTATTTTCATTGGTCGTCAACACAGACGTATTTTCGTAAAATTTTACTATTTTTTCGATGAAAGTTGTATAAAAATATTGTTTTTTGTCGTTTTTGCAGAATTTAATGTGACAAGATGCCGATTTTTATAAATTTTCTACGTATTTTCGTAATTTTGCGTGCTTTTATTCAAATTTATTTTATGTTTAGTTGACAAATGTCATAATTAAAATTAGTCAAGCCTTCTCCAATACTTGCTAATATAAGCCGTTCACGATCTTTTTGGGTCAGGTGAGGCTATGACCATCTAGTAATTTTGTTGGCAGTACCTCTGCGGCAACTAAACTCCCTAATGCAAACTGACACTTTTTCTGTTAGGTTAGGTTGTTTTCAGTTTAAGGTTATATTTTCTGAATAGGTACGTTGTTGCCGGATCTCTCTCTAGTCTCTACATCAACTCGTGTTCTTTTAGATCTGGTCTGTCCTTTTTAAACTGCAACTAGCATCGTTTAATGGAAAATTTTTTTTTTGTTGTAACAAAATTATATTGGGCATTTTGATTTTTCCTTTGACGGAAATTAAAATTACTTTTACACACTTGATAAAGCATTTATTTTCTTACGAATAATTAGCTCTAAAGTTTAAAATAGCCGACGCGTAATTATGATTTCGCTATGCGGTCAAAATTTATAAAACACGTATAATTATAAACAAGTACAAAGGCGTAAGGGCTATTTTCCCCCCTTGTATTAGACAAGGCTGCAATAAAACATTTTGAATAATTAACGAATACCGTTACACGATGCAGTATGTTTTCCAGGAAACGATTCGTAGTCTCGACCTGTTTTAAAAAGGGAACTTAGAGAAAATCGCGTAATTTAACCCATTCAAATACTAGCGCGAAAACCTCTTTATACAACCGAAAATTCGTCATGTTCTGGCATTTCAAATATGAAAATGGATAATAACCGCTAAACTCAAATTTGTAGCCCGTATATTTTACGATAGAACTTGCCTCTTTTCCGCATAGCTTTAAAATTTTCGCCTGTCTTATAAATAATTTTTAAACACTAAAACGATTAATTTAATTGATCAACAACTCGATAGGAAATTTCCAGCTATATACTAGGCGATAAACCATTCTTAACGGACAGAATACGCGTATTTATATAAGAGAGTAAAATAATTAATTCTAGTGAAATCACGGGGCGAAATCAATTTTTAAAAAATGCATTTACCTTTAATTACATCAAGCTGCACATTTCAGTTCTTAAAATTTAAATTTTCGAAAAAATAAGTTGTTTAAAATTCGAGCGGCGTGACTGTAGAGCTGCGAAATGGCGTTTCGTTCAAACCCTTTAAATCCCGTACCGCTCCGTGGTCTAGAGGCATCGATCGATGTGAGCCCAATGTGTATGCAAACGTAGAGGGTTCGATTCCCACTCGGGTCCGACGCAAATAGCTTTTTTTAAATTTAAATATTTCCGCGAGTGAATGCAAGAGAGAGACAGCAGCTTCGAAGAGCGAGATAGATCCACCAGTTTGAATTTCAAATATTTCCGCGAAAATTCAAAATTAAAAACGACTACAGCGAGAGGTGCGCGCGCAGAAAACCAAGGTGGCTGCTGACACCCGAGAAGTTTAAAATTCAAATAATGGAACTTAGAAAAAAAAATCGGAAAAAATTCAAATTTCAAATATTCCCGCCAGAAATCCAAGATGGCCGCCGCGCGTAATTTAATCGGAAGCTATTGCGTAATTTATTCAGTAGCACATGTGAAAATTAATTAGATCAATCCGCGAAATTAATTAGATCAAACCGCGAAATTAATTAGATCAAACCGCGAAATTAATTGGGTCAATCCGCGAATAAAACCGCGAAACCCGCGAATTAAACCGCGAATTAAACCGCGAATCCGCGAATCAATTAAAAGTGGAGGGGATAGCTAGCCTTGTTCTACTCACGCTCATGTTTGAAATAAATTGTACGTTATAAAGTATACAGGATGCCACGACCTTCTGGAAAAGTTCTATTGCGCCTTTAGTACTAAAGATATAGAACAAAACTTACATTTTTTTTAAATTGAGACAGCTTATATTTTTGGACGAAATCGTCGGCTATGACCTATGTATACTTATACACCTTGATTTTGAAATTCTGACAAATAGTTTAGAAGTTATGACTTTTTGTAAAATATGCCACTGTTTTTAAAAATTCAGAAAAAAGGGATTTCCAATTTCTCGATTTTTAAAAATTGTAAAAAGCTATAACTCATTTTACGAAGTAAAGCAAAGTAAGCACCTATTGTATTCATGAAAATTTTCGAAATGTTCGCGAAAATATCCGTTTTCGTGTTTTATCATTCAGAAAAAGTGGTTTTGGAAGTTATGTCTGTCTGTCAGTCTGTGTCGTCTCTACAGCTCAGTTGGTTTAACAGATCATCCTGAAAATATAAATCTACTGTTTGAATATAAATATTGAGATCACAGCAGTGGCGGCTTGCTATAAGGAGCCAAGGAAGCCATGGCTCTACCGCTACCCTCTATTATAACAAAGCAGTTATTCAAGATTTTTTATTAGAAAAGAAACATGCTTTTAAACTTATTTTTCATCATTCTTCTCATTTTAAAGCTTAAACAAAGCACGAGTAGTTTTTATTTAATCAGTATAAACACTATAAACTATACGATCAGCGCTGCTTGCTTTCACGGACGCATTGGACTAGACAGGACAGCTTTTCGACAGTTTACAGGCTTCAACGAGAGGTGAGCGGCGAAAAAGGTAGGCCACAAATAGGATATTTTATTACTGAATGGGAGCCATCTCAGCATAGGCTCAAGCCTCAAACAGTCTCAGTTTAACCCCGGCTACGATAACACGAGTGTCAAGTTTCTGATTACAACTTTCGCACGTAGGGTGACTGCTAAAGAAACGCCGCGCCCACGGAGCATATTCGGAAATTGCCAATACGGTCTTAAAACACAGTAATTTAAATAACTATGATATGATCTATTTTATTATACTCATAATTTACTGATAAATTGTCGCACATCTTGAAATAGTATATGTCAATCACTCTTCAAACAGTGGAGATGCAATTTTTTATCGAATTATACGTTTAAACGAAATATGAAACAGAGATATTTGATTCAGTTCATTATATTTTATTAGCCTGTCAGGGTCGGTAGTTTTTTCATTGATGCTTACTTTTGCTAGTCCTTATGCGAAATATTTGAATCTCGCGATGTCGGAACCTGTCTTTGTCTGTGAGAGGTGGAAAATGCCTTTTTTGTACTCATGACTTCAAAATTCATACTTTCCAACAAAAACTAGGGCAATTGTGCGACAAGAATAGATATAAAAATTCACTAATGGCGGTACCTTACACTTTAGTGTGTTGATCTACGACAGAAGTTAACATGTGCGTAAGGTATGTATAAAAGTTTAGGGGTGTGTGCTGTCAACTCAGTAAAGTAGTAAAACACTAAATAATATTTTTTTATTTTTTAGAACATTTTCAATTATTCGTTAAAAAACATTGTACCTAACTCTTTCGGAAAGAATTTTCCCAAATTCGCACTACATGCAGCACTCCCTTCGACCGTGCTGCAAACAAAGTGCTCATTCAGAAAAATTACCTTCCCGAACTAGTTAGGTAATAGTTATTTACCTAACAAGTTCGGGAAGTTAATTTTCCCGAATGAGCACTTTGTTTGCAGCACGACCGAAGGGAGTGCTGCATGTAGTGCGAATTCGGGAAAATTCTTCCCGAAAGAGGTAGGTACAATGTTTTTTGTAACGAATAACTCAAAATATTTAAAAAAGTTAAAAAAATATTATTTAGTGTTTTACAACTTTACTGTGTTGGCAGCACAAATTACTAAATTTTTATACGTATCCTAGCACCTGTTAGCTTTTGTTGACGTTTACAGCGCCCTTGGAACACACAATTGCCATAGTTTTTGTGGGAAAGTAAAAAACACCCCGGTGCGGGAAAAGTCATTTTCGGCGCATCGGGAATGACCGGGAAATATGAATTTTGAAATCATGAGTGCAAAAATAACTATTACGTTCGGTTGGCTCTACCATCAAAATTTTCCACTGGTGATAAGTAGTTTTTCAAAAAATCACAAAATTAATTTTTTTTTAAATATCAAACCCAAAAACAAAGGAAATTCACTTTTTAAAAACAGTGTTATACAAAGTGTATCTAAAATGTAGGTCACGTGTGCGTGTGCTACGTGTAAAAATAAGGCAAAAAGTTTATATGAACATGTTTAATTTTTTTAGCTCTATTTTGATTTTTCTGAGGAGGCTGGAGGAAAGTTAATGCCAGTATGAAACTTTCAGGGTAAGTATTACTGAAGTCTCAAAACCTTTGATTATTACCTGCTCGCATTTCAATAAGCGTTCCAAATCAAAAAAAAAAATTTTTGATTCTTGGTCGCAGAAACTTACGGAAATCAGTTTGCTTTACGCATTAGATTTATAAATCCAAAACTACAGCAATGCTACTAATCCAATCAAAATTTTGCAAGAGTACTTTTTTATGACAAATTGAATCTGATTACAATTTAATTAGAAAAATTATTCAGAGTTATAAAATATGGCAGGGGGCGTACAATTCTCGAAAACGGGGGCACCTTGTTCGGTTTCCACGCCACTTGAATGTCATATAGAAATAAGCGTAATAGTAAAAGATGCTTAGTCTTGAGCAATACTTACCCTGAATATTTCATTAACTTTCCCCCACCTAGCTCGGAAGAAATCAATAGTTTCAAATAATGGAATTTCAAGGTCCTATATCTCGGCAATCGTTTGGTCAGAGGCGTAGCTAGAGATCAGCAGGCTCTGTATAATAAACTGCCAAGTGCTTCCCCTCTCCACCCCATCAAGTTATTATCAAATTAATGTATAAAAATACGAACTCAATTTTTATTTTTTAACAAAGTGAAATGTAATTATAAAATTAATTAAAAAGTAATATTTAATTACATATTTTTAATAACGTACATATTGCGTAAAAAGAAGTGTAAATCATAGTTTACAGTTTACATATATTTATAATGTCTCACTTTAGCCGGCACCACCCCAGTATTTATTTATATATCATCGATTTATTTTTTTTCTGATTATACCCCTCACTAAATTGTACTTTTAGGGTATGTTACTTTCTCTTCAATGCAATATACTAGTCTACTACGATTTGAAATAAACAGCAAAATTGAAGAAGTCTAATAGGGATTTTTTATCAAAAAATCCTATTAATAAAAGTTCAGAATCGTTCAAATAAACTTGCATACGAGACAAGTTACTGAGGCTGGGCGGCTGCGCCGGGTTCGAGTGCATTCTATTCGGGAATGGGGGGGGGGGGGGGGGGAGTCAAACTCTTCCGCCTATCTATAATATAATTTTCCTTAATGTGTGTTTGTCTGTGGCACAAAATAAAATCTCACGTTCCGGCTTCACAGATGTTTATATTTGTTTAGGTTTTGTTTTTCTTATCTTAGCGCTCGGATTGGAGCTTGACCTTTCGCGTAACCCTTTTCACGTGCGCGTAGCGCGCAGTTCGCTTGTATAAACCTAAATTCCTAAATGTGGCCCAGCGTAAAAGTTTCCGAATTAAATTTATACAAGCAAACTGCGCGCTACGAGCACGTGAAATAGGATACGAGAAAGGTTAAGCTACGAGCCGAGCGCTAAGATAAGAAAAACAAAACCTAAACAAATATAAACATCTGTGAAGCCGGAACGTGAGATTTTATTTTGTGCCACAGACACACAGACACACATTAAGGAAAATTATATTATAGATGATAAATTTTCTTTTTTTTGAGGGCTTGGTGCTGATGGGCTTCCTGGCTCGTGGGCCCTGTATCATTGGTATGGCAGATATAGCAGTAGCTACGCCCCTGCGTCATTGGCGTAACTAGGATTTTTGGCTGGGGAGGGCCAGGCCCCCCAATCAACCATCGTCTATACCTATGAAGACATGAATTTACGTACATATATAGGATAAATTTATTTGCTTATTTTTTTACGCTGTTTTACGAAGATAACCCCATAAATTTCTGCAATCTAATAAAATAAAGATGTGTAGTCAACATTTGTTTTTATTATGGTTTCACAAAATGTTTGCCCTTAAACTCGAAACATTTACGCATTCGATAACACCAATTTTCAAAACAAATTCCACTCTTCTTAAGTCACTTGAGAAACAAAGTTTTTAAAGCTTTCCACGGCGTTTTTGAGAGTTCCAAATCGCACACCACGCATTTTATCCTGAAATGGAGGAAGGTGCTAGGTCGGGACTGTATGAGGATAACATAGCAATATTAACCCGGAAGTCTCTAATAAACATTATTTTGTTTGATGTGCGGTATGACTAGAAGCATTGTCATGGTGCAGAAGATCTCACTTCTTAGTACCCTAACCCAGCTTTTTGAATAACGTCTGGCAGTCATACTGTTGTGTGCAATTCTGCGGTAACCGTACATTTATTTTCAAGCACAACAGTTGTGATAGGTCCTACGAAAGGAAGCAAGTAATCATTTTTTTACCAACTCTTCGAGATAGCTTCACTAAAACTAGGTTAGGATCTGTTGGAAACACTCATTGTGCAGACTGCCGCTTAGATTCAGGTTCAAATGCATATATCCAGCTTTTGTCACCAGTTATAATGTAAACTGCTTTAAATCTACCTTCATCATAGTTCTTATACCATTCCACATGCCGTTGTTGTGTTTCTGTTAAACTGTGTGGTATCCACCCACAACATACTTTTATTACACCCAAATGATTATGTAAAATCTTGTTTATTGCAGTCATGCCAATGTCCTAGATGTTAATAATTCTATATGTGACTCGATTGTCCTTCTGAATCATTCTTCGCACAGCGTCTATGTTAATTTAACGAACTGAAATTGGTCCTCCTTCGCGAAAATCATCGCTAACTGAAAATCGGTAAAATTTAAATTCATTAAACCAGCAATGCGAAGGCGCTTGGTCACCAAAGTAACACGAAGTCATGTAAAGCGTTTGTTCGGAGATGGGATTTATAAAGGTATGGTTCAAAAATTTTCTCTCGTTAAATTCATTTTTGCTGCACAACACTTATTTCAAAATTAACTGTATAATAACTGGTGCAATTATCAAAACTAAATTTGAACTGTTAATCTAAAAAACAACAAACATTTGTTTCATGACAATTTTGATTTCCATGGTGTACTTGATCTATTGGTTTGCAGAAATTATGGGTACTACCCTCGTAATACTATATCTTTAAGTAGCATATCAATAAATTATTTCTCGGTTCATCAACAACATAAAAACGTATAGATTACCTCTTGCAAATCAATGAGGTTGACGGTAAAAAATACTAATCCATGCGAAACAGATTTTATTGGAAAACATCACTTGGTTTCCATTTGCATAATTTTCATTTTATTATCAGTATGGTCAAGGCAAATACTTTCTTGAAAATATCAATATCCTCTTAATTGTTATTGCCATTTCTCTTTGTTCTATCTTGGGCTGGAAACTGTGAAAATTCAAGCACCCAAAATTATTTTTACTACATGAAACACTATTAAACATAAAATTCTGAATCGTACTCTTCAAAGCGATAAACTGAACTCTTTAGGCAAGGCAAATATCCAAGTAGCAAGTCACCGTAAGTCCGAACTGGATGAGCCTATAATAGGTAGCTATATGTGCACAGGGAATAGTTGGTGATGCACTCAAGTTTCCAGCTCATTGTACTTACCCGCAAATGAAATAATTGCAATTGTCTTTTTCTATGCACATAAATTGACGAAAACAGTTCTTGCAACGTTAATTATTAGCAAAACTAAACTGCATTTGTGCACTAATAATGTTTTCTCTTTCATATTATTATTGACTAGAGCTATCCGTCCAATATATGGTATTCATACTATGTTTTTAAGCCAAAAAAGGTAATAAAACCAAAGAATTTAAAAATGTGTGAGGGTCAATAACAACCCCCTTAGTTTAAATAGGTTAATAAAAAAGCAAATTTTTAAATGTATTTAACTTCTATTTTTCTGGGGTGGGCCAAACGGCAGTCTGGGGAGGGCCTGGCCCCCCTGGCTCCCCCGCTAGTTACGCCAATGCCCTGCGTTTGGTTAAGGACGTATGTTCATACAGACTTTTTGTCTTAGTTTTATACATACTACACGCATATGAAGCCGTGACCTACATCTTACATACACCCTAAATATTATGTAATTGTCTATAATTTTATCAAAAACGTGTTTTGTAATTATTACAGCTATCGAAAAAAAAACTAAAATTAACAAGTATTAAAGAAAGTCGTGTGGTGACTTCACCTAATTTTTTTGTCAAATAGAAAACCCCATTGCTGTCGGCGCCTTAGAAATTGGAACAATACTGTGATACATTTTGCATGTATTTTTAAGTGTATAAACTGGGCTTTTGCGGTTGTTATGGTTTTGATTGTTATGTAAATTTTCAAATGTTGCGTCTTTTGGTTGATAGTAAAATTCCAATACAAAAAAATAATAATGAATCAAAGATTACAACACAACACATTACGTGTCCCGATTTCTAAGGCGCCGACTGTACACCATTCGACTACTTTTTAAATTTTCATTTTTATACAGAATGTTGTATAATAAAAGTTAAAATTTTGAAAATAATACGCATTTTTTCAAAATTGCCTTAATTTTCGCACATAATAAATATTATACACCAAGTGAATTAAACATATGTTTATTCGCGAAAAGATGTTGAGTTCATATCTTTGAGTTAATAAATGTTTAATTCACGTGGCGTATATGTTTTTATTCAATTTTGACGAAATTTTGTATAACAAATTTAAAAATATTCAAATTAAGATATAAATTTGTCCATTTATCGTCGATTTGATCTAAATTTTAGTAATTACATATTACACACTACAAAGAGAAAGAATAATTGAATGTAAATATTTGTAGAAATCATAAAAATATGTTGTTCTTCATTGAAAAGTTTTTAATTCTCTAGTGAATTAAAACACTTTTATTTCTCTTGTGAATTGTAGACCGTTTATGAAGGTTGTTATGGAGTTAATAATGTCACTTTAAGCTGTCAAAATTGAATTATAGTTATTTAACCAACAAGTGTGTTAATGAAGGCGATTAATAATCGAAACCTTTAATAGTTGAGATTATTAATCGCCCATTAACAAACGAGTTGATTACAAAATTTTTTCGTTGACCGCAAAACCTTTTTTTGTGGCGAAAAATTTGATTAATACAACTAACCTCCATGCAAAATATCATCAAAACGTCAAAATCACAAAACAGTTAATTAATGAAAAAGAGTGTATTAATCAAAAACAGTGTATTAATAGATCTAATAATCCATCCTTTTTTAAAAAACAGTTAATTAATGAAAAAAGTGTATTAATCAAAAACAGTGTAAACAGGCTATTAATGCATCCTTTTTTAGGAAAAATAATTTATTAATATTGAAATTAACAAGCG